>JACGTP010000011.1:1262339-1316952 GCA_023678845.1 Mischocyttarus mexicanus | reverse complement strand
CCAAAAATTGTGACAAGAGTTAAAGAGAGAGAGAGAGAGAGAGAGAGAGTGACGTAATTTTTTACGATTATTTTTTTTCACATTGGAATTTTTAAATTCGTATACGTGAAGGAATGAAAGATTCTTATAGAAAAATAATATAACATTTTTCACGTAATATTTTCTACGATCCGCGGTTACGAAGTGTTTCTTCGAAATGGATCAAGATTTTACGGTCACTCGGTAACACTCGACTGCATCGTGTAGCCGTGTTACCTTACTAAAAATAGTACGTTCGTGTATTACTTCTTACTTACTTACATACATACATATATACATACATACATACATACATACATACATACATACATACATACATACATACATACATACATACATAGATACATAGATAGATACATAGGATACATACGTATTGACTCTTCGGACTTTATTTAACTCTCTCTTTACGTTTTTCATATCTAAATACGCTCTAACTTCTTCCTTATTCCTCCTCCTTTATCATCCCTTTTTTTTTCTTAACCCACTTTGATTGTCGATCATAAAATCTTTCTCAATCCTTTACACGATCGTTTATTTTTCCTCCTCCTTTTTTATAATTATTATCATTATTATTATCATCTAATTAGTAACGAAAAGAAATAATTGGAAAATAAAACAGAGATGATGATTCCTGTTTTTCTGTCTTTTTCTTTTTTCTTTTTTATAAATTTGAAATGATATTTTTCTTCGCACGTTCATCTTATTCCGTCCGTATTATTTTTGAAAAAAAAAAACAAACAAATAAAAAGAAGGAATTATCGAACGTCAATTGTATTCACGTTTATCACGGATGATGATAAACGAGATAGGAAGGTCAAAAGCAACGCATCTTTCGCTTAAGCAACGCTTAACACGCATGCTCGTCATTTTATCAAACGCTCGTTAGGATCATTGAAAATTCAGTGTTGATGTCGGGACGGTTATTTCATTGAGCGTGTACCAAGTGACGCGGATAAATTCGCATAGAATGAGATATGCATGAGCATGTTCCTCTCGAAAGATGATCGAGTCCGATCACGTCTATCTCTCTCTCTCTCTCACCCTCTCTCTCTCTCTCTTTCTTTCTTTCTTTTTCTCACTCATTCACTCATTCACTCACTCACTCACTCATTCTCGCACTCTCTCGTAATAAATTTATCGTAAGTTAAAACACACATATAAAGCCTATTGGTACGTACTTTTTTTTTATCCGATGATAGTACAATGAATTCTCCTCGCAATCATTTCTTTTCATACTTTTCTTTCTTTTTTTCATAATTATTTCTCACGAGTTACATTATTTCGATAACCGATATAACACCACCATCGATTTCAATTAATTTCTCGATCATTTTCCAAAATCTTTTTCATAAGTTATACACTTCGGATCATTTATTTATTTATTTATTTATTTATATAAATATATATCATCCAATTTTGTTCCTATAATTATTTTATTTGTTTCACATATAACCTCTTTAGGGCATACATAAAAACCATTTCGTATAAGAACCATAGTTGAATCGTAGAAAAATAAAAAAACACAACAGAGGAGGTTGGATTTGGATGGTTTCATTTAACGAGAAAGGTGTGGTTTTAAAGTGGTTTTACTTAGAAAGCAAAAGTTAAAAAGCATTGGTAGTAGGAAAGTCGTCGGGAAATGTTGTTACGTACTTATCTTACCTTTCTTTCTCTTCTTTCTCTTTTTCATGTTATTTTTTTATCTTCCTTTACACTTGAGAAGAATACGACCGGAACGCGTAACCCATAACCGATGTGTAATCGTTTAAGAACACATGATATTCTTTTTTCGTCCTATATTTTAAACCTTCCCGCCGCAATTTACGATTCTACGGTCGGAGACACGGTGAGATGTAGGAGGGTGGTGTTGGAAGAGGGGTGAGGGGTGGTAGGTAGGGACGTACACATTACCGAGACACTTGATCCCGTTTCTCGCGAAGGAGGATCATAAAATCTTGACGAAGGAGGCGGCAGTAATAATCCAGTGAGACTCGTGATTTTCTCGCGAACAAAGGACGTGTACGCCGTTAGTTTCGTCGTTTATCGGCAAACGAGAGGAAAACTCAACGGCATGTACCTTCCTGTCTACTTGAACGTATTTCGAGTGTACGACAATATTCATTGAAGAAAGTACGGGGACTATAGGGCCTTCGAAAAAAAAAACAGAAAAGGAAAAGTCCAATCTTCTTAATGGACTCTCTCTGCACCTATCCTGATCACCGGGATCACTATTTTTTTCTTTTTCCCATCTTGTTTCCCTCTTCCTTCCTTATTTTTTCTTCTTTTTCCCTTTTTTCTGTTTCTTTCTAATTCACCTTTACGACTGGAATCTTTGCATGACCTCGAACAATTCAAATTATGATAAAGCGTATGTCTCGTTTAACGAATTGTCTTTGTCGTTGTTGTTGTTGTTGTTGTTGTTGATGTTGTTGAAATTAAAGAAAAATCGTATAAAATAAAATTGACTGATCCGCGGTTATTTTCTTTTCTTTTTTTTCTTTACCTTCAAACATCGACGATATTGCGAATCTCGAAAATATTGCTCTGAAAAATCAACAAGCTTGAAATATTATTTTTTTTTCTTCTTCCTTTTTTTCTCTCCTCTATTATCTATCGTTTGCATATACACCGGATACGAGTTTATTAGTCATTCGAGAGAGATGGTGCGAATAGTTTGCACGAGGTGTTGTCCGGTACCTGCTGACACCGTCATCGTTCGGTTTGCGTGCTAATTGACGAGGAAAGAAGAAGGATAAAAAATACAAACACACACAAAAAAAGAAGAGTTAACATGAACGTTCGATTATAGGAATAAAGGGAGAGAGAGAGAAAGAACGAAGCTCGTGATCGATATCGATTAGATTTCTTTATATTTCTATATATATATATATGTGTGTTTGTGTGTATGTATTATTTAGTATTACGTTTATTTAGAAAAGAATAATTTAGCATATATGTATTTCAGTATTGTAATCACCCATAGGATCGTTAGAATGAGAGATAACCGAGACGATAGAACAAGATAAGAAATGTGACGTATAGGATGACGTCACACGTTTACCAATATACATATGTATGTATATACATGCATACATACCACTTAATGTTTAACGGGCGGCCGCGTGCGTTTAAACGAGCGACGCTTTCGCGATAACCCAGTTTTCTTCGATCCATCGAGATTTCTCCACTTTTATATTAACCTTAACTTCGTTAAAACGTCATTATGTTTCGGTAATAATTTACTATCATCAATATTAAAACTTAACCAACAACTAATATAGGTATACTTATTTATATATATATATATATACATATATTAACTGATAAACACATAAACTGATTGAACACACACGATCGGTTTTATGGACATAAGTTATAGTTATTTTATTATTGTACGTAGACAATGGTCAATTTTTAACGCTGACTTTTATAATAAAATGAAAATAAATAAACGTTCCTATGATTTATAATTATTATTGTCGGGAGTAAAGAATAGCAATAACGTTGAATGCAAAATTTTCGTTTGAAAATGACGAAAAAGAAGAAGAAGAAAGAAAAAAAATATAAAAGAAAAATGGTCGTTTGACTTGTCGTGTTACGCGTTTAGTAAGTTAACATCGATTGGTCAAACTCTTCGATAATTTAACATCGTATCGATCGATTTGTCCAAGTAGTGTTAAATATTCGATTTGCAGGTAACGAACTGTGTTACGCTAAATTCTCTCTCATTGTTTTGAAAATCTATCGAAATTTTCGTTTATCAACACTGGCAAGTTTAGAAATGAACACGTAAACGAAATATTATCGTGTATCATTCTTCTTGTGTTCCATATATACGCAAA
Organism: Mischocyttarus mexicanus; assembly: GCA_023678845.1. Lineage (NCBI taxonomy): Eukaryota > Metazoa > Arthropoda > Insecta > Hymenoptera > Vespidae > Mischocyttarus > Mischocyttarus mexicanus. The sequence goes on along the minus strand of JACGTP010000011.1, from coordinate 1,313,071 downwards.
GTTCGTATTATAAACGTCAATTCTAACGGATATCTGGTGAGAGGGGGGAGCTGGTGGGTGGTTGGGGGGTTAAATCGAACTGTTTCATGCGAAACAGTTTTTTTTCTTTCTCTTTCATTTCTACTACCCTCTTTCTCAACCTGTTTTTTCTTTGTCTTCTTTCTCTCTCTCTCCCTTTCTTCTCGAACCTTTTTACTCTGCTTTTTTTCCTTCGTCCCGTTGGTTTTTTTCTTTTTTGTTTTTTGTAACTCGAACTGGTTGGTACTATACTATATCCAGAAAACAACACAGCATTTTCTTCATGTTTCTCGGTTGATGGAACGAACAGCGGGCATTTCCGCGTATCTCGTCATGATTTCACTCACCTGAGGTTTGTTCACGAACAATAAATACCGTTCTTCGAGAAGCTTCACCAATCCGAGACGAGAAAATGAGAGAGAGAGAGATTGAATAGCCTTTGTGTGTGGCTATCCTATGGGCTGACGCATTATTTAACGTTTCATATTCTACCAGATTATTAGCTCTCGTCGTAGACGAGAACCTCACGCTGTGACGTTAAGTCGATACGTTTATTACGATATATATGTATATATATATATATATACATATACTTCTTTATCCTTCCTTTTAACGTATGCGATTTATTTTTTTCTTCTTTTCCTTTTCTGTCCTATCCTTTCCTATCCTATCCTATCCTTTTTTGTTCTTTTATTTCTCATAGATAAAAAAAGAAAAAACTTTTTCCTTTGTACCATCGAATGAAATTTCATCAATGCATCCATCGGCTTAGTTGATTGTTTAAAAAAAAAACGCGTATAAAAATAAGCCTTCAAACGATCTCTTTTTTTTTTTGCTTTATGCGAACGAAAGAAACTCGTTAAACGTTGTGGAATCATAAAAATCGTACATATCTTCTAATTAATTTTTTTATTCAAACTTTTACCTTCTTTATGTTTTTCTATTAGAAAAATAATAATAATAATAATAATAATAATAATAATATTATATAATATCGTAATATTTTCTTTGATAAAATATTTTTCTCTTCTTTTTTCTTCCATTGAGATCGTATTATATTAAAAATATGTTTCCTTTCATTCGCGTAATATCGGCTACGGAATTTTATCTCATTTCGGTTTGGTTTATTTTCCTCTTTTAGATTTTAGTTAGCAGTTCTTATTGAAAGGCCATAAGTAAAGAAAACAAAGTGACAGTAATCTTTATGTCCCTTTTCTCGATACATCAATCCTCCATCTATCACACACACACACACACACACACACACACACATATATATACACACATACTCTTCGGCTCTATCTCTTGGTAAACACCCTTGAGACAAAATCGATACTTAACAACACGTTCTCACGTGATTTCCAATTCGCCTAATCCCCTGATTATCCTCCTGACTTCGTCATTTCAATTACCTATATCCGTGTTGAATTATCAACTTTAACGATCATTTAACTGCTTAATGTCAATTTTCTTTTCTTTACTTTTGCGATTTGTTACATTTTTTTTTTCAAATGTAATTAACCACACTCAGCACTTTTCTTTCTCTCTCTCTTTTTATTTCGATCGATTTTCAACTTAACAAGGCTAATGAAAAACTACGCGAAAATTGGTGATCGGGTTTAAAAAAAAAAAGGAACAAAACAAAAATATCAAATTTTCGTTTTTCTTTTTTTTTTTTGATCCATTGACTGTAAAAATTCAATTTGTTTATATATCATCGAATAGGCTTTGTGTAAAAACCAATTTTCTTTCCATAACGATCTGTTCTTTATTTTGTCGATACAAGTTATCGCAAAAATCATTTTTATACTATATACATTTTATACTATATATTTGTATACTACATTTTTATACTTTATACTATATACGAAAATCACTTTTTATACTATATGCATTTTTATACTATATCCCATAAGTCCCTTTTTATCGAATTGAAAAATAATACAATTTTTGTCTCGTAGGTATTGGAAATAATGGCATCACGTACCAATACTTTTTTAAACAACACTATGACATAGAAAATTCATATCTTCTAATAAAAATTAAATTATCAAATACGTTTTGGGTTTTGATTATTCTCGATAAAGCATGAATTATTGCAACACCCTGTATATTATAATCGTAGAGGACAACACAATCTTCCGATCGATGTTTTCATCTTATTCACGAGACACCTTTTCCAACCATACTTTCCTCTCTTTCCCCTCTTCTACAAACTGGATAGTTCGAAATTTCCGTCAAAATTCTTTTTTTCTTTTTCTCTGCAAGCAGTCAAGAGTTCTCGTAGATTTTTCCAATTCGATTCCACGTCGTCTTTTAAGTTGACACGAAAGCTTCTTCTTGTCCGTTCGACATGAGGAAAAGAGAAAAAGAGAGAAAAGAGAGAGAGAGAGAGAAAGAGAGAGAGAGAAAGAGAAATAAAAGTGCATTGTCACCGAGCCATAATCACGCTCCGCTTTTAGAATCTGTCGTCGTGGATCATTTTGAAAGCCATCGTGTACCGAACGTTATTCTTCCTCTTCTTCTTCTTCTTCTTCTTCTTCTTCTTCTACTTCCTCCCTTTTTTTCTCTACGCAGTGAAGGGTAGAGATAAATATAAAAGATAAGAAAAAAGGAAAAACAAAAAGGAATTAACGGAGCTTCGCATTCTATGTCATCGTCGTCGTTGTTACGAGCTTTTCTCTCTCTCTCTTTTTCTTTCTTTCTTTTTTTCTCTCTATCTTTTCTCACTTTTCTCACGTTTCTCACTTTCCACATATAACATATAAATTTGTCGACATTTTCCAGCTGCCATATAAAATATATCACTAGATAAAATCTATCGCTAAACTGCTTCTTCCTCTCATTTTTTTTCCTCGGCACGATACGAGGGAAAAAATTGATGAAATGAAGGAGGAAGAAGAAGAAGAAGAAGAAAATGATGATGATGATGAAGAAGAGGAAGTACATTATTTTTATCAACGTGTTTTATTTATTAACAATTGCCGTAGAAAGATTTTGTTCTTTGTCGTAATCAGAAATCATCTCTAGCTTGGAATTTCGTAATCGATAACCACGTTGACATGTAGGACATTCCATTCGTAAAATAATCAAATTTGGATGAAATTTTCATATCGAAGAAAGATGAATAAATTTTTGAAATATCGTAAACAATTGATCTGTCATTATTAATTATTTATCTAACTATCGAATTATTTCTAATTATCTGATAATTATTTATTTATTTATTTATTTACTCTTCTTTTCAGTTCTTTTCTTTATTTCTTTCACATAACTTTGTAGAATATTATTGTAAGAATAAACCTGTGGCGTTAAGGTATGTCTAATAATCCTCGTTCGACGTTCATGCGAATCACAGTTATTACGCGAGAGGATAATTACTCGAGATCGATCGTTGATAAATCCGAAGGCCGGTGGTTTGATTTATCGTAAACAGAAGAAAAAAAAAAAGAATAAAATGCGCGGAGGAAAGAAGTTTAGAAAATGTACTGTTCTTAGTTGGATTTTGTTGGTGATCGAATATTACTTCTCCAGAAAGGAAGAATGTTACTTGGAAGATTGATCGATTCTCGATTAAAATCATATGTGATTCTTAAAAAGGAAGTGGGAAAAGAGGAGAAGGAAGAGGAAGAAGGAAAGGAAAAAGAAGAAAAGATTAAAATGATGAAAATAAATCTATGGAGTGGATTGTGAGAAGAGAAATTAATTCTTCGTGATCGTGGAACGATTACGTTGACGATGCTAGCCTTATGGTTCCTCATTTGGACGATAGCAAGATCTAAAGATATTGATATCACCAGTAGACGAAATTCTCGAAGGGATTCTGTTATAAAAGAGGTTCGAGATCGTCCTGATTCTAGAAGAAACTCAAGGGATGTTACTGTTATCGGTTTGCCGATTGTTGATAGACGAAAACCACGTCTAAGACGACACTCGCGTCGTTTTTACATCGATCGAACGAAAAGGTAACCGAGAAACACGTCAAATCTATTTCATTTCTTTTTTTTTTTTATTATTGTATTTAATATTGGGTTGGTGGAAAATAAATGTCGGATTTTTCCATTGAATTGTGGCTACAAATCCGACATTTTTTTTTCCACCAACTCAATATATGATATTTATATATATAACGTATGCATAACGTGAAACGAAAATATATTTGGCAAAAATTTTGTTCTATGTACTTTTCATACCTAAAAAGAAAAGAAATATAAGTTGTATAGATATTCGAGAATGCTTTAGCAATTTTGAAACATTCGAGTATAATTTTATTATTAACGTATTCCGATAATATTTACTCTCTATCTGCTGAAATGATATCCCTGAGAATTTAGTAACGTTAGGTACAAATATGTAATCGCGTCTGGTGTGTTGATTTTTTTTTTTTCTTGTTTACTGAATATATTTTAAACTCGAACACACGGATTACTGAGTACTCGCAATCAATTATTTAAGTAGGCATATTATATAGTTGAAAGATTTTCAAATATAATCTTACTATTAGTGTACTTCAATTATGTTGATTTTTATTTCCTGACATTAAATTCGATAATTTAGTTAAACTAGATTCAAATATTTAATCACGTCTGGTTTGGAATATTGTTTTTTTTTTTCTTTTACTGATTATATTTGACACTCGCGCATAATGGATTAGTGTACTCAAAATCAAGGATACGCATGGTTCTCTCTTTGATACATTGAAATGTAATTTTATAATTAGTATACTCCAATTATATTTATTTGATTTATTTGAATTAAATTCTAGATATTAATTACGTCATATTCAAATACGTAATCATGTCTGACGTGGATTTTACATCGTACCGAATATGTTTAATACCCTCAAATAGATTAACATATTCACAACCATAAGTAAACGTATTACGTTAATAATTTTGGAATGTATTTGAAACTCAATAAGATAACGAGCTGTGGTCTGTATTCAAGGAAAGCTTGGATATATATTTATAATATTTTATGTAAAAAACAAAAAAATGTTAATAGAGTGTACCATAATTTCAGCAAATAAATATAATTAAATTATACTACGATCATATACATAATATATATTAGAAAATTTTCTAACTCAAATATGATTTATTTCGAACGACTAACGGTTGATATATAATTTATTTTTCATCTCAATGAATCTAATCTTAAAGTTTTTAAACGTATTTTCGTTACACCCTCTCTATATTTACAAATTACTATCTCTCTATGTTTCTGATACTAGAAAATAAGGGTTATCGTGTAATTAAAATAGAACATGCTTCGTTAAAAGTTTCTCAACTGATTAGGTGTAATCATCGAGAGTTTAATTTCTATAACAAAGAAAAAAGAAAGTAAATGAGAGAGAGAAAGAGTGAGAGAGAGAGAGAGAGAGAGAGAGAGAGAAGGAAAATGTTGAAACTTTTCCTCAAAATCACTATGGATTATTTGAGAGTCTTGGAAAGTTTGAATACCTAAAGTAGGATTTGTTACTTAAAATACAATGGCTTTTGATACAACGTTGAAAGTAAGTACGTCCTATTCAATAATTTCTAATGCTCTAACGCTTTTCGTAAATCTTAAGACGAAGCGTTTGTCCAATAGAAAACGAAGTGCAATATATATATATGTACTCAATTGTATTTATAGAATTTTGATTCAGTACGAAGATAGAGGTGGCATGCGCACGTGGCTACAGTACCTAGTCTCGAAAGCTTTTAAAGCTGACATTAGGCTAGAAATAGATGTAGCATACGCGGTATGAGCAAGGTCTACGGTTAAAAGAAACAATACATATACACATATATATATATATATTTATTCTTTATCTCTTTTTTTTCTATCGTAAAAAGTTAGAGTAATTAGAACGATTAATTCGATCCTGAAACTATTTGGCAAGTTTCACAAATTTTTAAACACGAATATCAAAACTTTTCCCAATTCTATGTTATCTTTCGTTATTTCTTTATTTTAAAGATTAGATTTTTGTTTTTTAAATCAAACAATTTTTAAGATAGTTAACTCGAACCGTAATGGGTAAACGGTATGAAAAAGGTTCTACCATGTTATTAGTTTTCAAAAATACAAAACATAATTCCTTTCTAATTAAATTGGTAAATGTGATAAATCGTAGAACAAAATATTAGACTATCCCTAGATCATACTATTCTATGACCGATCCAAGAAAATATACAAAGGACATATACAGCCTTGTTAAAAAATCTTTTAATTAAATCTGACGTTATCGATCCGATTCATACCGATCTTTTTATTTACAAAAAGACACGTAATTGTGTTATACGAGAATCGAAATGACTATTTGCGATATTTCTTTAATTTAATTCTTCTCTACCCCTTTCCTTTTTCTTGTTCTTCTCTTTTATTTACAATTTTTTACAATTTTTCATTTTCCCCCTGCACAGCAAGCAAAGCAAAAGAATATCGGAATTTTCTTTCGATAAAAACATTTTATATTACATATTGAAAACGATATAGACATAGACATTTCAATAAAATCATTCAATACTTATTGTATGTATCATCTTTCCTTTGTCACGAACGAACGACTTACAATATTGCTCGAGCTTTTTTTTTCCTTGAAGGGTGATGAAGCGGTGAGGAGGAGGAGAGAGAACCGCTTAATACCCCGTCCCAAGATAATATTCACTGACGTTTATTAAATCGAATTCCCCCCCCCCCCCCTCCCTTTCTTTTCTTTTTTTTTTACAACGCTAATGCTAATGCTAATATAATCGCAATGCGGCCACGGTTGCGGTACTATATAATGTTTACCAGCTGGGCCTCGTTAAAGTATTATAATATCGTAAGGGATTCAGCACGATGGACGAAATATTTTGAAAAGAAAAAAGAAAATATATATATATCCAAAGAGCGACAGATTTAGAAACCCGTGCGTCTCTCAATCATTTTCATCCAATCATTTTCATCCAATCATTTTCATCCAATCATTTCAAATTTTGTTTAGTCGTTTAATTAACGTTCTCCTTGAACGTAACGATCTTCCTCCTCCTCCTCCTTCTTCTTCTTGGGACGAGTTAAAAATAATTTCTTTTCGTTGCGAAAGCTTAACTTTGCCTCGTTGCAAAGCAACTTTCTTTTCTCTTTACTATTTTTTTTTCTTGGATGACGAGGAGGAGGAAAAAGAAGTTTCTTTTTTATCAATCGACGAAATATTATACATATGCAAATACTTTTTGTATCGACTAACGTATACGTTATTTTCAAGTATCTTTCAGTTTCGAGAGAGAGAAAAAAGAAAAAGAGAAAAATGCGAAAAAGAAAGAGTAGTTTCGTTAAACGTGTATCTTTCTTTCTCTAAAATACTTTTTTTCCTTTTTTCTTTTTTTTGGGGGGGGATGAGGTTTTTTTTTATTATACCTCCCACAATCGCATCCACCATAAGCTGCATATCGTAACGGTGCAGTTACAAACGCAAGATAGAGTTCTTGACACAAATAACGACGACCCTGAAGAGTACGTAGTACGTACGTAGGTGATAAACACCCTTAATAATGGCACGACACGATACTACTACGGCAAGCTTTCTGTTTCTTTTTTTTTTTCATTTTTTCTACGATCGATATACACCCACCGAGCGTTTTTATTTCAAAGTACTTTCCTCTATTAACCGAAAACAAAAACAACAAAATAAAGAAACGTCCCGGGATTCGATTTTTAGCACGCGTCAACGTTACGATTGTTTTACGCGTTTTATTATTTTCTTTTCTCCCTTCTCCTCCTCCTTCTTCTACATTCCTCTTTCCCCCCACCGCACCCTGTTTATTTCCATATTTGAAACCATCGATTACAAAACCTTTTTTTTTTAAATCAGAGGAGGGTTAAAATGATTTTCAAATCGAAGCAGAACGAAACGCGACCACTTCTTTTTTTTTTTCTTTTTTTTCACCTCCTCTTGCCCCTGCTTTTTACATAAAAATCTCCATTGACTTTAATAAACGAAATAAACGCATAGCTTTTTGAGTGACGTATTGGCAAAATGGTTCTAGTTCGTTTCAGGAATAACAACGTTGTTCGCTTTTGGTAAAAAGAAACTTTAGTTATCGTCACCCATTCTCCTCTCACGTGACTAATGAAAATATGTTGTTGAACCTTTAAATTGACTTTATGACTGGAGTATCAACGTAAATCAATTAATAATACGTTAAAATAGCTTTTTTTTTGTCTCCAATGTTTTTTACTACTTTTTATTCTTTATCATTTCATCCCTTTTTGTTTCTTTTTATCATCCAAGAAACAAGCACCATAAAATCTATTACATCTCTCGATGATACTTTCAATAAATTGTCAATGAATAACAACCTTTAATAATGGGCACGACAGGACAACGGGAGCAGCTCTTTATTTTACGATCGATACTGCAAGGGTGGTTTTACCTTCAAGAATTTTTCTTTATCGACCGAAACTATAAATGAAAAACCCGACATTCGTGTTCTTAGTTCTCTCGTAAGTTAATTATTAATAAAGTGAAAGTAGCCTTATATCACCGAATGTCTTCTTAATTTTCTTTTTTTTTTTCTTGGATCATTTTAGAAACGACCTATCGTAAAATTCACTCATCAATTCTTCGATACTTATGACAAATTTTCTCAATGAACAACAACAACCTTCGTTACCAGGGATTTGATAAAAACACGAAACCAAATGGGTAAATTTCTTTTACGATTTCATTTTTACCGCAAGGCAATATTTATTTTCAAAGATATTTCTTAATCTCGTCGTTTCTATCTTTTCCGAGGTTCGTCTCGTTCGCGTTCCCCTCCCCTCCCCCTCCACCAAATTTTCTTCATATTTCAAAATATCTTAAAACGATTTTCAAACGAAAGTAGAACGAAATATATTTACCACTTTTTTTTTTACTGTTTGTTAAAGTTACGTTGCATCGATGTTAACAAATGAAATAAAACATACGGTATTTTTGAGTGACGTTTATTTCTTTCTTACGATTCGTCTTACCATATTCGAGAAATGTGAATAGAAAAATCACGTTAGAGACTTTGAATTTACTTCGTTCTCTTCTTAAGACGTTTAGAAATTTTCTCGTTGTCGCGTAAAATAATGTGATTGTAAGATTTATCTATGAAAGAAATATTTGTTCATAGTTACGATAATAGAACAAGTTTTAATTTACGCGTTATAACATTTTCGACTTACGCAGTATAATTTTGATGTTTTTACTAGTTAGTTATATATACGTCTGGTAAAAACTTCGTTGGTGGTATCGTTTCTTTCGAAAACTTTATCGTTTCTAAGAGTTACAAAAAAGCCAGAGAGAATAAGAACTTTTACGTTGTTCCGTGGCCGAATAAAACCTGACAGTAGTATGAGAATATCTTAACCCCTAATCCCCTCTCCCTTACCCCCGGCCCCTTTATCCACCTTCGTCATATCGGACTTTTTAACGATTTTCTCTTGACGAGAAAAAACTGGAGAGAGATGAACGACGACGAATTAAAACAAAAAAAAAAAAAGAAGGAGAATGGATGTACAATGGAGAGAGAAGGAGAGAGAGATAATTTATTTTGGAAAAAAAAAATATCATCGAATCGTTTCGATTCGATTCGATGCGGAGAAATATAATGACATATATAATAATCATATTTATTACATAATTTTAATTATGATATTTCTTTATTTATAATATTTATTCGCTCGTTAACACGAAATCACAATTATTATTAATAATATTATTTTGCTTTATTATTAGAAAATTTTGTTTGCAAAAATAGTGGCTACTGAACTGAACAAAATTTTAACTAAAATTAATATCTTCTATCGGAGATCGGGTAATTGTTATCGTATCGACGAATCGCAAATTATCTCGAAGCAGATTGTAAATGAAAAGAAAAATTAAAAAAAAAAAGAAAAAAAGTCGAAATAATATTCGAAACATATATATGTATGTATATTGTTCGTTTGTGAGAGATCGTATCGTTAAAAAAAAAAGTTTGCCCGATATTCTATCATGTCGATCATTACGCGATTCCCCTATCATCATCAGAATTGAAAAGTGAGAAAAATCGTTATTATTTCTCAAAATGATATCGGGGTTGAGATACCTATGTGTATATACTCACAAATATATATGTGTGTGTCTTTGTGTATGTGTCAGAGATAAAAAGAACAACTGTATCATATCGTAAACTGCATGTATACCTAGGACATATATAGCTAACAGTTAACTTTAGTGATGTCGTATGTGAAGTTAGTTGTTTGGTTGGTTGGCTGGCTCGTTTTTGCGAAAAGTCGTTTAGCTAACAACGAGAAAAGGAGGTTGACGTTCTCAACGTGATAGCCACGGAAACCGGTAGGATCGAATATTTGATAACAAACTTGATGTAACGACGCATCCCAGTAACGTGACATTTTAATGGATACCCTTCTTCACGTAACACCGTGCAATTTATGTATTTCGTAACCGATAAGACAACGGTCTTCTTCCTCTTGACGTGCAATTAGCCGAACTAGACGCGCCAATTTTCTTAACCGCGATGAGTTTTTATACCTCTCTCTCTCTTTCTCTCTTTTTTTCTTTCTCTTTCTCTCCCTCTTCTTCTTTCCCCTCTTACTCACTCGTAGTAGACCACTTGATTCGCCTACATGAAATAATAAAATATAAATCGTGGGTACAATGACGACACACACATATACACAGAGGATGGCAAACGATTACCTACTAACATACACACACAGAGAGACACACGTCTCTAGTTCTATTATTTTGATATGTCATCATTTTCATTGGTTCGACTTTGTTCGCAGGATATAATAATAATAATGATGATAATAATATACCACCATTTGTCCACATTTTGTTCTTTTTTCTTTTTTCCAACAATTCAGCTTTTTTTCATCCTCATTATCATCCTTACAATTGGTAATCCTAGGGCGTGACTTTTCGTGGAAATATTATGCCTCGAAATATATATATTTTTTTCTCGTCTTTTTTATTCATATTTTTTATGATCTCTTCTTGATAGATCGACGCGGTCCAATAATTTTTATGATTTTTGACTCCCTACAACCTTCACGTTTCTTTTTTACTCTCCAATTGCTCATCAAACTTCAACCTTTTTGATCTTAATTAAGGAAATCATTTTAGAGGAAGGAATTACTATTAAACCGGGGTGTAGAATTTTTTTTTTTTCTTCATCCCTTTTAACATTCTCTGTAATCTTACGCTCGATTTTATTTATTTTTTTTTCTTTCACTACCATTACTAACCCCATGAAAGAAAAGTTTTCTTAATGTTGATTAACGGTAACGCCGAGATGAAAGTATCCCGTCTGAAATACGATCTCTTATATGTTTCTTTTCCCTTTTTTTTTTTTTTTTTAACTTACTTCGCTTTTTCTTCCCTCATTGTCTTCCACGCTTCTATTCTCTTATTATTTTCTCTTTTTCTTTTTTTTTATCTCTATCTCTTTCTTATTTTCTTGCTCGTTCTCTTCTATCTTTTCCTCTTTTTTTCTTTTTTTCTCTCACTCCATCTCATTACATCGAAAACGTCTCTCCTAGACCGTGATAAAAACATTCGAGATAATTTTCCACCTCTTTACAAGCACTCGACAATATTACACTTTTGTAAAATCGATTTTTCTCCTTTTTAGCATAATAATAAATTACGTTTGATCGAATATAACTAAATGTAAACTTAACACGTATATTCGTTTGGTAATTTTTTTCACCGTCATTCAAAGAATGCTGACATTTTTTTGATAATATCTACAGAAAATGATATGGTTTTATATGAAAAAAACATAACTTATTAAAAATCATATATTTTTAAGTGAAATTTTGGAAAATGATACAAAACAAATTTGCCTTCACATATAAATTTTTAATTTTCCTTTCTACTCTTTCTGAAGTTAAAAAAGAAAATTAAATTTACATGAAATTACTAAAATAAATTACAAATCTTTAATTTTATAAATAATTCATATTTCATTAGCGAATGGTACTGTTCGAAATATATTCAAGTATGAAAGGGAATGTTGCAAAAGTCACATACATAGCTCGTTCTACTTTCTTTTTTGTTGTGAATTTTGTAAACTTTGCAATATTACAAAGAACGTTTAGTGTGTTTTCTTTGAAATCAGTTCTTCATTGGAATTATCTCTGTTTTGGTAAAAATTAAAATTGAATTTATTTAGAATTAAAATAACAAGAATCAATTATTTTCCGTAATATACAAATATGACGAATATGTGTTAATTGTGTTTTTTCTTATTGTTTATTTTTTTTTTTTTATACAATTCCCTTTGTAACAGTAAAATAAGATTTTCTTAAATGACTTCATTTGAAAAATCGACGTACAACGTGTAACTCCTTGGATCGATATTAAAATAATGCAATGATGTGGATAATTAAAAAAAAAATATAAAAAAATTAAAAGAAAGAAAATAGCAATAAAACTAATTAAAATAGTAAATAACAATTAATTTGTAGTTTGTTTTTTGTAACTGTTGGTAGTAAAAATTGAGAAACCCTTGTTTCTATCCCCCTTACTTCTTGACCTTTCCTTTGGTTTATATCTTTCATTAGAGGGAGAGCAAACAGCAGCCGGATAAGTTCGACGTTCCGAGTTGGCGCGTTCTTTCTCTTTCTCTCTCTCTCCCTCTCAAATCAGAATGCGTCTCTCTCCCTCTGACTGTTTCTTGCGTATAAGCGACAGAAGCGGGCATGGTAGCCGTCAGTTCGCGACCGGCACGCGACCTATCAGCATCGTGCTTTTTATGTCAAAATAACGTCTTGTACATACATATTTATATACATATACACATATATAGATATAATATAACAAATATCAATATATATATAAACAATTTTCGAACGCGTGGTATGTTGTTCGTGTTCTGAAACTCTCAAAGAGTAGTTGACTATAAATACAAGATAATTGGTATTTTATCGAGAACCTTTCGTCCTTTCGTATTAAAAAAAATGTATTATCCTTTGTATATTTCATCGACTCGAATGTAAGAAGAGAAAGAGAGAGAGAGAGAGTGAGAGAGAAAAGAGTAAACGAAATTCGTGCGAAATAAAAATCAAAGTTTGATCTTTTTTAAGGATTGTTATGAGATCAAGGGTGGAGATAAAGAATTTTTTAACAAGTATACTTTAGGAGCAGAAAAATGTATAAATAATGAGAAGACTTCTAAAGTTTTGATTTTGTCACTTATTCCTCTCTTTTCTTCTTTCTCTCTCTTTTTCTCTTTCTCTCTCTCTCTCTTTCTCTCTCTGTTTCTCTTTCGTTCGTTCGTTCGTATTATCGCGAACGTCTCACGCTTTTTCCCGCGTTATCGGCTTCGTTAGTTTTCTATATCTAGTCAAACATTTGTACGAAAGTCAATAACCGAATGGTCAATGTATAATAACGTGTGTATATATACGTGTGGGTGTGTGAGTTAGTAAGTGAGTGAGTACAAGTATCATGCTTCTAGGTGGTTATCAACGTTCTAATATCGATCAACGAGAAAACTTCAACATCTTTTTTTTTCTTTCTCCCTCTCTCTTTTATTTTTTTTTTCTTTGAAAAATGAATTTGATTTATCTTTTTTGTTGTACGTATACATTTTCTTATATTTTCGTATTTAACTTTCATCTGTGAGATCTTTCGATGATAAGGAAAACGAGAAACTTCCTGTGACGTTTTAAAAACATAATATGAATCACTATATTAGTGTTTTTCCCTGTGTGTTTGATAACCGAGCGCAATTAGAATTAATTAATTAGATTGACCTTTGATATGGTTTAGTTTATAACCGTATAAACTTTCGAATAAATCAGAAAATAGTAACATATATTTACGTTAATTATTATCGGGTTTTATTATTAATTGACGATAGATTTTATAAACGATTAAATAATTATCGTTTCGTGGTAATGCGTGATAAAACATTTATAAATAAGAAATATCGATGATTAAGTATTTTTGGTCATTTCGGTAAACTTGTAAGAATTCCATCCATCTCAATTGTATTAGGTCTACCGGAAAATTCTGTCCAATTATATTATTTAATAAAGTTTATTTGATGGTAAGAAAAATTTGTTATATTTTGTTTTATTCCAAAATCGAACAGAACTTTCCGGTAGACCTAATAATACGTATTTATTTATTATATGAAATATGCGATTTTATGTTATAATCGATAAACGTGGAAAAAAACGAGGAGAACGTGCGGTTATTATTTGATTAGAAAGAAAAAAAAATATATATATATATATAGAGAGAGAGAGAGAGAAAGAAAATATTTACAAGAAATAAAAGTGAATTATATTTCGAACGTTTAACTTCTCTAATACTCGAAAGAATCCCAGACTTCGATATTTCTCGTTCGTTCATTGCTATTCCAAATTTATCTCCTGCTCGTCTCGGAGTGACGACGCTTCTCTCTCGTTTCCCGAACTATGTTTATTGCATAAAATACGTCGATGCACGCCCCGTTCGTTCTTATTTCTTCCTTCAACTTAACACGTATCGAATATTTTTTAAGCTTGATTTTTTTTTTATCATTCTTTCTCTCGTACATGTACATCTAAATATATATATATATATAAAATAAGAAATATATATATATATATATTTATATATATATTAATATTTATATTATATATATTATATATATATATAAGACAAACAAGAAGGCAATATAATTATTTTTCTTATTTTATTTTATTTTATTTTTATTACATCGTATATAAATAAAAAAAGAAACCCATTTTAAGAACAAACGATATTGAAGAAGAGGAAAACACTATTCTAACTCGTTTCTATATTCGTAAAAGAAAACACTCGATAGAAGGTAGAACTCGTTTAGATCGTGTTTACGAAAATACAAACATACCTGTTGACATTTCGAAGGAGTTACGAGTATTTCCATTACCTATAAGAGTGAAAGATAGATAGAGAATGAGAGAGAAAATAAAAAAGTATAGAAAACGTTGAAGGATATAGGAACACCATTGGTTTCAAATATTAGATTCAAATTACATACCAGTACATATATAAGAAATATATCTATTCCCCGATCTAGATATCAGTTATATATACATATATACATATATACATATATTCGAAAATATTCACAATTCTAAACGAATATTATTCCAACCTACATTTGACCTAAGAGAAATTTTTTTCTATATTCCAACGGAGATAAAAACTATACTTTATCTCATAGTAGTTCCAATTTTCATCGGAAATAAATGATATTCTACCAACGAACCATTATTCGTTCAGTATTCCACAAAACTTTCGGTATTCTTTGAAAATGCAATTAAAGAACATTCCTACCGTCCTGGTTAATCGAATCCTCGTCCCGTTGTTGTTGGTATGATAAAACTGTTGCCGATCACGGAGAAGGAAATATATGCGATAACAAGCATAAAAGAGAGAAAAAAAGAGAGAGAGAGAGAAAATGGGGAAAAGAAAGAGATGAAGATAGTAGAATACAATAAACGATGTGTGTAGTATACTCCTACATGAAAAAAAAAAGATACATTCTCGGTTCTCTTGGACACATGGTTTTACGATTTCCATTAAGTCACGAATATACGCTAGACTTTCCCTTTAAAAATAAAACTAAAAAATAACAAAAAAAGCTTCCTCCCTATTCGTCGTCCTTCATGAATCATGTATTTCCATTTTGACGAGACTATCGGTGAGAAGCATGTTTACTCGTCCGTTACGAAAACGAAATTCTATGAGCATTTCGTACTTCGTCATTTTCTCTTCCATCTTATTCTTGTTTTTCTTTCCTGCTTCTTCTTCTTCTTCTTCTTCTTGTTTTTCTTCTTCTTCTTCTTCTTCTTTTACTTCTTCACATCAAATAAGATCGATGGAGTAAGAAGCAATGATTCACGATGATCGAATATTATTGGTAACATTTTTCGTGTCGTTTGATATCAACGATGTTTCATAGTTTATGTCATCGAGCTTGGAACGAGTTTAAATTGCTTGGAAATAGCAAGTGAAGTTTAGCCAGCAGGAAAAGGAAGCAATCGAAGAGAAGAAGAAGAAGAAATAAAATAAATGAAAAGAATTTTTTTTTTAAATTAAATGAGAAATGGAAAGTGTATTTTGCAATATCGGAGTCGGTAACGAGTCATGTGGTTTCTTTTATTTCAAAAGTAAAATAGAAAAAAAACACAAAAGTAAAAAATGAGAAATAAAAATTCTACGTTAGATAGTTATGAAGGTGTGTACCCTTTTTTCCCGATCGTTAGTTTTATACGAACGAATGAACAAAGTTTTATACGCGAGAAACTGAAGCTGGGTTAAAGGTAATTTTGCAAATGGACTAAACCCGTTCAACAGGACGCCGCGCGCATTGCTTTTGAATTAATAAAAAAAAAAAAAAGTAAAAAAGATTCCTCTACGTTATATATGCGCTGATTCTCGATCCCTTGCAAAGTTAAGTAATAATAAAAAGAAGAAAAAGGAAAGACAATAATAATGAAAACAAATAGCAGAGTGAATGAAACTGTTATATTGCCAGGATATATCGACGATCAAATTTTACGATTGATTCGTTGGAAACCCATCGTCGATTGAACATACCTTTTCGATTAAGATACTCATCACTCGTTTTCTATATATGTGTGTATGTGTATGTGTGTATGTGTATGTGTGTATGTTTTTTTGGTTATATTTTCTAACGTTATCGAAAGATTTGATCTATCTTACAGGAAGATTACACGAAAATCAATTACTCGTAGATTGATTTTGACAATAGACGAAGGAGAAAGGTTCTCGATGTAGGGAATAATTGTGTCAGAACAAGTGGGGGAGAAAGAGAGAGAGAGAGAGAGAGAGAGACAAGGAAAGTGATAGAAAGAAAAGTGTCTCGTTAGTGGACAATTTTTGGAAAATATGAACGATTACGCTATCTTTGTACCACATGAGATCTCTTCGAGATTGGCGCGAAGGGACTCTGGTACGATGAGGGTAACACTTCCATTGACCTCGTTTAGAAGGCATAGTGGTTGCGTCTCAACATTATCACGTACGAAGCCACATTCAAAACTTATCTACGTGGCCCTCCCGTAAGTTTTCATTTTTCGTTTTATTTTATTTTATTTTATTTTATTTATTTTTTCTTTCTTTTTTTTCCCTTCTCGTACCATTTGGTTTTATATTTCGTTTTTTATCGTATTTTGTTGTCAGCATTGTCAATAATTGACGACGATTCGAAATTAGATTTATTTGGAGAAACTTTGAACCACTAATAATTCCTAATGTCAATTTTAATACTTACATAGTTATATTGTTTATTTATTAACGATGTTTCTCTCCGTTAGTAATTATAAATTAATATATTCTTTTTTTTTTACATATATATATTTGTTATATAACTGTCGCGTATTTAATTGTCCATAGATATCTCTTCAATTGATTTATTTTATTTGATTCTACGATAAACTTTAATGATATTATTATTAATATTAACATAAGAGAGAAAAATTGAAAGACAGAAAGAGAGAGAGAGAGAGAGAGAGAGAGAGAGAGAGAGAGAAAGAGAGTAGGAGATAAATGAAATAACCAATTATCTAAATGCCAATGTACCCCTTTGTATGACAATATTAATAAATATGTTTTTTTTTATCGAACAAAAGTTCGGACAAACGTGGAAGCAAATTAATCGAGAATTTCATAGAAAAGTATCAATAAAGAGAATTCCGATATTTGTGCGAGCTTATCGCGTTTATTAGAAAATAACTAGATAACAAAACATAAAAAAAAAAAATAATAAAACGATATTTTTCATTTCGGTAAAAATGAAAAAAAAGAAAAAAAGAAATGCATAAAAATAGGAAGGAAAAATCATTGGAGTAATAGTAAATACTTTTGTAAGGTTAAATTCTGTTATCTAGAAAAATAATCGTTTATACCGTGAACTAACTTTTCTTTTTTTTTCTAACGATCATTTTGTTCAATGAATTGAGCATCATTTTTTATTAACAAAAATGTCTCTTATTCTATTATGCAACCTATTAAAGTTAAATAATTTAAGGATAGATTTATTCTTGGGAGAAAATTCGTAAACTGTAAATAAATCGGTTATCGATAATTAATTCTCAATTATCTCAAGACTCGAGATAAATACTTAGATATCGATTCATGTTTCTTTTTAGCCGACCTCTCTTACATTTACCTTTGCGACCAAAGACTAAGTAATTAATTATTCATCTAATGATCCAATTAGAAAGAAAGAGAGAGAGAGAGAGAGAGAGAGAAGGAAAGAAAGAAAAAAAGATACGACCTATTAAAAACATTTTTATCAATCAGTTACATTTAATGATTTTTAATCTTTGTTTGTACAACAATTGTTTACTAGTTTGATAAGTAATGATTACTTTGACAAGTAATGATAAGAGATGAATCTAAGTTTATATTAATATTTGAATATTTTTATTCAAGATTGATCGGGAAAAGGTTAATTTGGTTTTTTCAATGAAGTAAATGAAAGAGGATTTAAGAAAATTTGTCTTTTATTTAGAATCCAAGATGTTATGAACGATCATGATTTGTCAAATTTAATAAATTCAACTTTTCAGCGATAATTAGCAGCACCCACTTGCCTTTATTTCGACACGTCATCTTCTTTAAATGAACGACCTAAACGTGTCTCATCTCTTATATCAAAATTCTCAGAACGAAATATTTCAAACCAATGTTAAAACAGCGTCGTTCATTTATAAAAATAATTTAATAATTATTCAAAAGGCACCCCAAATTTTATTTCCGTACTTAATAATATTTAAGTTTAGATTTTCAGTATTATAGTAAGAATACCATTCACATAAATAAAATAATTGAAGATTCACATAACGCATAATAATTATAATAATAATAATAATAATAATAATATAACCTATGATTTTTTAATAATAAAACAAATGAAATAATACTTCGCATGATAGATTTCGTTTATCTCTGATTAAACAAGGCTAAAATAAAATGTTCTTATTAGGATAAAGCATGTTTAGCGCTTAGATATAGTACTTGACACGAAAAATAAGGTGTGTTCTATACGAAACGGAAGGAAGCCTTTAATCGGTTTTATTTTAACTCTATCGACCGATACAAGGCTTGGTCATCGTTGTATCTTCCTCTGATAATAAACAAGACGCACCTTAGAAGTTTTTCAAGCATGATATATGTACGAAAGTCTCTTCCTTATCTAATGCAAACGATCGAATATCTTGAAAAACGATCGAACGATACTTGAGACTCTTCGTTAACGAAGTTCTTCCGGAGAACGGTGTTCTTTATGGTTGAATATGACATAATGATTTATTTTTATTTCTTTTAAAAAGATATAAAAAAGAGAGAGAGAGAGGGAGAGACAGAGAGAGAAAGAGAAAAAAAGAAAGATTTGTCTTCGCTAAGAGACTACTCTGATCACGTCATTACAATCTAACATTGTCACGTGTGTCGTTTGTTGTATCGGTAATTGTTTGCGTGTGATGTTCGGTAACTACGTTGCTGTAGACTGCAGCAAACTATCAAACGTTGGATGACAAGGCTAGAGAATTAATTGTTTGCTTACATAATGGAGCATAATGATTACTATTGAAAACTCGCGACAAGCTAGTAAATATATATACACTTGTTGGTATATATCGGTACGGCCGATTAATCTTTGAAATTCTTCATTCGTTTACTTATTTATTATTCCAATTCTATTTTGTACTCTCTTATTTGATTTATTTTATTTTTGTAATTTTTTTTTTCTATATACGTAAGTCTCTTTCGAAACATCGTTTCATCGTGTGTCTAGAGCTCAGAAATCTTAAATTATATAACCAATAGACTAGTCTTGAGTAACGCAGTGGAATAGGTCAATATTTGACATTGGTCAGACGTCGGATAAATGTATACGCATGACGTGCGCACGTTAGCCTGTATTTTGTGTATATGTGTGCATATATGGAAGACGTTTCTTGTTAAGGTTAATCAAAGAACGTTTACTCTCTACACGCGAGTAGTATACAGAGCTGTACACGAATGTGACAGAGAGTAAAGGGCTGATATTATCTTCCATATGTAATTACAAATCTCTAGTTTTTTTTTCACTAACTGTTACTGAGTTTTGTCGTATTTGATTTCCACTGTTGAAAATATTATATATCAACATGAATTTTGTCATGAAAATGCATTTCAATGTACATACGTGTATGTATTTGCTAAATATTGGAATCGAAATGAAAGAGGAGAAACGTTTGATGTCGAGTGTTAGTAAATTTTATAAGAGGGACTCTCTTAATAAGAACGATTCGATCTATCGCCGTGGACAAAGTTTTATTTATTTATTTATTTATTTTTTTATATTTCATTCGTTTGAAAACTGATTCTTGAAAAGTGCAATTGAAATTTTGAACAATGATTAAATTCGAAATTATAACACAGATTTTGTTTACATTGTAAATAATATAGGAAATAATATTATTACCACTTTCGTGTAAATAATACGAGCAAGGTAAATATTTGAATAAATTTTCGAGCGTCTCGCGATAATAATTAGTTTACACGGTAATGATACTGCTTTGGAATATTAATTAAACGTGAAAAGAAATGGATATAAATAAAGATTGACATTTTTGGGGTCGTTTTAATTGCCTTTTTACATTTTCTTTTTTTTTCTTTTCTTTTTTCTTTTTGTTCTTTTTTTTAAATAGATGAATTGACGTGTGTACAACATACGAGTATGTCAATAACCGTGAAACGGAAGAGAAAGATTTGTTTTCTATGGTACTCAATAAAATATAGACCTTTTGTTCGAGTTTCCATTGACGCACGTTAAACTACGTTATATGATTCATTCGTGAAAGCAGGGAATTGCTTTTGAGACACGCTCCAGAAAGGATAAAGAGAGAGTCTTTCAGAAGGCAAATGTTTGTTTTTGCTAAAGCATCGTTCCATCCGTTGCAATCGTTTTCAAACTACTATCTATTTTTGTAATAGGTACGTGTCTTTCTGAGTGCAGTTGCATGGTCGAAGACCCCGCAGAACAACTGTTGTTTTCGTTTAACAACTTCTTCTTGATAGAACGTTTGTTTTATTCAATGACAGTGCTTAACTTTCTTAGAATAATATAGAATAATTGATTTTCAAAATCAAATTATATAATATATTCATTCATTTATAGATAATTCTCATAGTTAGCAAACACTAGTGTTATCCTAAATCGTTCCAAGAAATAAAAGATAAAGATTATAGAATCATTATTGAACATATGTTTAATACTTCAATTTCCCCCCAATTTTAAGTCGACAAACATAATCTAAACTTTATGAAATCTAGACAATATTATTCTATATTTTTAACGAAGGATTTTTTGTTAATAGTTGGGTAATATCTTACAGTAGTATGATATTTATTAATTAAATTAATTTAAAAAAATTTAAAAAAAAAACATTACTTATAATTTTATTTATATATTATATCCTTCTCTTTTACGTATACACCGAATGTACGATTAAGATTCATATTTAACACCATTTCTGTGTATTAATATTAATAACTTGTGTTAAGGAATAACTTTTTCTAGTACACTTTATCAGTAATCTTTCGATTTATTCAATTTTTATTTTACAAAATAAGAAGTGTAAAGTGAAAATTTCCAAAAATAGGGATATCTAAAATGGAATGAATCGTAATTAAAATTACAACATTGTTGATTTTAAACTTAACCTTTTCTGAATCTAAATTGACATATTATTTATAAAAATCTAAAAATAACATAAAATATGATAACATTTAAGGTAGCAATTTTTTAAAATAAAGCCACTAATTGTAAATGTTCAATAAAAAAATTGATATTTTTTATCGTGGCTGTCTGTTATCTCTTATTTCAATGAATGAATGAATGAACAGATGACTGACGTAGAACATTTGTATTATTTTTACAGTTTTGACGTCGAAAATGGAGCTTCGACGTTGGACGGTGGAGCCGGCGGTGGTGGAGGGGCCTCGCCAAGCGCAGGGTTGGTTCTCCAAACCCTACCACAAAGAAGGGAGAGTTTTCTTTATCGGAGTGACAGCGACTTTGAGATGTCACCGAAGTCGATGTCTCGAAACAGTTCCATTGCCAGTGAAAGGTAAGAAATTTCGTGTTCTTTATTTTTTTTATTTTCTTTTTATTTCGAATTCCATCTCTTCTTCTTCTTTTTTTTTGTAGACCACGTTTACGAAAAATTTTCTAATAATAATCGCGAGGGATGTCGAGGTACAATTTAATAAAAATAAATCAATCGATCAGTTTTTTTGTATAATTTCTACAAAGAATTTATATAAATCGTCGTATATAATTATTTTCGATAAAAAGAAAAAAATAGATAAAATAAATAAAATACCCAGTTAACACAAAACGTTAATATGACGTTCGATTTATGTCATTTTTCAAAAATGACGTCATATTAATGTCATATTAACGTTTTGTGTTAACTGGGTAAATCTGACATTTGTCGATAATTTTAAATAATATCGAACGGTACCCTTCGTGCATCTTTCTCGAAGAAAGGAATCTGCAATATCGTCAGATGCACTTCGATGCTTTTGATAAAACAACTGATATTCTCTCGTTGGTAAAATAGGATTCTGTAACTCGTGGAAAATAAGGTTTGATTCGATATTGTAGAAAGCTTGAAACCAATTCGCGAGAATTTGATTTTATCGAGGAACGGCACTGTTGTGATTCGTTGATATTTGTTTTTTATTTTGATTTTTATTTTAAATAAAATCTATAACGTCGATCCCACCATTAAGTTGACGATAATGTTTAGTTTATAAAAATACGCACGCAGCTGCAATCACTCACGCAATTAGAACAAAAAAAATAATAATAATAAAAATGAATGTGTATATACAATTTTGATATTTCGAAAGATGCTCGACGGCCGTATTTTTTTGAGCTTTCAATAATACACCAGTTGTAGGATTATTTATTTATTTGATATATATATATATTATATATTATATATGGATCAAGAGCTGTATGAAAACAGCCATATATAAGTGTGTAGCTTTAAAAATATATTGTAGCTTTGGGTGACGGTTATGCTTTATGGATATATTTTTTATATTATTCATTTTTCATTTACCATACTTTCGTCGATCACATCTTTTTTTAAGCTTGCTTTTACGTATACAATGTTTTTTCTATACACACGACGATACATTTTTGTTATAATTATAAATGAATAATAAAAAGAAAAAAAAAGAAGAACAGTTACAAATTAAAGAAAAAGAAATATACAAAAAAAGGTGTGAAATTTAATTCACGTAGAAAGCAAGCTTTTAAACGTTAGTGATAATTTTGATCTTTATATGAAATTTCGAGTCGTCTATGTTAACGTTTGTTTCGTATATTGTGTTTATATTTTTTTTTATATTTTTTTTCTATCGAATCTAAATCAATCGCTTTATGTGAAGAGTTTTCGATGTGTTTTTGTTGTTTTTCTGAAAAAAAAAGAAGAAATTTCCTCTCTGATAAATTATTAAAAATATAGTCGGTGAGGGGTGTAAAAATATCATCTATGTGATATCCTTGGGTTGCAGGTTCAAAGAGACAGAGCTTCCTGTCGAGCGAGCGTATGTACTCGATCCTATTATTTATTCTCCTATTTCATTTTGTTTTTTCTTAATATTTAGATAATACACTCACAAATCTATGATTAACACCCCCCCGCCGCCACAATAATTGATCGTTATTAAAAACCAAAAAGAAACGTTTTTTTTTTTCTTTTCTATTTTCTTATCCTTGTGAATTCTTTCTAACACCAAAAAAAAAAAAATAAAATAAAGTCAGTCTCTCATTTTTCCCTCTTTTAAAAATATAAAAAAAGTGAAAGGTGCATGAGACTTTTTCAAATTGAAATATGATTTTTGCCAGAGTTCAACCGATTACCCTTCTACCATTTCAACCCACTCAATAATTCACTTTGAACTTTTTCACTTTGTGCTTGGGAGAATATACGGAATTCATTTTAATTAAAACGGATGAAAAAGAAAAAAAGAAAAAAAAAGAAAAGGTATAGGAGAACTATGGCAATAAGTTATTTTGTTTTTTGTTTTCTGCTTTTTAGCGTATCACTCTATTTCACTACTACATATTCACATATATATATATATACATATTTTTATTCTCTGTTTTTTATAACTTCAAAAATACCTTGTACAGTAGCAAAAATGCACACACTAATAATATAAATAATTTTTTCTAACACTGCCCACGTTGCTTTATAAACACAATAGACTAGATACAAACCTTGTAAATAGTTAAGTACAATATATTTATGATGCTTGCAATAGTATACTGAGCGATCGAATTGGCAAATGACGAAGTAGTATCGCTGATTTTAGAGATTAGATACTAATAAGTAATTTAGGTTCAAGATTATGGTGTTATATCGGCAAGAATTAATAAAAAAAGAAAAAACCGATAATTGTGTTTCTTCAAAAAATGAAGAGTTTTTCGAACGCTTGGCTAATTATTGAAAAAAGAAAAAAATGATATTTGATATTCGAAATTAATTCGTTCCTTTTCTTTTTTTTCACGAAATTTACGAGCTTTTTTCATCTTGAAAAATATCTTATACATTATCGCGTTTATTTGAATGTCACGCTTGTATGCATTCGCATAAGAATAAAAGAAAAAAAAGAAAAGAAAAAATGAGTGAAATTTATAGAAGGAAGAAGGTGTACGTATATTTTTACAAGCATGTTGGACAAATAGTGGAACGTTTTAAAATAAATGCGAATTCTTATTTTCAGGATATTTACCGATCAGTACAGGTAAGTCCGGCTACTTACGTAATTTCGATGTCCAACTTTTATTATTAAAAATAACGAAGGGAAAAAAACACAAGGAGGAGAACGTATTTTTTTTTGTTTTTTCTTCTTTTTGAAACAACGGGGCACATCATTTTACATTAGAGTATAAATCAAAGATTATATGAAATGATATTTATCTCTCTTTGATACGAAACAAATCTAAGAATACACGTGCTCGTAGTTGTCACGAATTTTCGTAGAAAAATTACAAATATAATATGAGATATATGAAATAAACATTTAACAAAATTTTAAATATATTTATTTGTTTTTGTATGCAAAGGATTTTTATATATAAATATATTTTATGTAATTTATTATATTATATATGTACATATGTAAATACGCGCGAGTTATAAAAAAATATTGATATTACTATTAACCATTGATTATTTTTAACGTGAACGATAATTTTAAACAATCGATATCACGTTTGTCAACGATTAATATTTTGTTTCTATTTTCTCTCTTTCTCTCTCTATTCTTATAACTTTATTTTTTCTATTGAAAGGAGACCGTATCGTTGCTGGAACGAAAGAACCAAAGTGCATAGCACGTAAATATTTTTATCTAAAGTAGAGCAAACAAGTAACCGATGAACAGTGCATCAAGGGAACCCCTGTCATATACGTTTTATATACCTCTCCTCTCCCCATCTGTCGTGAAGAAGATTATCGACATGCTATGGCAAATGAATCCAATGTTTGTTCGACGAAACATCGGCGTTGATAGGTTCGAATCTTTGGAGATAATAAAGTAAAGTAGAAAAAAAAAGAATACATGCATAGATAATAATAAAAAAGTGAAAAATTATTCTGTCAGTTGATTTCTTTCAGCGCAAGTCAACGATACGTTAAAACTTGTATTTTCAAGCAAATGCTTCTACGCAAATAACGATTTGCTCAATTAACGTTCAATCTTCTTAATTGCTACGTTCGCGTGTCGACACAATAGGATGTAACGCAACGCATTTATTTACATACACATATAATATATATGTCATACGTTTGTTGATGATCGTCGCACAGCCAATCATGTGATTTATTTGATGAAAAAAAAAATTTACAAAATAATTAATAAGAAAAATTTTGATTACTTTTTAAAGTTGAAGTTTTAAATTGCTTTCGTCTTAAGTAACGCGTAGAATGAAAGATTATGAGAAAAAATTCTTATATCAGATTCGAACCCATGGATCAGTGTTTCCCAACGTGGGAAGTTCATTTCAGTGTTTAAAAAAAAAAAAAGATAATGAGATAAATATATAGAGGATACAGTGATAACTATTTCTTTCTTTCTCTATTCATAAAAAAAAAGATAAATTTTTTTATGCCCTAAATAAATTTAAATTAAAAAAAAACCTTCAACATTTATATAATAATTTTCTTTTTAAATTTAAAATATTAACATTAAGAACATTTTTAAAATTGAATGTAGTATTATGTGTCTTCTAGAGAAAGAATATTTCAATTTTTGATGCACCAAAGTAGGGCATGATTCAGAAAAGGTTGGGAGACACTGATGTTAGATGAAACGAGTGTAGTGATACGAGTCGTTATATAGTCAGTCACATGACGAAGGACCGTAGGATAGGACGTACATGTTACGTCATCTGACGTTAAATAATTGACGAGCATACTTGCTACACATGCTATATCGCATTTTCTTTAGGATAGTAGTAGTAATAGTAACTTCTTAAATAACTAGTGAAAAGAGATATCGTATATATATAAAAAAAAAATGATAAGAAAAAAAAAGAACAGTCGTTCATCGCAACAAACTAACTTTGGCGAACGACCGTAATTTCTGCTAGCGTTACGCGAGACCGAGTTTACTGGCCTGTTGCTATTTTTGCAATCAAATACAAGCGTGTAAACCGGTGAGAAAACGATACACATTTACAAAGTGAAGGAGATCGTGACGTAAACGACCTTAACTTGCCGAATAGCTTATAAGTAAATGATTTCAAATCAATCCATATTCGTAAAGTGCGATATGTCTCTTTTATTACACACTCTTTCGTTATGTTTTTATTCCTAATTATTTGAAAATAGTATAATTATTATTCCAAGATATAATGTTTATTTTTTCACCTATTTTTAATCTCGAATATTTTAACTTTTCGTTTCTCGTTATATATATTTCGCAATAAAAATTAAAAGATTAATATTCAGTATTAAACCCACGCATATCTTAAATACAATTATTTAACTGACCGAATTAAAATAGCATGATTATTTTGAATGTCTTACGTAAAACTTGGTAATATTATGCGCACTCTATCCTACGTGACGATCGTACGAACGATCGAGAATATGAAAAGCTGTTAAAGCATTAGGAGTCATTAACGTGACCAGGATGACCTAATCAAGCAGACTCTTCTATCGTAGAACGTCGTTAAAGTTGACCTTTTATTACTTAAGTTCGTTCTCCTAAAAGATGCACATGTTATTATGTTAGTATGTTTTTAATGAACGATGCCTTCGAAAAGTTTATTTAAAAAAATAAGTATATATATATATATATATATAGTTTACATACATGTATACTATTCAGAAATTAAATCTTGATACGTGACATAAATACAAATAATTAATTCAAATTACACCCTAATTTTTTCGTTCATCTTACTTGATATGATACTTATTTTACCTATTGGCAAAAAGGATCATATCTTTTAATTCGATACATAAAAGAAAAAAAATAGTTATACTTCAATGTATCATAATTTAAATACAGATCATCTCTTTTTTATTCTCCTATGATGTTTCCTAGACTTAACTCTTAATTTTCTCATTAAAATTGTATATAATGTATGAAAATATTTAAAGAACCAGAGTAGTTTGATTACAAAAACTTAGTTATCCGTATCACGATGCAAATGACCCTGATATTTGTCTATTCGATAAAACCGTATACACACGTGGATTGTGTTTACATCGGAAACGTGCAAACTTGTCTCGTGCTACCAATTTTCCTTTTTTTTTTATTCACATTTTCTATCTTCTAAGTAAATTCTCGTTCTTGTTATACCAGCTATAATAATCTTTCCGTGACAATGCCACAGTTACGGTATAATTGACACGATACACGATATTTTACACGATATTATAGTACACGTAATTCTTTTTTTTTTATATTATACATATGTATATATTTCTTACGTAAAACTCGTATCGTTAATTTAAAAATTTACTATCGAGTATTGGGAATAGTATTTGAACGAAATATTTGCATTGTTATTGATTGAAATATAAAATAACCGTGATCGCGAAAAGAGAAGAGAAACTTTTTCGTGTGGTTATTTAAAATGATTTTACTCTACTTTCGTGAAAATCTGTTATAAAACGAAAAGTTAAATGATAAGAGTTTGACGAGTTTTCGGATAGCGCTTAACGTGATGAAAGAAAGCCAGCCGAGTCGATTGGAATAAATTTATTTCCATAATTTCATTTCTTTTTCTCTTTTTTCTTCTTTTATTCTTTCTTTCTTTTACCTTAAGACGAAAATCACCAGTAAGAAGAGATTCTGCAGTTTGTCGTTCGTTGGATAAGTTTGTAAAATTCATAGAATATTTTTATGAATGAACTTCTCGAGGTATGAATAATGGTATTCTTTCTCTCTTTTACTTTTTTCTGTGGTTTTCTCTTTTGCATAATAAATAGAGAAAAGAAAATACGATAGAGTCTCAGAAAACGAAAACGTGGGTGTGGATACGTTAGATTTTTAACGTTTTCGACAAGGTTAATGCATTTTACCCATGTAATACAAACTTCATGAATTTTTGTTCCTTTGAAGAAAATTACATACCGCCTTGGTAGATGACTTGTGAAAGCGATTGATTCAATGAAGAAAATGTCGAAAGATCGTGAACAAGGTAAAGTGTTCTAGATGTTTCTTTCATGAACTATACTTAAGATTCTTAGCGATTTTTCCTATGGAGCTTTGTTGATCTGTGATGATAAAAAGAAAATAAAATAAAATGAAAAAAAAATCGCTGAGGTAAGAAAGAAGAATTGGAAAAAAGTAACCTTTCCACTTGGTCGCCGCGTATCGTTAAACTCGAAATATCTAAAAAGAAAGAAAAACGGGGGTAAAAGTTAAAAGAAAAGTAAAGTTTAATTCGTTTATTCTAGTATACATATATATCCTATTGAATGTTATTCGCATATACTAGCGTCATCTAGAAGATGATGCAAATGCCTTGCATTCTCATTACATTTTCGTTTCAATAAATTCGCTAATTGCATCGATGAACTTAGCCATAGATCGCGATGACAATGCATAAACCGTGTGTCTTTCATGTGTCGCGAATAAACGTGTTCGGTTGGTCACGCGTAGGAAATGAATAATTTCAGTCACACGAAGCTGGAACCTAGCCGATTTTCTGATGCTTTAGTGCTTCTCTCTCTCTCTTTCTCTCTCTCCCGTTNCGACATCGCGGCAAACACGAGGTGTTTGACAACGCTCGTCTCGTACACGTACGTTTTATCGTGTTCTTCTCTCTCATTCTATCCATCTCTTTCTCTCTCTCTCTCCCTCTCCCTCTTTCTCATTTCTTCACAATCACTTTCTCTCTCGTTCTATATCATTTCCTTTAACCCTAAAGAAAGTATAAAACACGTTGTTGTTCGTTGTCAATTCTCCACACCTTTCATTGTCACTCGTATACAATCACACACACACACACATATCTAGATTGATACCTACTCATACACATTTACTATTCCTTTCTCTTTTTCAATATTCTTCCTACTCGATCGCAGTAGGTCGATGAACTTAGGCTTATCGTGCGTCGATCGACAATCGGTTTGTATATATACACTATTTTGTTCGTAGGTTTCCTATTTGTGGATATAACTGCAAAATTGGTCTGTTGTTCGAAGAATTTGAAAGAGAATTAGGTTCATTAATGACGATGCTCAATGTGTCTTTGTTTATGCGTTTGCTGAATATCCATGTGTCTAAGAGAAAGAGAGAGAGAGAAAGAAAGACAAAGCCAATTAACGTAACAGAAATATTCCATATTATTTATTATTACTCGTTTATTATTATTCGTTCGATTCGATAAGATTTAATCCTGACTCTCGAGGGCTATCGTGACTCATGATAACTATTATCATTCCTGGCTCGTTCGATATTGATCATATTTTATTTTTTTCTAAAATACGTTGTAAACTCCTAGACGCTACCTATTTTGTTTTGTTTTGTTTTATTTTTATTTTAAACTTTCTTTTCTTTTAACGAAATTAGAAATGTATTTCTCGTTAATCAACTCATAATACGTATATAATGACGAAAACTTTCTTGCAAATACGAGCCGGATGGAAGTTTTGCCTTAAAGTGTAGAATATCAAGTATAATAACTTTTGTCAGTTTACATTAGGTCGAGTTCATCTGACAGTTTCCATCGATAGGAAATTCAGTCAAACCACACGCAGTTAAACCACACTTTGGTTATACTGACATACTAAGCACTATGGCACAAATGGGGAACGTTATAGATATATGTTATATATACATATATATATATCTTTTGTCCAATAGAGAAATGAACGAAATCGATAAGGAATTCGATTATAACGTAGCAAAATTGTTCACTTCGATTGGTTTTAATCGGATTGACTAGTTGAATATTGAGTTCGATAATAAAGTAAGTGTCTGTTCGCCCAATAGATAATAACCATGATGTTTTTATTTTCGTTATTAATTTTCATTTAACAATGTCGCAATATAATTTCTTTTTCATATTTTTGTATTTAACGTTATCAACGTTTATTCGTTTAATAACTTATTTTAATTCTTGATTTTTTACATATTTTATTTCTCTTAAAAATTACGCTTCGTTTTTCTTTCCTTTCTTTGTCATTCAACAATTTGAAGGGTTAATTCCCCTTTAGGGAAAAGGTTTAGATAGGAGTAGGCTGAAGTTTTATCGACGAGGGAGGACAGGAAAGAGAAAATTCGATAACAGGGAACGTTCCGTTACGAAGGGTGTCGTACTATACCTTTTGCTTTTTTATCTTCTTCCTAACGAAAGTCCGTTCGAGCAAGCATATTCTTTTTAAATAAGTTCACAAAATATAATTTTTTTTATGTCTATATAAAGAGTTTAATAAATATGAAATACGTAGGACAAATTTTTGAAATTTATTATTCATACGTAGCAACAACAACAAAAATATGATTAATACAAAATAAAAATAAATAATAAAAATGTAAATATATATATTTTATATTATATTAATAGAAATTTTCAAATATTTCATTCCTGAATTATAAAACTTTTAAATATTATATGAGAATGTGCTCTCTAAAATTGTAAATACATGTCTTGATGGAATTATGATACGCACTGTTTAACATTTCTGTATATGAAATATTCAAAATAATAATCTCCTACTTGAATATAGAATTCACCCGGTCATCTCATTTATTTTAAAACACACATATTTTTCTTATCGTTGCGAGTACGATGATAATCCATTTGCAGGTTTTAAAGATATTTATTTTAATGGAACAAAAAATTCAACATATAACGGGACGGATATATATTAGAACATAATGTAACTACGATTCTTGAATTTAATTTCAGAAATAATATAACTATCATTGGAGTACATTAATTGTAAGATAAAATTTGAAATTTTTATAACTCCGAAATGAAGTATTTTCAGGATTATGACGACATAATCTAGTATTATTCTACGAGAACGAAAAATTAATTTTTGAAATTTAGTTGTGCATATTTTTATTATACTCTGTATATATATGCATAGTTATTTTCGTTATTATATAATATTGTAATAATTATATTATAATATTATAAAAAAAATTGTAAAATATCAAAAACTATTGCTCGCGAAAGTTAAATCAATTGCATAAGCGATACTTGGTATTTGTAATATAAAGATATTCGAAATTCCATTATAGAATATAGAGGAATCACACACACACACACATAAACACACACACACACACAATCGTAATTTATAAAATTTCAAATACCTTAGGTATTTTTATCCTTCAGATAATTTTTTGTTGTTTAAAGTTAAGAAGATTCGTATTAAAAGGGATTCTTGAAGAAACTTCTTTCTTACATCGAAACAAGTTTTCTATGCTATTTCACGATTTATTTTTTTTTTCTTTCTTTTTTTTTCTATATAAATCTCTTTTGACTTTTATCGAGGTCCCCTCTATCACAGGTACGACTTCCTTACTGATTAATCCGTTACATCACGAATTCGTTTAATTCGCAATAGGATTTCTTTATCGATGACGTTCAATGAACATCACGTTCAACGAGGTTTTGTAAATTTTGTTAATGACGTTTCAAATAAGCAATCGTTTCTATTTTCTAATACGACATAGATGTTTCGTCAGGTTTAAAAAAGTATCCAATGATATCTTTGCCAAAATTACATTATTATGAGTGACTTTGTAAAATCAACGATGATAGAGATAAGACATAGAAAATTTGGCTTGGTTTACGAAAAGTCCTAATTTTTCTTTTGAAGCTTACGATTTGAAAACGTTTCATATACGAGTTAGCTCGAGCTAAACATAGGTTTAGTTTACATAACAAGCACACAGTTTCGAATTATACTTCGGAGTTATACGAAGGGGGGAAAAAGAAAGAAAGAAAGAAAGAAAGAAAAAAAGATAGATAGATGGATAGAAATATGCTTGTATTTTCAATTTTAGTTTTTCTTTTATCGTAGACGATATTATACGACGGTGTGTGTGATTTTAAAGTGTTGATAAATGCAGAAGAGATTCGTTTGAAACTTCTCTTTTTTTTTTTCTTCGTAATATTCTTTTAATGATTCTATCAATATCTTTTTTTTTTGTTCATTATGTATAGTTAAAATTGTGTAGAGTCAAGGATAATACGCGAGAGACAAAGATTTCTTCGCTAACGTCATAGGAAGAAATTCTTCGTACATTACGTCATCTTTTAACGTGGCAAACCCTAGACACTACCATAAAAGGTCGATAGAATATCCAGTTTTGCTTTCTAATGCATTTCTTATCTTACGATGTACGAATTGTGCAATCTTTAAAGGGATCGTCATCTCTCTTTTTCTTTCTTTTTTTAAATTCTTTCAATCATCTATCGTATTCAATACATCTTCCCCCAATACAATTAATTTTCTATTTTTCTACTTCGTTTGGAAATTAAATCCTCATTCGTTTTGTTTTGTTATTAGTTATTTGACAAAATCGTAAAGAAAAAAAAAACAGAAACATAGATCATGTTTACTAATATAATAAAGATAAATCATTTTCACATCGCGTGCTGTATTCTGACAGGTAAAAAATAATAACAATAATAAAAATAAAAGGAACAGATCCCATCTATTATATGAAATACTTTTTATTCGTGTACATGTGACAAAAAATATCGGATGTCATAGATTTTTCTATAACGTGTAGTACCAAGAATTGTTATACGGTTTTATTAACGCAGTATCGATTGTATAATACATCTATATTTTACAATTTGTTAAAAAGTTAAAAAAAAGAAAAACACAAGGATGATAATAACGAGATCGTGTTATCAATCACTCGTTATACGAATATATAGGTACGTTCATATCGGATAAAGAATATACAATATATGCTTTAAGAGTTTTGTCAAATGACACCCTTCTTGATCGCTTGTTTTACTTGAGAAACTAATTAATAAAATGACAAAATGAAAGAAAGAGAGAGGAAGAGGATAATTTATCACGAGTATAATAATTTTTACCTGTATTACATTTTTTAGAATTATTTCTTTTTCTTTCTCTTATATATATATGGTTGAAAAGAGCTGCTATTTATTTCGTCAAGGACGTCATAAAAATAGTACCCTCGTGATTCTTCAGTTCAAAGTACGGAGAGGACGAAATATTTCATTTCTTTTATTCTTTTCAACATTCTCACGTCACAACCTTTATCCCATCTGAACTCGATTCCTTTGCACAGGTATTGGGTACAGTAAAAATATTTCTATCATTTTTATTATATAACGTATTCGATCCAAACTCCTTTCGTTTCTTACACATTTTTTTTATTATACACGTATACGTAGTTATATATTAAAAATTCATTCGAGAAGATGTAAAATGTCAAAATATTATTATTATTAATATTAAAACTTTCTTTCTCTTTGTTTAAATAATGTTAGCAATCTAACGGACGTTTAAAAAACGAGAATACGTCTGCGTTGTAGATTTTTCATTCTGCGCGTGACAGATGATTAAAGGCAAAATATAAATAACAGTGTATATATACCAAATGTTATGTATATATTATATATATATATATTTATTTTCCATTTTAATATATATTAAACCATGTATATTTTTTTGTTTAATTTTACGAACAAATCGCGTACTTGTTTTCGTTCATGATATTCGATTTCCCAGACTATGATAAATGAAGCAATAATGAGTGCACGTTATATTACTTTCGATGGTACAATTTTGACAGGAAAATATTTCAACATTTGTTCAGAACAAATGCATTTTAATATATTTTTTTGTAAACCATTTTTTCACATTTACAAATACAATTAAATTAATTTTAATCTGGGGAAAACTGTATATATGTTCATGATGTTACATACATTTTTGGATGTTTATTTATGTTATAAAAAAATTAAAAATGTTTGAGAATTCTTGGTTTATCATAACCTGTTGAAAAAGCTTTAATCTCTTTCTATCTCTTTTTCTTTCTATCTCTATTTTCCTCTTTTCCTTTTCCTTTCCTTCCCTTACTCGTTTTTCCCATAGACTAGAAAGCATTGGAAAAGAGATTTAACGTTGAATCTCAAATCGATCGAATAATTTCGTGCAATATATCGGAGGTTATAAAGCTAGGTCAAAAAGGGAGTTAGTAAGAGAAAAATCTTGTAATACTTATGTGAATTGAACATTCGTTCGAAATAACTCCCGACGCGACATTTTCTTTACGAAATGAAAACTTTTCGTTTTCGTTCCAAACCTTAAAGCTTTACTTACTATATCGAGAGAAAAGATGAAAAAAAAAACCAAATTGTTAAAGTCGTTAAATTGAGAAACGAGCATTGATCGACGTTATTATACACATACATACACACACACATATACACGCACGAGAGAGAGTATTACATTTATTCGATGTTAAAAAATTTTCAACCATAAAAATTTACCAATTTTTCTCTTTCTCACTTTTGCGCGTATTTTCTTTTTTTTCGTTTCTTTATTTTTTGTTTTCTCCCCCTTTGTATCCTCATTCACGTCTTTGAATCCATGAAAAAAATTTAGTCACGTACGTAGGTTAGACGTGAAAATGTGTTGGATGAGAAGTTTCTCTCCCCAAAAAAAAGAGAGAAAAAAGGGAATACCATCGTTTTTACCTTTCAACGCTGTCTTTATCATCTTCGTTTTTTTTTCTTCGTTTTCGTTTCTCCTCTTCATTCGTTCGATATCTCGCTCTCCCATTTTTATCTTTCTACGAACAAAACTTGATTTAGATCCAATAACCGAATCCGAAACGATATAACGAGTCCAATATATATGTACTCGAATATTTCTAAAATTTATCACTAAACGATAACTCGTTGCATTTAGACTATTTTTCTGTCACGTGGAACGCATTTCCCTGTCAATTAATACTTTATTTTAGATCGTTCCGATAGAGACATTTAAATAATAAATCGATCGAAAATTTATAAGATTTATATTTCTGATATAAAAAATGAGAATTTATTTATTTATTTATATTTTATTTCTCTCTCTCTCTTTCTCTCTATATATATATGTATTTCCACTCGATTATCCATTGACAATATTTTTACCGAGAGAATTTCTTTTTCATTCATTGTCATCGCATTAACATTTTTTTCCTACACTCTACTCACAAGAAGTAAAAATCATTACAAAACGACGTTTGGTTTATCGAATGACTGTTTAGATCGATTCCCTAAATTTCGCATCAATTATTTAACAATCGCATTCCGTTTTATATTGGATCGTTTGAAGAGTCATTTCGTTATTTTTTTGGTTTTGAAATTAAGCCAAGACGTTTCACGTGATCATGAACAGTCATCGAATTCGACAAATTTAACCTCTTAGCAATCTCACGAGTTGTTTTCAGCGGTTTGCATCTATCAATGTCTTCATTTTGTCTTCATCGGTTTCAACGGGCCTTCTAGAACGCGGTGCATCTACAACATCGAAATTGCCGGAACGAAATTTTGCAAAGCAATTTTGTCATTGTCGTTTGATCAATACATCTTCTCCATACACATCAAATAATTTTCGCCTTGCTTGAACTGCATTTTTACCTTTTCAATAGTAAAAGATTAAAGTATACCGAAAATCTTGGTTACGATTTTCAATCTTTGATAGGGCACCAAACAAAAACTATTGCAAAGAATCAAACAAAATTTTGAACAAACAAGCTTTAAAAGCTTGTCAAAATATATAATGATTATGCAGTTTAAGTGTTGTGAAGTTGGTTGTGAAAAAATACAATTAGGTCCTCTGTTGGGGAAAAAAAATGAAATTACTTTCCGAACAATCTAATACAAAAGAACGACCTTCGTGATCGGAAGTAGGTAGAGTTATTTTGAAAGGACTATTTCGGAGACCCGTAAGAAAGGTTCGTTTGATGCTTTTATCAAAAAGCTTTAAAGGAAACAGCAAAGTTCCTTTCTTTATCACGTAGTCCTATTGATTATATACAAGGTATGACTTTATTGGAAAGCCTTGGCAATTACATAAAAAGCTTCATCTATTTTTTATACACATTTATCCTCTCTAATACTTATTATATATATAGCAAAGGAATGATAGCTTCTTCGTTTCACGTTAATATATAATTCTTGAATTACGTTTATATTCTCGTAAAGCTCTTCTAATACGTACATCCATTTTTTTCTAATGAATAGGATCGAAAACTGGATGATATTATTTTAAGATCCATTGTCCCATAGAAATTAATTTTTGTAAGGATCGTAAAAGCAAATTGTGGGAGAATATGAGATTTGTTTGACCTTTTTT
Organism: Mischocyttarus mexicanus; assembly: GCA_023678845.1. Taxonomy (NCBI): domain Eukaryota; kingdom Metazoa; phylum Arthropoda; class Insecta; order Hymenoptera; family Vespidae; genus Mischocyttarus; species Mischocyttarus mexicanus. The sequence goes on along the minus strand of JACGTP010000011.1, from coordinate 1,276,162 downwards.
TGGGTTCTCGTCTTTCAAGTTTCTCTCTACGTTTGTCTTTTTATCTCTTTCTTCTTTATCCATCTATCCATCCTCATTTATCCATTTGTCTCTGTCTAGTTGTCTACGTGTCTCGAACAACGCGGAAGGCAGCACTTCAATTGTACCATTGCCATTGCGTTTAAGTTTCAAGATAAAGAGATTGTCGAGCCAACCTAACTGCATCTATCCCCGGTACCAACCTAATTAGTTTCATTTGGATAAGTTGGTACTTGTCCCAATTTAAAGTGCTACGACACATAAGAGGGAGGAGGTTAGATCACGAGAAAATTACTCTCAGTCGTTTCTTCTCTCTCTCTCTCTCTTTATTCGTGACGTGTTTTCCAATGCCGATTATTCTTACGACATTCTCGTTATTTATTATGCGGGATATAGATAGAAGATAAATACTGAATTTTCATATAGTAATCGGTAGAAATCGATTACGCGTATACGTAAGATCTAACAAAAGTATGTAGAAACATTTTTTTCCTGGATTTCTTTACACACGTGGATAAGAAAAAACAAATATATATTTGTATATATTATATCTTTAATTAATTTCATTTGTCAGAATTATGATACTCCCTTTCCTGGTATTATAAAATATTCAAAATTTGTTTATACTTTTAGTTTATCGAATTTGAAATATATTCCAAAATATCTGACGCAATGTATTTAATTATAATTATCAGTACGATAATTCACTTGCTTATATTAAAAATAATTACCTTATTTGAAAATCCAAAATAATTATCCAAATATCAGATTGAATTGAAGTAAATGCAATAAACGTAATTTGTGAGTACGGTAAGATAATAACTTGAAAATTAGTATAACTCGGAAACTAAATATTCCGGATTCATATCGATGTAAAATATTTTTATTTTTATTTACTTTTTGTTGACAATGAGTAAAGGATTCATTCTAGAAGTTTAAAAGTTAATTTTTTTTTAGATCTTAAATATGCACGCGGAAATAAGAGATATTTTCACATAAAACAGTTTCATTCACATTAACGATTTTCCTCATAATAGGTATTTCATCTTTCGTAGTCATTTCCTTCACACCCACGCTCTTTTGCAATAGTTACGATTCGTCCTGATTGAGTTCTTCACGTTGCCGTTTAGACAATTACATACGACGACTAAACGAGCATTTCGCTTCATTCGTCCCGATTCAAAGGACACAAGCTGAGTATTATCCAATAGGGTAGCCTTGTACGTAAGCCACATCGTAGCTTTGCACAGTAAACCAAGTCTGTGTATTTTGTTACTTGAAAGGAATTCAAATCTATGAGTTAAAATCTAACGATGAACTCGACCATAATCAATACATACAAAACATGTCAACCTTATCCCTTTCATATCTTTTTTCAAAAAAAAAAATAAATAAATAAATAAATTTCTAATGTTTAATTAATAGCGAAAACGAGGTACTATTATCGTGTGTGATCATCGTTAAAAAAGGACACAAAATAACAATATATATATAATAATAATAAAATTGACAGGAGGTATATACACAACACATACGTATACGCACATATATATAAAGAGAAAAAGAAGAAGAAGAAAAAAAGGTCGACCTTGAATGAGGAAAGTGCTGATCGATAAGCAAAACCTTCACCTACAATCTGTATCGATTATTGTACACTCTTATTTTCTTTTTTTTTTCCTCCTATTAAACAAAATTAAAAAGAATAATCGATGGGATGATTGTCGAGGAAAATAATATAAAAAGAAAAAAAACAGAAGAAAAAAAACAACAACGCGTAAAAAAATATCACGCAGACGATCATATTATTGAATAGAAAAGAGATCGATATTCGTCGGAGGGGGAAGGAAAAAAAATAATGAAATATGGGAAGAAAAATAAACGAGGGATGTTGTTGGTCGTTGATCGTTGATCGGTGATGGGAAATCTGGGACAAGAAGAAAATTTGATTCCAACGAAGAAGAAGAAGAGAAAGAGGAAAAAGAGGAAAGGGGCGAGAGTATAAAAGGAGAGTGAAAGAAGTTAAACAAGTTAAACAAGTTTCGGCCTAAGGATGTCCGGCTCTAGTGGTGGCATGATCGACTTCCCGGGTACTACGGGAGGCTTGAAAAGATGTGGGGGTGGTATGAGTTCACCATCTTTGGGGGCGGGTATTGCAGTTGGGGGGTCAGTTAGTGGTGGCCTCCCAAGGACCCTGTCAACCTCGGCGCTTAGAGTTCGACCTCAAAGGAGGGCAGTATTCTGGGAACAATGTTTCGAGACGCCTTCCAAAAGGGATTTGTAAGTTATTTAAAAAAAAAAACTTTACGAATATAACAATATATTATTTTTCTTTTATTTTTTTAATGTTTCTTCTCCCTTTCATAGGAGATACAGAAACTACATAAGACTATCTTAATAAAATTGTTTCGAGTTTTTCATTTCGTAAGATTAAATATAAAAAAACAATATTTATTTAATAATACAATTATATAATATAATTATAATTATAATTATTAGGGTAATAATAATATTATTATTAAGGTATTAAATATAAAAAAAAAATAAGATAATTAATATTTTATTTGAAATATTATCAATGGGTTATATAAATTTATTTAACTCTTTTTATAATAGTATTTTATCTTAAAAATTACAATAATTAGTAATAGTTTTCTTGTCTATTTCATTATATATTATTATTGCTATATATATTATCTTTTACAAGAAGATATTTGATACAAGCAGTTTCATATTATACAGAATTAAATCTATGTAGTTTTAAACACTGTATCATTAGAGCTCTATTGAATTTCAAGGTTTACTCGAAAGCTGCTTTCTCAATTGAATAGAATTTCAAAGCATATATCACGTGGCATTACATCAAAAACAAAACGTTTAAAAGAAATCTTAACCAAATCATAGTTACATAATCGTCTGTTAATGTTCGTTAGTGTTTCTTAGTCGAGCAAATCATCAAACGCGATTTCTTGCAATACGAATACGACGTCGACAAATTCATGAAATAAATCATTTTCTCTATATACATATATATCTATCTATCTATATATCTATCTATCTATCTATCTATCTATCTATCTATCTATCTATCTGTCTATCTATACGTTTCTCTCTCTTTTTCCGTGGGTTGTCCTTTTTGGAAGATAGCCAGATGTCCGTTCCGTGCTTTTCGCTTACGAAACGAATTATGTTGGCGTTCCCTTTTCTATAAGCCCTAGCATGTTAAGCGAATCGTTCGATATGTACTGCTTGAATCTCGAACAGGAATAAACAAGATCGTTGGGCATTAGATCAACGATGAATGGAAACTAATGAGAGTAGAGCTTTACGAAAGGATAGTTGATATATATAGGCAGATACTAGTAACTATATATATATTTAGACTTGCATACGAATATATATACGAACGGTTTGTTGAAAAGAATGAAGCAAAATTGGACCGTTTTAAAAAAAAAGAATCATATATCGATAATTATAACCTAGAACGTAATGACGTTTTGTAATTTCAAACACGTTTGTTCTAGAACGAAGCTTCAATTTTTTTATTGTGTTTCCTAAATTTCAAAATAGGTATTAACGTTGCGCGATAATTTGCCATTCGAGATTTCAATTTATTTGTCCCGTTCGTTCTTTTTTTTTTCCTTTTTTTCTTTTATTTTTTTACAAGTATCAAAAGCTTTATTTAAATAAAACTTTATTACCTAATAACTACGATTGTAGTAATAAAATTGATACGATCAATTGATTTATTTGATTGTTAACTCAATATAGGCATGACATTTCCAATAGACATTTTCCAATATCGTAGATAGCACGTGCCCTTAGCCAGGATTTGTCTTTGGTCTTGGAAAATACAAGAATTTTTATATAAATCCTTTTTCATGGGTACATGGATATTATGTTAATAGTATTGTATGTATATATTTATGTAAAGTTATAAATACGATCGAAAGATTCGTCTGATCGACACTATCATCGAGATGGGATAATAGTTCTTATTCGAAATTTATTTTACACATTACAGACACGAGAAACTTAAATTCAGAAAAAGGGATATCACTTGGTAGTCGTTCTATGAAAGATTCATAGTAACCTCAACGACAAAAGTATCAAACTTTCTTACGAGAGAAAGAGAGAGAGAGCGTATGCAATTTTGATATATTATATATAGTATTCGCGAAAATTTAGAAGGAACTTAAACGAAATCGAATTCGTACGTGGTCGAAATATCAATACCTTCCTTTCTTTATGTTAGATTTCTTTTTGAAATATAGGAACCGAATATTCACGATGTCACGTAATCTTCTATCTATCTATCTATCTATTTTTTCCCCCTTTATTATTATTATTATTATTATTATTATTATTATTATTATTATTCTCTATCTCCTATCTTCTTTTCAGAATAAACGAACTCCTTTCTACTATTTGCAATTTTTCGTTCTTGTTTTTTTTTCCTCTGACCATTAAAAGAAGGATATCCGATCAGATATTACGGAGAACAATTTCTTATCATTATTATTCGTATTTTTGCATCGTTTCACTCTTTTCCCATCGTTCGTTCAATAAAGAAAATTGTTTGCTAAAAGAAAATATGCTGATCTTATTTCACGTTCTTTTCTTTTCTCTCTCTCTCTTTCTCTTTCTCTCTCTCTTTCTCTTCGAATCTTTTTTCGATGGATTAATTTATTGTCTATAAAAATAATTGACAGGTAAAAAAGTATATCGATTTGGTTTTTTGGATTCAATGAAATACTCGATGGAATGCGTAATCGAGTGTGAAAAAGAAAAAATTAATATCATGCAAAATTGTTTAATGATAATATGATATTCTCGAAGATGCAGGGTAATTGAATAATTTGAAATAATGATGAAAAAATTTCCTGTGTTAAAAATATCCTAATATGATTTGTACGCGTGAGAAGTTTAAGCTGAACGTCTAGTCAACTGGAATATCGAACAAATCGTTTAAAACGTCACTCAATGCTCATTTAATTCGTTTCAATTCTTTTTTTTTTTTCTTCTTCTTTATCTCGGGAGAAAGACGTATTCCTTGTATCTTGTACTTTTTCTCTCTCTCTTTCTCTCTTTATCTTCTTTTTTACTTTTCAAATGGTATTATACATTAAACTGCGAAACATTTCAATGAGAAATCCAATAAATTTCTACAAAGGTGATTCAAAAGTTGTCTTACGAAAAGAATAAGAAAAAAGTTCAATATTTCTTTTAACAATAGAATTACAATATATTTTGTTTATCATTTCGAAATAAAAAGAATTTTCGCATATAGTCCTGTTAAAAAAAAAAAATATTGATTTACGATGCAACACCGTTTCCAAATATTAGGTTGTCAAGTATGAAATAGACCCAAAAATGAACGTAATTGAATTGTAATTTGCTCTATCTCATACTTGACAACCTAATACCTATTAAAACCAAAATTTACGATACGTTTTATTCGGGAAAAAAACAATTTTCGTTATACTTTGTACCATATATTATCGTATATTAAAATATAAAATAATAATTAACACGGAAGNAATTCTTTTTTTTTTTTCTTCTTTATCTCGGAAGAAAGACGTATTCCTTGTATCTTGTACTTTTTCTCTCTCTCTTTCTCTCTTTATCTTCTTTTTTACTTTTCAAATGGTATTATACATTAAACTGCGAAACATTTCAATGAGAAATCCAATAAATTTCTACAAAGGTGATTCAAAAATTGTCTTACGAAAAGAATAAAAAAAAAAGTTCAATATTTCTTTTAACAATAGAATTACAACATGTTTTGTTTATCATTTCGAAATAAAAAGAATTTTCGCATATAGTCCTGTTAAAAAAAAAAAATATTGATTTACGATGCAACACCGTTTCCAAATATTAGGTTGTCAAGTATGAAATAGACCCAAAAATGAACGTAATTGAATTGTAATTTGCTCTATCTCATACTTGACAACCTAATACCTATTAAAACCAAAATTTACGATACGTTTTATTCGGGAAAAAAGCAACTTTTGTTATACTTTTTACCATATATTATCGTATATTAAAATATAAAATAATAATTAACACGGAAGAAAGAAAGAAAGAAAAAAATAGAAAATTCCTAATTAATTTTGGATTCGTGTAGGAAGGTAAAAGATGAAATAAAAAAATAAAGAAATGATTGATAGATGAACTTGTAGATGAAGGGTTGTGGATGCTCCTATGTACGAGAAGCTTATACATTTTGTTCGAGCTTGGCCTTTAGTTTGCGAGGTGACCTAGTTGGGAATGTTAGTACTCTCTCTCTCTCTCTCTCTCTCTCTCTCTCCCTTTTTTCTTTTCCCCTCATATAGATGCATACTTGCAGCTGTATATCCTCCCTCCCCCCTGGCCACCTTCCTATTTCTCCCTACTTCTCTTTTCCGTAGGAGTTAGAGGTGTGTCATATTGATCGAGGAAACTAACTATTACGGCAACCACTTGCTACCGGGTCGAATATGAAAGAAAGCATTCAGTGGGACGTCACATGGTTTAAATACACGCAAGAAGGACGCTAGATAGGAGAATAGTTCAAGATATCACTCAATTAAAAGGGAAATAGAAAATTTGTCGTTATCTTAATGACTTCTCGGTCTATTTATAGAGAAATATATCTTTTCGAGAGATTTTTTTTTTCAAAATGGTTATTTATTCATGTAAGATTTTCGTTAACTTCGTATAAAAAAAAGATAAAGAAAAACAAGTTCAGTCAATTTAACGTGTTAATTATTTATATCACGTAATTATAAAACGATGTTTATTATTTCTCTTCTTGTTTCTATTCTTTTACTTGTAATTTTTATTTTTATTTTATCTATAATAATAATCGAAGGAAGTAATAGCTCGAGTAAGTATTATAAATAGTTCCGTTAACCGACTTTACATAGTTAGATAAATACTGACTCGAGTTTGAGTTTCTAGGATTATGGAAGTTGTGCCTTTGAAAGATCCTCGTTAAGATTTATCTAGAAACGATGTAGAAATATATTAAAGGTAGATAATATACGATTTTTTGTCATAGTTATTATTCTTATTGATTATCTCTCTTTCTCTCCTTTCTTCTTCTATATATATATGTACATTATTTCATGTTTTTCATTGAACCTTTACGTCCTACGTACGCTTGTTTCAACGTGATGAGAAATTTACCAATTATGAACGGTAAACTATGACAGAGAAAGCCACACCGTGTTTCCTGGTAATTCCAAACTTATAGCCAATTAGCGAAAATAGACTAATTAATTAATCAACGAATTATGTATGTGCAGTGGCAGGTACAATTTTGAAATCTGATTTACATCCTTTAGAAAATGATATGACAGTTTGATAAATACGTATTCTTGTCTAACTAAATTATTTTTTTCTTCTCTCATCCATAACCTTTGACCTTAGAAAAATCTTCTCGTGATCTAAATAGATAAATATGTTGCTTCGAATTTTAATACGTCGTGTATGTACGTGTGTATATACGTGTGTGCGCGCGCATATTGCTCAAGGGGAATATTCATTTAATTAATTAAATTAATTTTATTGATAAAGCGTACAAATTACAAAACATTATGAAAGGTTTCTATTTTTAATGAAATTTATATAAGTTAAGATTCGTGACGTAAATATCTCGGTATTGCGAGAATCACGTATTATACAATTTGTAATTATTATTTTTTTTTTCTTTTTTTACCTTGTGCAAAATATAAGATCGAGAGACACGGGAGAGAGAAAGAGAGAGAGAGAGAGAGAGAGTGAGATGGATGAAACAATATTTCATTTTTCGTTCGTTTTTGTAAGTAATAACACTCGAAGCACAATATTTTCAGAATACATCCTACGTTAGTTTTTGCACGTGGGCATAGTAAAATACAACCGAATAACACAACTTGTCAGCGTTATAATATCGCATTAGACTTACTCGACGTTATAGTTTCATCTTTCTACGATAATATCACATTAGATTTGTAAAATATCAAAACTTTAGTATAGTATACGTATTTTTGAATAGCAAATAATTTTCTTTTCGTTACCGAGAAAGAGAGAATGCATTTTCTCGGAACGGAGAAAAGTCTATTTGTATAACTGTAGAAAAAAAGATAAAGAAAAATAGTAGAAAGTAGAGATAGTAATAAAAAAAATATAGAAAAAAGAAAAAAGATACATATTCGAGTGAAGAAAAAGAAAATTTCAAGGAAATGGATAAAAAAAAAAAAAGCATTTGTCCCACAAAAATAGTTTCGTTAGTATTGTATCCATTCTCGTCGCAATCGCATTCATTCCCACGCAAAGAATGTAAAACCGGAAAAGTCATGTTGCGGATTGCAAATATTAAACGAAGAACGACAAAGAAAGACGATGATGATGAGCTCGACTTGTTTAAAATAATAATCTGATCCATCTGGTTCTCCGTTGGTCCCCCCTGGCTTTTTAAGGCACCAATTTGGTTTGCTAATGTTTAATTTAACTCGAACTTCTGCGTTTCATTTGAAGAAAACGTAGATTTTCGTTACTCTAAATACGTTAAAATTTATGAATGAAATTTGTATTTTACACTAATAGAAGGCCCTACCCACGCGTTTTTCTTCAACGATTTCAATTTATAATCTTTTGGGATAGGTTTATTTTAATAATCGTACGAGCAAAATAAGTGGGATACGTAAATACAATTTTTCTTCTTTATCTCTCTCTCTCTCTCTCTCTCTCTTTCTCTCTCTCTTTCTCTCTCTTTTCGAACGATAACTTAACACTTACGATTCGAACAAAACGAATAAGATATTTCATAGTTATGCAAAATCACTTGGTGACATTTCAACGAACAGATTCGTCATTAAATTCTCGTACGAACGAAACGAAAAAAACGTTGAGAGGGTGGCGGGGGGGAGGGTTGGTTGGTAAAGAGAAATACGAATCCATTAGATAATTAAACGTTCCGTTTGTAACAAAAAAAAAAAAAAAATAAAATAAAATAAAATAAAAATAAAATCACCGGGGTCGTTACGGATTTTCTCCAATTCGTTGTTGGAATAAAAGCTATTGGAAAAAGTGTTCGATGATCGAAGTGTGAATAAAGATGATACTTAAACTTGAATCTAAAGGAAAATAAAGTTTACAATCTCTTTTATCGTATCGACGGTATCATGAAAATGACACTTCGAGGTATGTAATTCTATTCGAAATGTCGTCAATGTAAAAGTGTAAAGCCATTATGATGCAAGTATATTGAATTACTGTTAGAGAAACATTCCAAGAATTTTATTTTTAAACGTTTCCGCGGGAATATATACTATAGAGCTATACCGTGAGAAAGAGAAAAATTACATTCATAATAACTGTTCATCCTTCTGTTCATAGATGCCGACACTTACAGCTCTGTTTAATCTCTTTCTCGGTTGAATCATATATGTATATATATATATAACATACTGGCGCAGAGAGAGAGAGAGAGAGCACAACGATACAGTTTTGTAATTTTTAAATGTATTTAAATATAAAATGTAAAATGATGTGATATAGAATAAGATAAATTGCATTAAATATTATAATTAAAAAAATGACATCACGCAAAAGACCCTCCTTGTGTCGCGATTTGTAAATATATATGGATATATGAATGAAAGAAGTATAAAAAAGAGTGAACATAAATAAAAAAGGAAAAGAACTCGCTGACGCACGTTTGCATCCTATAAATGCAATTTTATTTTCTATAATAATAATAATAATAATAAAAATAATAAAAAAATAAAGACAAGGTCATGCTTGCATGTATTTTATTCATAGATTGGTATCCTTTCAAAAAGGAAATATATTTTCAATTAGACAGATATTTTTGAAGATTGACAATACGCGTTAGCGATGTCATCCGAAAGGAGATATATGAAGGTTTTATTATTATTTTTTAAAACAATGTGGAAATTGAAATTATGTTTTTCGTTTTACAGTCATGGCGAGGATCTCATCGTTACACCGTTCGCGCAAATACTCGCTTCTCTTCGTGCGGTTAGGACCAATTTCTTATCACTCACTAATGTCCCACCTAACAAGTGAGTAAATCGTTTTTTTAATTTATAATTATATCTATTAATTATATAAATCAACGTTTATTGACTCGTTTAATTAACATAAAAACAAAAAATTCATTTTCATAGATCACGAAGGAGTAGCGGGGCGCAGGGTAGCAGTACGCCGCAACCACGAATCCTAGCACCCGGAGGTAATTATTGATTCATATTTCATAACAAGTTTCATGAAAAAAATCTAGAAAAAAATGAGCCAGAGAAGGTTTTTTTTATTATATATTTCTGATATCTTCAAATGATTTATCACGGTGCGTCTTTGGAGAATATTTAGATCGGTGTTTATTTTATTTTATAATTAGATGTGAATAGTATTTACAAAGGAAAATATATATTGAGTATGTGTTATTAATATAGAAGGCCACGACATTTTCTATCCTTTATATTCTCTTTAAAGCAGTCCGTTCTCCTTTCTCTCTTTGTCTCTTTCATATCAATTTTAATCGCGAAAAGAATTTTTTTCATAATTCAGATTTTTTTCTACTTTGATCAACATAATATATTAAAAATTCTCTTTCAATTAAACTTGCTCGTAGTCAAAACCGAGTTCTGGTTTAGTTTATCAAACTGAATTTCATCTCTATTTATTAAATGTCATTAACATATGTATAAACATTTATACTGTGTGCTTTGAATTGAACAAAATTAAATAATGTTCGATTATAATGTCAACCTTTAGTATAGTTCATAATAAAACATATTAACTTCATTATTTTCTTTTTGTTTTATTCCATATTTGAACATTTAAGAAGAGACCTATATAAAACTTGCCGTGGAAACGATGGAAGAATTGGATTGGTGTTTGGACCAACTGGAAACTATTCAGACTCATCGGTCCGTGTCCGATATGGCCTCCCTTAAGGTACGTACTTATATTATAATCTTTTCTGAATTATTTTCTTTTTTTTATCAACGTTCACTGATACTCACACACATACACATATAAACAAATTATCTGCATACTTATCTTCTATGATTAAAAAATTCGGATAAATATAGTTACAAGATAATAAATTTCTACGAAATATCAAGAATTTATGAAAATGATGAAATAATATATATATGAATATGTTTTATATTCGATGTATTTAATTTTATACATGAATGATAATGCTGATATTATGTAAACCGAAGTTAGTTTTTAAATGCTAAAGAATCCATTAAAAATAATATTATGTCGATTCATATATCAAATTTATTTTGTATTATATATATATATATATTTTTTTTTTATCTTTTATTTTTATCTACTACTAGAATAATAATTCGTATCGTATTTTATGATACATTACTTGCTTGTGTTGAGAGATGATTTTGATAGGATTTCTTGATATTTACCACCAAGGATAAACTTAAGAGGAAATATCTGAATTGCATCTGGAAACAACGATAATTTATTTTTGTGTCCTCCAACAAGTAATCATTTCCGGATATTCCCCTTTAATGAACTTTTTTTTCAACAAGAATGAAACAACAATGAGGTTTTACTATAATGACGCAAATGAACTTAAAATAACGAATAATACAAGATAAATAAATAAAGAGTTTGAAATACTATATAAAAGGTTTAAAACACACAATAATATGCAACGAAATTTCGAAAATGTATTCTTTGTACGTAAAAAATAATAATAAATAGGTTTTATCAACACGTCCGGAAATGCACAATTTTGAGGTTGAATGTTCAAATTTCAATCATGATCCTGCCATTGAAGTTAAACTAGCATATTTTTGTTTCTACCTATATACTGCTATGATAAATATTATTTTTTGTTCTTTCTTTTTCTTTTTTTTTTTTAATTTCCTTGCAACGGTGCTTGTTCAAAGAAACCTGGTAACCTTTTAAAAAATACAAGTTTGAGTGTGTTGTGTGTTGATTTCAAGTTTAAATAAACCAAATAACGTAAACTCCTCTTCCTTCAGTTTCTTTCTTTATTTTTTCTTTCTTTTATGAACATGCAAAAAGAAAAAAGGAAGATTTTAATTAAAATATCGTCAAAAGTTAAATTTTGATAAATGAACGAAACCATAAGAGTAAAAAAAAATATCAAGTATTATATAATAAATATAAATCGATATATAATTAAACGATCGTTCGACTAAATGATAAAATAGTTTCGAGTTGGTTTTTCTCTCACGATTGATCTTTCGAATTAATTTGATCGGTGAACGTGATAAAATCTATCGTTCAACATTTTTCAACTTTTGAACTTATATTTCTCGATGGCTGTATACACCATTTTTCTCACTATTTCTCGAGGTTATGCGTCTATTTCATTTTTCTTTGTCCATCGATCTCAACCAAGTATCGAATGTTCTTAGTTATTTGCAAAGAGAAAAGAAACAGCAACTTCATCATTTTTTTCTTTGACATTATCTCCCACGTTTCGAGTTGTAGAGTATGTACATCATTAAAAAATTGTTCAAAAAAATAAAAATAATAATAAGGGGAACATGATATTCCTTTCGAGTAATGTTGAACTTATAAGTATACTTTGTCTTTTTTTTGTCTTTGTTTTTAACTGACAGTGTCTAATCATTATAAATTTTACATGGGAGAAGAAAGATTTACGTTCTATTGTCTTTCGTGGAACGGTTTCTTTTTATAATATATTTTGATTATGCGTATGCAAGCGATATCATTATTTACGCAAATCATCCGAGATAGGAAGAAAGTAGACACGAATTCCATTTTCAGTGTGACACCTTTTTTGAAAGTCATTGTGCCAGTGGAATTATAAAAATGTATACGCACGAGACAGTTTAATTACGTCACGTCCCATCGATGGACTTTCCTTCGGTGCACGAGACTAACGTCATTTAAACGATCCAGAGAGAACTAGCCACGTGAATAAATTCTTAGAAGAAAGATATATATATGGTTATATGTGTATATTTAAACTGTACATATGATTAGAAAACAGGGAAAGTTTAATTATTCAGCAACAATCGGTTTTAGTTAACTCGCTTTTATTTAAATTCGAGATACTTTCACTTTCTTCTAAAATGTAATTTAAATATTAAATATACTTAAGAGAAAGATTTAGTCATATTTTTCTTCCTGGTATCAAACAATTGATTTCTTTTTTTTCCCTTTCACTTTCAGTATATAATTAAACTTAGATATTTGATTTAAATAATATTCATTAAAAACGTTTTCGCAAAATCGCGTGACAAATTATTAGAATTTCAAATTATATCGGAGCATCGATAACCATATACACCATTATTCGTTATTATTCGTAAATATCGCGTGATTAATCGCACATTTAATAGTTCCCACGACATTTTCATCGAAATTGTCAATATGAGTCAATGGAGTCATTTTATTTCCGGTCGCAAGTTTTTCTTTTATGTTGATTCGAAAATAAAGCCACGATCGCATTTATCTCGTACATATAATCGAACACACTTTTGTTAAAACACTGGTCTTGCGTACTAATTAGTTCGTCAAACCATGTCCATCGATCGTATTAAGCCTACTATAAATATTCGTGCTAGAATTTTGTCGAAAATGATTTTTTAATGAAAAATATCTTTTGTTATATTATATCCGAGAGGTGACAAAATAATAATATAAATAATATTTTTATAACTAAAGTTCAAATTGGGTCAACTTGATCGTATATATCCATCATCATTTATATATTAAACCAACTCGGAGTTTCGAGATAGATATATAGTTATGTAAACGTCTGGGCTTTTGCTTATGTTATTATTGCT
>JACGTP010000011.1:1103165-1262309 GCA_023678845.1 Mischocyttarus mexicanus | reverse complement strand
TTATCAGAAGTGGAACGAAGTATCAAATTAGTTTACAGTTACTTATATATATTCAAAGGGTGTCCCAAAAGTCATTAGACCTGTTCAAAATATAATAACTCTTTTATGTATATTAAAATTCACGTTGTTTTTTTTTCTTTTTTAAATAATAATTATACTTCTTAAAATTGGTTATTATTTTGTTCTTGACAGTGACGGCTTCTTTCTAAAATCTGTTCCATTAATTCTCATAATGGTCTGGTGATTATTGGGTCACCCTGTATATCTTCCTTTGATAACAATTAAGTAGAATAATAGAGCTACGATTAAACTTCTTAGGATGATTCAGACTGGTTACTTCGTAGCAAATTCGATAAAAATGTACTCTATTATAATCTGACGTTGACTTATCGTGCTGAAAGTTCATAAAAAGTTTTACTTGGTACGTATTTTCTTCGTTTCTCTCTTGGAGATTTCCAAATTTAAAATCATTTTTTCTTTCTTTTCTTTTTTATCTTTTCGAAGTCTTTTCCTTATTTTATTTTATTAGATAAAAACTTTTGGAAAATGAATGAGAGGCTCTTTTATCAATCTTCCTTTTATCTAAACAGAATTTGATTTCTCTTAATGATGGATCAACAAAATGATGTTACTCGTTCGAACGAATAAGGCCTTCTTATTGTCTTTCACTGTCCTTTTTTGAGGTCGCTCGTAACGCACTCCCTTGACCTGACTACGTGATAGGAGGATTGAAATAGAGTCTGGATTCAATGATACACATATTTTATTTTTTTTTATACAATAGAAAAAGAGGAGATACTTCGGTATCATTTGTACCTTGTTTCTCGTGTATAAAAAAAAAGAAAAAAAGAAAGAACAGGGGCAATCGAGGTTCTGCGAATTCGTCAAGTTCCTTGTTAATTTTCCACGAATTTCGCATATCTGTGGTAATTAATTAAAGCGGGTGGTAATAAATTAAAAGTAGAAAGTGGCAGAAACAGAGGGAGAATTTGAATTCAACGTTAAACAATAGAATTACTAAAAATAAAAAATATAAAATTACTTATTGATTAATTTAAAATTTAAGTCCAATAATTTTGTTTTTTCTAAACAAATATATATAATATTATATATATATATTTTTTTTAAAGAATATATTATTTAAAATTTATTGTCAACGTCACCTGTGTCTATCGCAAATATTAATTTCAGAAAAAAGAAAAAAAGAACGTATACAAAATTGTTGTTTTATATTATAGTTTATCGATTTCTTTTTATTTCAAATTTCAATCTCTCATTTTTCAATAGTCGTTTATATTAATCATATTTTCTTTACGAGATTCTACGAAGTTATCTTCCAGGAGTATCCTATCCTATTTTCTCTTGGCTCTTGTACAACAAGAAACTTCGATAAAATTTATCTCAACAGGAAGATACGAACCACGGAATACGTAGCCTCTTGATACAATTTCAATGTTGACAATTCTACTTGAAAATACATAAAGGAGTATATATATATATATTATAGTTTCCCCATCGTTCTTAGGAAAATTGTTTGTCTTATCTGACGTACATTACGATTCGTCTTTTTCTCAAGTTTATTTGATAAATAATAATGATCCTTCCTCTTTTCTTCTCGGTATTATATCATCGTAAAGAATTTTCTTTAAAATCTATTTTATGATATATGAGTAAAATCACTAAAGAAATCTTTTGATAGAATTTATACATTTATAACTATGATATTTTCTTTTGTATTATTTAATTCTTAAAATACGTACGACCGATATAAAAAAGAAAATAATAAAAACTTAATTTCCATTTTGGTATGTAATCGAAAATAACGATAAAGAAGATAACAGATAATTATAATAGGATTTTTTTCTATTAGCATTCGCAGAAATTTGTCTATCGAGATGAAATCAATAAGTGCGTCAATCTAAAACCCACGCAAAGTATGGGAAGTTCAACATTTGGGAGATACAGCATGAAAGCTCTTCATCTCTCTGTTTCTATCTCTTATTCATATACATATATATAGATATATAAATGAATATAGAACACATTCTTCCATTATAGCACGCGATTACGTCGTAAACTCGAGGTAGTTACGTCATTGGGTAATGGCAATTCTAGAGGAAATTGGGAACATTAACACGAAGAGTGTCAGCTGTTGCGTAGGCAGTAACAATCTAGTTTGAAAAGAAATATATTTGAAAAATATCAAACAATAGTAAGTACAATTAGGCAGAAATGTTTTTGAAAATAAATGTTGAAATATCGTGAAAGGTTGAGGTGGATGGAATTTCATGAGTATGTATTGTATTCTGATTTTCTTGGTATTTTTTTTTTTTTTATTTCTTTCTTTTCCTCTCTTTTCTCGTTTTTTCGTTCTGTTTTTCTTCTTTCTCTCTCTCTCTCTCTTCCTCTCTCTTGTTTTTTTTATCGTACCGAGTGGATTTATAATGCGAAGAAAATTGTGCATTGTATTTGTACGTCATAAACACAAAAAAAAAGAAAAGAATAGAGACTATAAATCGGAATTTTTCTAGGAAAAGCATGTGCATATTCGTATCACATATTTACATATATACATATAGATCTATATGTATATAAATATACGTGTAGTATCATATTGAATTTTAATCGAGTCCCCCGTGATCATAATATTAAATCTTATTTTATTTTTTGTGTTTGCATCGTTTATATTTAAATACACATATGTATATTATATAGAAGAGAGAACGAGTAATTGGCTTAACTGAAAATAGTTCTCTCGTTTATCGCTACTTATATTAACCAGGGAAACACTTTTGATCGATTTATGTACCGATTTGGTGGTGCAGCTGCATCGTGCTTACTGATACGATACCCTATTTTTTGTTTATGTATATGTACGAGTTTGTTTACATAAATTTGTAACGCAGGAGCTTAGGTACCTCTACGATATATGTTTTCCTTCTTGCGAAATGTGTATTTGCGATTCCTGTGAGATTTTAAATACGTATATATATAAAGTAGTGTAATCGGTTGAGTTTTTGGAAAAGTTATTGTTTGTTCTTACAAATTCAAAAATTCGTGATTTCTCCTGACGATAAAATACGAAATATCTACTACGAAGCAGTTCTATTTTTTGTGACATTTCCTTTTTATTCATTCGAAACAATTCGTAATGAAATTCGTTTAAAAAGTTAAATAACGCGTGTAAGGATTTACGTGTTTTCTTTTTTTTGTTTCTTTTTTTTATAAATATTTTTTATTTTATATTATTTTTATTTCATAGTTTTCTATTCCGAAATATTTATTTACTTTTAGAAACATTTATTGGGATTATTTAACGAAACGAAAACTTGAATAATAAACAGAGTGAACGCGTGAAAACAGATTTGTTGGATACTCCATAAGGGTAGGATCATAAGTGATCGTAATTCTCGCATGACCAACCCCAATTAAATGATCGGCAATTTGCGAGAAGCTGATTCGCACAATGGTTCGATCGTTTCCAATTATTATCGACGAGCCTATAATTACTCGGTCCCATTTAGTTTATCGAATAGGCGTCTGAACAAACGTAACAGTTGATATAACACCCTGTCAAAATATTATTAATATTATTTTTTTATTTAATATTTCTATCAACTCGAGTTATGTCGAATTTTTCCTTTTACCTTGCTAGATTAAAAAATAGTCGTTTCTAATAAATCATATTTTCTTTCTTGTCACAGATTTGTTATACTTTCTTTTTTCTTTTTATTATTATTATTATTTTTGTTATCGTTTCCATTCGTGTTTACAGGAAAGAAACAAGGACGATAAATTGCAAAGGAAACACCCTTGTCGCGTTTCGGTCGCGCACCTAAGTAAAATCGATACGTCGAATTAATTGACCCACATTGACATGAAGACCTCGCTAACACTTCTTTAAATACTCTCTAATACGAGTCCAATACACTCACGTACTTAAGTATATATATGCATATACGAAGCATCTCGATTGCATCGAAGGTCACCCTAATTGTCGCGGTGCAATTTTATCAATGAAAACAATTTACGTTTAACACCTTTTATTATTTGATCTTTAAATTGAATTAAAGAATCTGGGAAAAGAAAATTTGTGATTATTTCTTATCGAATCTCTTCGTAACGAAATTTATAAGAAAAACGTATATTTACTTTGAGTAATGTTGGCTCTAGACAAAGGTAAATTTGCGAATTTACTTAGCATCTCTCAAGAATTCTCTCTCTCTCTCTCTCTATCTCTATTTATCTATCTTGACTTTCCGAGCCTTGGCAAACAACGATCCTAAATAAGGAGCGAAGGACGAGAACGTAGAATCCTGTTTCAATTCACAGCAAGCATACACACAAAGCTATCAAATTTCCCCTAAGGTTTTGATGTGGTTACATCTATTTTAGGAAATAAATAATACCCTCCATAATAATAATAACCTGTATAATAACAATAATAATAATAATAATAATAATAATAATAATAATAATAATACGTAGTCGTGCAATTAAGATTTATCTTTATTTTGTTATATTATCTGTCTCTCTTTATCATTCTTTCGAATTATCTGCTTTTCGTGTATTTTATCAGACGTAATAAATTGTTCGTAAAAAAAAAAGGACATCACCGATTGCGGATTCGTCATTGGTCTTTTGATGACTTCTAAGTAAAAGTGATATAGAAATATTATGTAATAATAATTTTTTCTTTTTTCTGGATATATATTAGGTTGTCAAGTATGAAATGGAGCAAAATCGAATTTAATTATGTGCATTTTTTGCTCCATTTCATACTTGACAACCTAATAACACATATACATATGTATGGATCGAACGTGAAAAAAAGAATTTGCGTTACGTATTTTCTCTACCCTTTTTTTTGTTCTCTCTCTCTCTCTCTCTCTTTTTTTAAAAAGAGAGAATTGTATCCATTAGTGCGATTGTCCCTTGCACATAGGAAAGACAAATTGATGTTTATACGTAAAGTAAATATTGTCGGTAAAAAGATTACAGGTATAGTACACTGATATAACGAATCGAGACTGACGAATCCGTTGAGTGTTCATAAAATTAGAGACACGTTCACGTCGCGGAAAGTTTCGACGAGTATCGCGTTTACAGAAAAAAAAAAAAGGAAAAGAAAGAAAATAAAATTCAATTCAAATATTTTCGGTTCCACGTCAAATTAACTTTACGGAAATCAATGTCAGAAATATTTGTTCTTCCCCTGGTTCGAAAGAGAAAAAAAAAGTAAACGAGAATGTCAATGCAATGCGACCAGGCTTTGGTTAAAACTTTTTTTCTTTTTTTTTTTTTTCTTAAGCTCAAAGGGCATTTATGCAAATATTATATGCAACTCATATTTTCTTTATCTCGCGTTGATTTTATTTCACGTTATTCGTACGTGACTAAAGAGAAAGAGAAAGAAAGAGAGATACTAGTAAATCCATCTAGGAATAGTATCACCGAAATCATTTACCAAGATTTTTAATAAACGTTATCGCAATGCAAATATCAACGTCATCGACGTGTCTCGAGATCAATGAATGTTCTTTATCTCCGAGTTCTTTTCGTTTTTTTTCTTCTCTCTCGTTTTTTTCTTTTTTCTTTTTAGAGAGGTCGCGTAAGTCAAAATAGTATCTACTTACTTGTATATATATATATTTGTGTGTACATATTACATGCATATAGAATACAAGGCGAGATAGTAAAAGTAAACTCGTTTCGTAGAATCTTCGTCTTTCTTGAATTTTGCAATTCGAATTTTTCTACTTCGACTTTTGTAACTACGTAACGAATTATCTCTTTTTTTCTAACGAATTTTCTTTTTTTTTTCTATAACCTAACCGTGTATATTACGAAGTTTGAAGGAATCTTTTTTTTTATAGAAAAGAAACTTTCTTTTTTTTTTTTTTTAAACAAATTTATCATTAACCTTGTGTACTTTGAACCGAAGTTCGCGAATATACGGGTATAATAACTACTTTTTATCGTGAAGGTCAGGATCGATCAGAAAAGAATGCCATTTTACTTTGATCCATTTTATCGTTTTTTTTTTTTAATTATTTTTCTATACGAAACCTGTTGTTCGATCGAACGAGCTACATTAGTCGATAAAATTTTGTCTTCAATGGTAATTTTATTCCTTGGTTTTGTTTTCATTATATTTTTATCCACTTATCATTATTATTATTAAAGTAAATATATTTTTAAAATTGTTAATCCAGATATAAAATTCTGAAATTCTTGTAATTCTAGAAATATTCTAGAATTCTTTTAACCACAGGACTTTATTATTTCTGCTTCTAAAATTCCTTGTTTCTTACGGATTCTTTCCTCTAGTATTTTATTCGAAAAGAAATTCGAAGATCTACTCGCTGTTTATAAAAATTTTTTCAAGTATGCTGAACAAATACAACGAAATACGTGAATACATCTAAATTTGAAAATACCTTAGTTATTATTGTCTTCCTAGATGAACTCATATCGCGAATCTGTCATGTTATAGTTCTTTTTCATTTTTCTAAATAAAAACTTAGAAAGAGAAACTTCTTATATGCATATTAACACGTTGAATGCTACACCAATTTTACAGGGATTGTCCGTGGTGTCACGATTGTCATTTGTTTAAATTGTATATATTTCTGTCAATCTGGGCGCGTCGGTCATCGGTGACCCCCGTGGCATTCAACGTTTTAAAGTATTGTAAATTAGATATGAAAATAATAAATCAGATTTCACGGCATAAAATGAGATAAAAAGAAAAAATAAATATTACTTTTCTTTGGAAAAGTGAAAAAAAAGAGAAAAGCATGCATAGAAAGTGCAACCAATCGAGGGATAGATTTTAGTCCCAATTTTCGCTACGAAAAAATTACTTTTTTTCTTATTTTCTTTTTTTATCCTCCGAGGATCAACGTTTACTTTTATCGTGGTTTTTCCAACACTGAAGAATTAATATTGCGGGAGATAGGATTCAGTTGTTCGTGGAATTTGTTGAGAGCAGTAAAAGAATACTCTTATCTTACAAAAGAGAACACATGCATTATAAGAGGACATATATATGCAGATATAAGAGAACACATTCATATGTACGTTGATGTTAGGATGAAATGACTGATACACAACGACGAACGTTGGATATTATTTCCATTATTACTACTGTCCTTATATCCGTAGAGCGTGTTGCTTTTGACATTTCAAAATAAAATACGTATACACAATAATGTATATGTTTGAATGAAAGCAGTGCATCTCGTGGAAAAAGGAATCAAAGACATTTCTATCTTTCAAAATATATATTTTTCATGATATTTGAAGAAAAATTTCAAGCTCAGATTTTACGATAAAGTCCTTACTATTTTTATTTTCTCGAACATGTTATTAAGAAAATCTTTTAGGAGATAGATACCTAGAGAAAAGAAAACCTTGTAGTTCTTTGAAATCATTCATAGTGTCGTATAAGCAATCGAAAAAGAAGTGGAAGACGAATTTTGTCCATCGGTAGTGTTACGTCTCAAAAGACGTTTTCTTTTTTTCTTCTCTATGCTCGATATTTCTATACGAGGTACTTCGAATTCCTAAACAACATCTACCCCTATCGGCCACAGGAACTATAAATCATCCGAACGATAGCACGAGCCGGACACCTGTGTAAACACTCAAATCTTAGGTTCGAATATCATCTGGACCTTGCACTCTAAAAACAGTCAACCGTTGTTCGTTTCTCAACTCAATGAGTCTCGTAGGTGTCATCTAATTAACTAATTAGGGAAAAAAAGTGCATTTTCTTAAAGCTGATTCGTCTTACTAGGAAGTAGATGGACTAAGAGGAGAGGTCAGGAATAGTCTATGAAAGGAAAAATTAAAAGCTGCTTGCGCACTTTGAACTTAGTTAGTACTTAGAGCTTAGTTCTTAGAACTTAAAACTTACCATTTTTCTGTCAATCCTGCATTAGTATATAAGCCTGTAATCCTGTATCCAGTGTTAGTTAAAAATTCTGTATCCTGTTTTAATTAACAAAACCATATTTTATTGTTTATAAGTTTTATCCTGTAATCAGTCAAATCAGTGAATCGTTTAAGAAGAGTATTCGTTAAAGTGAAAGAATAAACTTATTTATTTAATTAACTAAAGGGAATATATTGTGATAATATCAGTTACAATCAGTTTAATCATACTGGATTATGGTTAAACTACATCCAGACAAAGGGGTAAGAACATTACTCTGATTAACTTTTTATCTTCTTAAACATAATTACAATCAGATTCCTACTACAAATATCATAATTCCATTTAACACGTTCACGCCGGCGTGCATCACCGATGGGTCACACACACCCCGATGAAGCGTAATATGAATTCGAGCTATGCCTCGCAGCGAAAAATATGAAAATTGTTCCCGGCGTGAACGCGTTAATCCAGTCAAACCTTCCGGTCTCGTCACTCGTCATTGCTGTCACAATTCTTTAAGTCATTCCTTGGTAAAAACTTAATAGCCTGACCAAAAACAGACCATACTTTACAACACGCTAAAGGACGTAACAGTAGAATGTGTTTTTTTTATTTAAAAAAAATGAATGAAAACGAAAGGTGAATTACAAAAAGCATTTGTGGAGTATATAACGTACATGCATTTGCTCTGAAGTTAGAGTCCGGAAAACTCGTACTTTTCGTCAGGGTTGCGTCAGAGTTCCTTGAAGATTTCTTTAATATAAACGTTTCATATGTTTCGTTTGCTTGAGAAATTGGGGTCCAGAAAACTAGTACTCGTCGTAAAATTTAAGATTTAGGGTTCAGGAAATCTCTTACTGTTAATTAAGTTGCTCTGAACTTGGGGTTCAAAAAAACGTCGTACTCTTTGCCAAGTTACTTTGAACTTGGGGTCCGGAAAACTCGTACTCTACGTCAGAATTGCGTCGGGGTTCCTTCAGGATTTTTTCATGATAAACTTATTTATACACTGGATGTTTCATAATAATTATTCCTTATTTTTAGACGAGACAAAAGAAGAGGTAATTAATTAAACAGTTTTTCATAAAAAAGTAATAAGATTATACTATACGAAGAAAATGAGGATTTATCTTTTCTGAAAATGATGATTAATTATTCTAGAATAACCTAATTATTTATATAGAGATGCATATAGACATACTTTAAACTATATAAGTCATTTATGATTACTTATGACTAATTATTCACGCACAAAATATTCGCTCATCGTATAACTCATCGTTCGTGATTATTATTCCTACTTGGTCATTATCAATAACGTTAATCGAAGTAATAACAATAACATACGATCGTATTAAATATTATATATTTTGTATAAAATATTTAGGAAAATAAATCAATAATTACCATATTTTATCGTAGTAATAATTCACGATGACGTATCACCGTCATAAAATATCTATTAGACTTTATTTTAGGAAGCCCATTATAGGTAAACTGATTTCCTGGAAATAAATATTTGGTTTAACAATCAAACAATTAAAAGGCTAATCAATTTTATTCTAATATTTTCACGTTTTATCATTAATATATAAAAATATATAAATAGTAGTAAAAATTTAATTATATATACAAGTATATCATAAATATCTTATTTCTTTCTCCACGTTTGCTCATAGATACGATATTGTACATACATGCATCATACAGTAACTATTTTTATACGTATGTATAAATGTATATATTTGATTTGACAATATACTAACATTCCCGGAAATCCATCGGAATTTAAATCGAAATATGGTTTGCTATAGAAGTTATGATAGTAAAATATGTTTCTACTACACATATAAATGTATAAATAAATCCAAACACCATTTTTCCAACACGTGATAGACGTTTTATATATTTCTGTCTTATATTTATTTATTTATTTATTATTTACTTCGTTCTTTTCTTTTTTCTTTTTTGCAACATACTTTTTCCCAGTTTCCGGCCAAGCGACAATAATCTCACTGATATTGGCCCTATACATTGTACAGTTGTTATTTTTATTCTGGATTCCCCAACACGAGAGACATTTCCGACGTTTTTCCATACTTTATGCTTTCCGTTACTATCGCGTCGATTATTTTTCCTATCTAAAAAGTATACACATGCATAGGTTTTTCAATTAATTCGTAATGGTAATATTTCTTTACATCCGTTTTTGTCAGTGGTAATTCCCATTTAAAAAAATCTATTTATATATATTCTCGACGAATAATTTAACATATATCTAATAAAACTCATGTTTATTCTTTTACGATAATTAATGTGAAAATACTTATACTTTCATGAGATTTACACATTTCGTCGAACGAATTGAAAAAAAAAAAGAAAAAAAATATTAATTAAAGATACCATTAGTCAACGAGTAGGATCATTTTTTATTACAAATTCGGTAATTAAAGCGTTCCAACTAAATACTTCTTCCCCTTCCCCCTCCAAAAAAACCTTCAAGAGTAAGAGAGATCGTAAATTTATTTTTAATTTTCCAACTATTCCTGGATTTTTATTTATTTGAGCTCAAAGAGAGAAAAAAGTTAAAAAATGATGAAGAAACTACATAAATACGATAAATTCCAAGAGATCTAACTTTAAGTAGTACAAACATTATTCAATTTCGTTATCAAAACGTCTCTTTTTCTCTCTCTCTCTATCCAATAGATTTTTCTTGAATTTAAAAAAGGTCGTAAATTTACACGTACGAGAACTTTGAAGTATTTTTCCAGGGAGAACTTTAGAAATTCATACGAGAAAGGTCGGCGTTCTCGCAAAATCGTGAACTTCGAGTACGCTTGTCTCAGCGTCCTTTCCGGTTACCTCGAGTTTCGCGAACGGAGACCGGAAATCTCTGTTCAGAATGAAGAAAAAACAAACTAACAAGCGTAGAATCATGAATTTATCCGTAAGGAAGGATTACTTTATTTGGTTTTGACATTCGACCAAAAAGAAAAAATAAACTTTGCCGTTTACTGATACAACTACACCCACTTCATTATTTATTGTTTTATTTATTCCACGAATAAAATGTCAAGGATTTTTACAAAATATCCCTAATTATTATACAAAACCATATAATAATGATACATTTATATTTGAATTACTTTAGTAATATTCGAGTTAATTTTCATTAATTCATCGAACAACATAAATAAGAAATATTAGGAATTGTTTTCAAAAGAAAAATATAAAGAAAGAAACAAAATACCAAATCGATGTACCAACTTTTAGGAGATGGTAACTTTTTTGTTTGTTTACTTAGATGAGAGATAAGCTTAGCGATAAGTAGGCCAGATTAAAATACAAGGTCGACGTCGTTTAATTTTCATAAATTTTCTTCGCCAGATCGATATCTTAAACGTTATCTTGCGTAACAAAGAGTTTAGTTTCAGCTATGTTATATATCAATGCATCGTATCGAATTATTCACATCGAATTTTCTTATCGTTTATCGTTGAAAAAGGCTATAAGCATTAACGTCATGACGGATAACCTATTGTACGTTTTAAATACGAACTAACGTAAGGATCGATTTCAAGAAATGACGTGAATTCTCGGTGGCATGATTCTTACTAATCAAGAGAACATGTCACTCTTATTTAAAAAAAAAAACAAAAAGAAAAATAGATAAAAAGTATTTATTATTACTTAATAGATGAAACATTGTTTTGAAATATCAACAATTAATAAGCTACCATTATTTCGTCGGATAGAACGGAAACGAAACTATTCTGATAAGTCATTTATTTAAAAACCAAAAAAAAATAAGGAAAAACAAAGAATCGAACGTTCGATCCTGAATAAAAAATGAACTAACATTTTGTAGACGCGATGCATTTAATTATTACGTAAACGTCTCACCAACTGTATCGATATTATATGTCTGACTGATTATCCGTGTCACACGCTCATTTTACACGTAGTGATAGGAGTATGAATAAACATAGTATGATGCAGACTTACATAGAATACCGATATATGGTCGGTCACATGTAAGAGCACGCTTATGTCAAGTCCAAGTACTCTGCTTGAAAACGTTTACAGGAAGACACGTGTCACGAATTAATATAACAATACTTAAGTATACTATATCTGTCTCCGTCAATTAAATATAAACGAAACGTCGCACATTTGTTCGCGTAAATAACGATTTTTACCCATTTTGGAATAACATTTTATAATTATAATTTAGATTTTAAATACTTACCGTTGTAAACAACTCCCGACGACGAGTTGCAATCCCACTTTTGATAATTGTAAGCAATTACTCCTATCTCGTTCTACTTCTGATACCATAAAGTTCTAAATAGTTGTAATAACCTTTTTTCATAAGATACATAAGATTCTAAGCTTGATTCTAAGTTATCCAATCACAACCGATTGCCGATAACTTCCACATAATAATACTTCTGACTTACGACTAACATAAAACTAACGCAAACTGATCCCTAAAACTAATCCCTCTCATACTGATTGACTGTCTTTATATACCTTCCCATTTAACACAAGAGCATCAGCTTCCCTCCAACGGTACGCATACCGCCAATGTTCTTTATACTTTTATCTTAAGATATCGATATCCTAAATAAACATCCGCACATACTCACACTAGTGCGGGCGCTAGACGCATACAAACCTGCATCTCTTTATAAGAAAAGAACGATAGAATGGACAAAGTTAAAACATTTACACCGTATTGTTTATTTATTTTGTTTTTTTTTTTGAACAAATGTCATTATTGTGCTATGTGTACCATTAATAATCGTATACGGACATTGAATAACGTATTCCAAACTTTTCTAATATTTTTTTGCAACATTTATATCAAGCCCATTCTATTATTTCAAAGTTCATAATAATATTAATAATAATAATAATAATAATAATAATAATAATAATAATAATAATAATAATAATAATAATAATGATAATAAGAATAATAACCTCTGTTAAACAAAATTTAATTAATATTTTCTGAGGTATTATATTTGTTTTACCGCGAACCGGTACCGAGACGTGTATTGATGTTTGGAAAACGTTGACGTAAATTATATTATATTTTCTTTTTCCTCTTTTCTTTTCTATCAAGCTTAAAATTTAATTTATTCGTAAATGATATGTTCAAATTTTATTGCAAATATATGATTTCATTAATGCCACACACATAAAAAAAAAAGAAATTGTTTTCTTATATACTTTATTTAGAACTGACAGAAATATCATTTAACCAGAAAATTAAGTTCATATCAAAAATGATATCCATGAGACAGAACATGTTTAATTGTTTTATCCATTTTCCACAATATTTTATATACAGTAACAGATAAAGTAACATCGTTTAATATTAAATCTTTTCTCCGACCGGTTTTTAATTTAAAATTCAAATTCTTCATTTGGCTTTTTATGACAGTTATAAATATAAAAAAAAAATTCCTGTTTTTTTTTTATTTAATATCCAAGCCAGTCATACTTGTTGTTATTTGTATTACTTTGTACAAAAAATATAATATAAATGTTAAAAACCGGTCGTTTGACCGGTTACGGTATAAACGAACATATATAATTGATTTAATGTTAAGACAATAAAATCCTCGTGACCATTCGATGACCAAATATCTTTATAATAAATAAAATTTTTCTAAAAATAACATTTAACGTTGATTTCATTATAAAGTGAGATATTTTCTTTTTTACTTTTTCTTTTTTTCTTTCTTTCTTAAGATTATATAAAGTAAAGGAAAAAAGTAGGTTTATTTGTACGTTTTTAATTTATATCTCTTTAAATTATGTAACATAGTAAACAATTATAGAAATAAGAGAATAATCTTGAATATTTCTAATTAAGGTCGTTAAAAAAAAAAAGAAAAAAAATTATTATTCGAAAAAAATAATTGTTGTTCGTATTAAATATAGATATAAGTACTCGGTATGTACTTAAGTTTGGCTTAGGAGAACGAAGATAATATATATTAATGATTCTTCGCAGACCGAGTGGTGCTTTTACGTACATACATACATACATACATAAATACGTACATACGTACTTACGTACATTGAAATAAAGCCTTTGGCAAATACTAACTGCATAGTAACTAATAAGTGAAGAAAAGGTATACGACGAAATGGGGGTGTCTAAGATTAACGGCAAACTGTTATCATTAAGTACGTTACAATGTGTACTAGTAAAGAGTAATAAAGGATATCTAATTATTTATGAACGATCGTATATTAATCACGATTGTATACACAGCCGCATGAGATAAGAGAACTCTACGAAAGGAATGCCGTGTCTCTACATTAATTACAATTATATTAATAACTAATTCTTTTTTTTCAATTTATATATAGCTTAATACTAAATTGAAATTTATTTGAATTCGAGTAAAACTATTATTCCTGGTTAATTAAAACGAATAAAAATAGAAATAATTTGTAACGATCGTATTTGATAGTCATCGTGTCTTCTTCTTTTTTTTTCTGTATAAATCATAGGAAGGAAATTAGATACGGTGAAGTTAATTTGGTAAAAACACAGATAAATGTCGAAAGTAGTTAAAACTAGGTCGACCCGTTTGCAACGATTCGCGCTAACACAAACACGAAAGATATACGCAAAACTTATCGGGAACTCGCGAAAAAAAGCTTCTTTGCCGTTGGCGGTCAACGCAAATATTTTATCGTCGAAAAAGTTGCTTCTTTCGTTTTTTTTTTCTTTTTTTGTTGCGAAAGACACAACATAGAGACCAAATAAATCTTTAATTATTTTGGGAAGTTTTGTCAAAAAACAAACAACTAAAAAATAAATTTCCGTGTACTTTTTGGTTTCATTTGAAAATACGATGTTTAAACGTCAAATGATGATAATAATAATAATAATAATAGTAATAATAATAATAACAATAACAACAAGTGGAGAAAAATCAGTGGTAGGGGATTGAATCAAATTCGTCGACAATTTCGCGGAAAAATTAACTGAACGGATGGACGCGTGTTCAATGTCGATCTTCGATCAAAAATAAAGATAGATAGATAAAAGAGAAAGAGAAAGAGAAAGAGAGGATTTTGGATAAATCAAAGAAATGATTCGAGGAAGTTGAAAAATCACTTCGTGGAAAGTGTTTTCTTTTTTTTTTCGAAGTGTGGCCGGATGCAATTTCGTCCGATTCACCACTCTGCAAGGTCGAACTTAACTCGACTCAAATTCCGTAATCATTTTCGACACGTGTATATCTCTCCCAGCTGCTGAATTCTCACGGTTTTTAACTTGTCTCCTCTCTCAGCTGCAACCACAAAAACCGACAGAGAGCCCATTACTTTCTAATAAATTTTTATCAAAATAAATTACATATTAATTTACTTATCGTCGTTTCATTTCGTGCAGGTCATTAATTATCCCACCTAGGGCGACCGATGAAATGAGAGGGAAGAAAAAAAAAAAAAGAGAGAAAAATAAAGAAAGATGCGAAGGAATAGTACGAAGTAGCACGCGTGTAATAGGTAGATAAGAGTATAGCGTGTAACCAATACATAGAACTAATGACGCAAACGTTCCTCGATGTACCGTTTTTAAAAACGACTTTACACAGAGAGATAGGAACAAAGTACGTTAACCAGAGAGACAAATTACCGTGATTACGTTTATAGTAGCTCGATTTATTGCCCTCACCTTTGCTTTTCGCATACACCACGTATGCATAGGTCAAGTACGTTAAACACCTACATACAATACGTCGTATATAAGCGAGAAAGAGATAGAAATAGAGAGAGAAAAGGGTTATTTCTGCCTGGGTATATCACAACACATATCAAACTATGTTTTCGATTCTTACCACTACAAAATACTTTCACATATGTATGTATGTATGTATGTATATATGTATGTATATATGTATGTATGTATGTATGTATGCATGTATATATAACTGTTTACCGTGACATAATAATCGTTCTTCTTTATCATAATGTGTTACAACTCGTTCGTTAAGATAAATGGTGATATACTAATTAGCTCAACGTCAAGTGTGTATCTTGTTTTTTAATTAACAACCGAGTCTTCTCAATGTCTCTCGTTGATTTGTACAGACCATAGAGAGAGAGAGAGAAAAAAAAAAGTAAAGAAATTGTGATAGAGTGAATCGTGTTATAAAAGATTGTCCCGTTTTTAAATCCGAATTCTGGCGATCCAACAGCGATATAAAAGCGGATAGTAGTATTTGGTCCGGTTATTGTTTTTATTTTTTATTGTTATTTTTTTGTTTTTAATCTTTTATTAATATCTTTATTTGTTTCATTCCTTCGATCCGAACAGAGAACTTCGATGTTCTTTCTATTGAACGTTTGTTTGATTTTTTTTCTATTCGATAATAGAGTATCACCGCATCGTTGATAGTAAACAACGTTTTTATAGTGACTGCATTTGCTCCAATATTTTTCTTTTCACGTTCCTATTTTAACTTTACTTTATTTTTGCTTTCCACTTTTTTCTATTTTTGCTATAGTAACCGCGTTATTGGAAGAACCCGGTCACAGATGCATACACGCCCACGTATATCAAAGCACACAAATTCGAGAGCAATTTTTTACTTACTTTTATTTTTTGTTATCTAGAAAGGAACAAATAAAGTGACATTTATTTTTCTTTTTCTAGAATAAATAGAAATAACTGAATGATATACGTTATATTTTATAGTTTTTACGGTTAAGATTTTTTGTTATCTACAATCTGCAAATTAAAAAAATACGAATTTATACAGATATATTAGGACCTTGAATAAGTTCTCCACGTTTCTGAAAAATGGCATTAGCAGTACTCCGTGCATGGAACTCTCGAATGGTAATGCATCGGCAAGGGAGTACTGTATGTAACTTTCAATTTCAGTCTATGGTATTAGATTCACTATAATGTCAACTACGTGTTTGTTTATTGCTTCTGAAAATGTCTATTTATTGTGCCAAATAAAGTATTTTTGCGGTGAATTTTATTGCACTATTTTATTCAAAAGAAATCTGCAGCTGAAGCACACAGAATTCTTGTTGAGACTTACGATGACGTTGCTCTGTCGGATACGACATGCAAAGACTGCTTTCGATGCTTCAAAAATAATGATTTTCAGTTTGAGGATAAGGAACGTTCTGGCGCACCGGCAAATTTTCAAGACGAACAAGTATAACCTTATATTGAACCTTACACCTTAACCTTGAACCTTACCTTTCCTTATACTTTAAATAAAGCTTTTATTTTGTGAAAAAAAAATAACGAGAACTTATTCAAAGTCATAATATATCGAATAAGATTTAAGAAAATAATTGTATCGAGTTTGATAGATTGATCTCGTATTATGATGATCTATTTTGCCAATTAATTTCTAACAACAATAATCGTAAGATTTAAAAACGAAGAACACTTGTACGTATTTACAACCGTGTTGTAATAGTCTCTCGAAGATTAATCGAGAAATTCTTTCTCGAGGTCATTTTCGTCTAATATATTTTTCTACTACCATTAATCAGGATAAGCTAGAAAGCTTTCTCGCTTGGAACTATCACACTAGAATATATAAGATTATCGTAAATCGTGAACGGTTTGTTCCTTTTTCTGATAAAAATTCAGATAAAACGTTTAACCAAATCGGTAGAATCAAAGAAAACTGGAGATATAAAGAAATCAAATAGAGATAGAAAGAAGAAGAGATTTATAAATCATAATTGCAAAATAGTAGCAAATAATGTGCCTAATAAAGGACGTTTCGGTGTGTTACGTGAAAAGGAAGGATAAAAAAATTAACATAGGATCAAAATAAAAATCGAAAAATAAATTTGATAAAATGCTCTTTACGACGAAAAATACTAGATTTTTTTAAATTTTTCTCTCGTCTTCTAAAACAAGATATTGTATAAGAGTGAGAGAGAGAGAGAGAGAGAGAGAAAATAGAAACTTATGGATGAGTATCACTAAACCGCATCTTTGTGATTAGTATCGGTCGTAAAAAAAGAAATTAAGAAAACGAAATTGTAGTCAACTAAATAACATTCCAACGATATTCTTCATTATTTTTCGATTTATTTTTCTCCGTTTCTTTTTCCATTTTATTTTATTTTATTTTAATTTTATTTTTATCTTAAATTCCATTGAAAAGGACGAAAGAGAATTTCTGTTTTTTAATTAACGAATTTGCCGCGATCATTTTCGGTCACATACTATGATACTAATTTGCATGATTTCGTACTCGTTGATTATTCTACTGTTTTCTATTAAACGATTGCGAAAATTTCGAATGTATAATCTTGTGAATAAAAAATAAAATGAAAATCTTATGTATTAGGTTGTCAAGTATGAAATGGAGCAAATTTCAATTCAATTATGTGCATTTTTTACTCCATTCATACTTGACAACCTAATATTTGTCAGTATTTAAATGTATATTTAAATGTACGAACTTTAATATTATATGTCATATAAAGGAGAGTCTCAACGAATAAATAAGAGCTCGTAAATACATATTAAGTATTACATGGTTATGCTTGCATGCATATGAGAATTATTACCGAGGTTGTAAACAGATACAGAATACAGAGAAAGAAAGAAAGAAAGAAAGAAAGAAAAAACAAACAAACAAACAGAAAGAGAAAGAATTAAACGTTCGATCAAGGTCTCTCAATGTATCATATTGATCGTAAATTTGTTTTTACGATCTAATTCGTATACCGCAGCGTATTAATAATCGATAATCAACGTAACCACACGTAAGACGACTTTGTTTTCGTCGGTTATGTTTTTTGATCATCGTAGTCTTCCTTAAGATTTATTACCCTCGACCCAAACGTCGATTCGGTTAGATGAACGATGACCTAACGAATAATAACACTCATACTTTTCGATTATTTTTCCATTGAAAAAAAATTCCATTGTCTTTTCTCTTTCTTTCTTTCTTTCTTTATTTCTTTCTATCTCTTTTCTAGTTTCTTGCGCACTTTTCATTTATCTATTAAAACTTCCTTCTTATAACAGGTAATTGTTTTCGAAATTGTCATCTATGAGATATTAAACAATTTTTATACTTTCTCAAACTATCTTCAAATGTGATAATCTTAACTTAATAATAACTTTAGCTGATAGCTTATAAATGTGTGTGTGTGTGTATATATATATATATATATATATATATATAATAGTAATATAATTTCTTAGTTTCCTTTCACTTACCAGGTATATCATAGTACATGCAATAAACATTATTTTCTCTTTCTCTCTATCTTTCTATTCCTGTTTGTAACTTTCGACGAGCATGCATAAACTTACAAAAGGCACACTCAACTACGTGACACCATTATGATAAAACAGCCATAATTCCATAGCATCGTAATGTCTGATGTATCTTTGTTTTATCTTTGAAACTTAAGTATCACAACTTAAGTATCATATATATATATATATATATATATAACCTCGATTAATTTATGATACTTTACCGAATATATTTTAGATCTGGTCGTCATCTAAAAATACTATTTAATTAAGTGCGAAGAGATATTATAATACTAAATTGAGCATACTACTCGTAATATTATGATCAACGATCAGTTTAATCGAAATAAGAATAAAAGTTAATACTTCGGTCGAATAAGTCGGAACCTTTTGTTTTATTATTATTATTATTATTATTATTATTATTATTATTATTATCGATACGAGCCAATGAATTTGTTGTTGCTATGTTTTTTTTTTCCATTACGTTTCATTAGGATAATCAATTATTTTTATACAATTTTCTCCTCTATGCTTACTTATTAATAGAACACAGGCAGACGAAGACAAAATGAAAAAAAAAAAGAAAAAAAGGGAGAAAATAAGATGACGGAGAAATTGATCGCAGTGATGTGCCTTAACAAAGCCAAATGATATGGCACTCATGCTAGTACTAACAGATTTTAACAGGACGACATTTATAAGCCGCGTGATTCGTCTTCGGTGATTGTTCATAATAAATAATAATAACGATTTGTCAAAGTGACACGCGTTAGTCGCGTGAACAGCTGTCGAGGTTGATATGATAATATGTGATGATATTCCGATCATTCTAATTCTTCTTCTTTTTCTTCTTCTTATTCTTCGTGTAATTTTTTTTTCTTTACTATTACAACTTCTTTATCTGGCTCTACGTATGTTCTATCGAAGAACAGAACTTAACTTCGTTATGTCAATGATGTAACACTAGAGTTACTTATTAGTTAGTAAAAGAAAAGGAATAAAAAATAAAATAGAATTATCGAGGTTGATATGAATAAACACCTGGTGGTATTCCGATCATTATTATTTTTCTTTTTCATCTTTTTCTTCTTCTACACATATTTCTTCTTATTCATCTTATTATCTATTTCCCTTCATTAAATATTTTCTTACATTTATAATTAAACTCAAGAATATTGGCTCATTAGTAAAAATAAAAAAGGTTAATTAAGAAAGAACAACTATGAACAGTTGACATTAGTATAATATGTTATAATATTTCAATAATTATTCTCTTATTTTCCTTATTCTTTCTACTTCTTTATCTTGTCATCCATTTATTCTCTTAATTCTTGATTTCATTTTATTAAATAAATTCAATGAAGAACAGGTTATTAGTAAAAATAGAAAATAGTGAATCAGGATAGAACAATTATCGAGGTTGATATGAGTAATATACCATGATATTTCAATTATTCTTATTTATTTTTTGTTTTTGTATTCTTTTCTACCATTTCCTCATATAGTTTTTCATCAATTCTCTTAACTGTATTTCGTTACATTAATGATGTTGAACAACCGTTGCCTTGATTAATACTTACGATTTGCTAACACCATTAGTCTGTTGAATCAATGATGGATGAGATGAAATGAGGTGATGTGTAAATGTTACGATTTCCTATCTTTCTTTTTAATAAAATACCGAGATTTATTGATATAACACGTTTACAATGAAATTGTTCGATAAAAATTGCTTAAGATCTCATGTTACTACAACTATTTTATGATTCAGTAAGATCTTTTTTTTTTCTTGGATTATAAACTGTGATTCTTGCAAATTATAATTATTACATTTGCTTGAGATTAATGTGACTGTTTATTAATGACATTTTAATGCAACTGATTGCTATGCCTGTTATATTGCAACTCTTCTTTCTTCACTCTAATCCCCTCTCTAAGAGAAACGTAGGGTGGAGTTTGGGATTGTTGATTCGATGATTAAAAAACAACCCCACAGTTCATTATGGAAAGTTGATCAAAATACAATAAATGCACAATTTTTGACATAGGATAAAAGAATTCTATCGGCACGGTTAGTTCCTCTTTTTTCTTGTTTTATTGCTTCCTAGGACCCTTTGCAAATTTATGGCCTTCGAATTTTCCTTTTTGCAATTCGGGTACTTCCGATTATCTCTTCCGGTAGTTTATGGTTCTGGAACTTCATAAAAAAATTACAAGGAATTTTTAATGACGAATAGTTCTCAAAAAAAAAAAATCAACCAAGAATGTGTTCTGTCTCTTGGAATATGATTCAACCTACATCGAAACACTGTTGCAATGTATATACAACATATACACATAATGAACAATGTATACAATACGTTACGTACTAATATTTCTTTTACGTTACTAACTTGACGTAACAAATGACGTAATTGAAAGACACTACTCATTATTATTATAGTAATTAAGTAAAAGTAAAAAATGAAGAAAGGTAACTCGCGTTGCAATAATTACTTTTTAATTTGGATTCGTTTAATGATAAATTTATTTTTGATAATAGTTCATCAATACAGTAATAAAATATTCTTTTGTCAAGATGGCACGCGTTTATCTATCAAACTGTTGTCGAGTTTGATTATGAATAATTGTGATGACATTCCAAACATTCTTATTGTTCTTTTTCTTTTTCTTTCTATTTTTCTTCTTCAACTTTTTCATCATCCATTATCTTAACTGGATTTCGTTATGTTAATGATATGTAACTGAAGAACTACATATTAGTTAATGAAAGAAGAGAATGAAGAAAGGTAATTTGCGTTGGTACAATGAATTACAGATGCGGATTAGCCAAGTTGGTTTTTCCCAGCGTGTAAATCGTTGTGATGAATCTGTTCGAAAAACTGGGAATATTTTTCGAAGAAAAATACTAATAGAAAAAAAAGACAAAGGAGATAACTATCATTGATTGTTATCGTTCGATGGACGAAAAACAAAAACAACAAAAAAATAAAATGAAATTCAGAAGTTAAGAAGAAAAGTTACGAGCCAAGAAATGATCTTCTTTACTGTGCAAACAAATCAGATTGAAAGTTTCTACGAAACGTTTCCTATCTCTTTAATTCTTTTCTTTTTTTCTTTTCTTGACCATCCTTTCATTTACTTACTACTCACAAGCAGAAATTTATAAAATATATTGAAACGAAAAAAAACGAAAATGACCGAACGAAAAATCGGTTAAAATCAAAACGAACTTATCGAGAAAGAAAATAATTACGTAATGTTTCTCATAAAAAAAATACTCGTTTTTGTAAGGAACACATCACGTTTATATTTATCCTCATATCCTTTACGAAAATATGAAATTCAATGAGTTATAAAATGAAATTCAGTATGAAAGAAAATTAAACAAATTTATGATCCGTCCGTCTAGACTAGTCAAATTGGTAATTTACTTGTTAATTTTCTAGAGTAAAGATTTATTTCCATTCGACCTGGTTTCATAATTCCAAGATCACCATTTAGATTTAAGATCGTATCTAAAAATAGTTATCTCCGAACACAGCAATGTAAGTATGTATGTATATATATAATATATATATATTTCTACGTATTTTGCTCAACAAGAGAGTACATTGAACTTAGAATTTATCTTCGTAGAAGACACCACCACTTTCTTTAGACGCATCTTATTTGAATCAGCGCGCAACTTGTTTGAAAATAATTAAAAATCGATCGATGAGACACTCCACTCCAATGATTTATCTTCTATTTCTCTTTTCTTCCCCCCCCCCCCCCCTCATTTTTTTTTCTTTTACTGACAATATAAATCATAGTCAACGATCAGATTATTGTAAGATTTAAAGAAGAATAAAACACAGGTGTGCTCTTAAATATTAGGTAAACACCTTACATATAGTTACGTGAGTTAAACACGCGTCACCAATGTGGGTTATCTTAAGAATCTCGATCTCCTATAGCAAGAATATAAAGGCTGCATTAGTTAGCCTTGAATTTGTCTCGACGATCGACCGCGAGTTCTAGTTCCTTCCGAGAAAATAGCTGGGTTTAAACCCTGAAATAGTTAGATATATAGTACACCTTGTTCTAACTGAGAACATTGTAATCATGCAAATTTCTATATAACAATTCACGCACGAAACAGAAATATTTTTCATCGTAGTTTAGATCGTATTATACATATAACACGTTAAGGTGTTCCTATTCCTATTAAAATAAAAATAGACCGATGTAACGTTCTGTATCTGCGACCTTCTTTGCAGAAACAAACGTAATTAGAAAGAAAGAGAGAGAGAGATACATTCACAGCATTGTACATCCGACAAGCCCACATGCATTCGACTTTTACAACGATCGATAATCGCACGCACCATGACCCGTTGCAGGACAATAAATTTTTTTGTTTGCCTATGCATCGATCGTATTTTCCAAGCTAGGTCACAGCTTGTTTGTTTACTCGTGGTTATTCGAAGCCACGATTAGATGTAATGCTTTTAGAAAGTAAGTACCACTTATGTACCTCCAATGCGGGACCCAACATTTACTTACTTGCGAAAGAACTCTAAGCCGTATGCTTTCATAATTAAACTCTCCTATTTACCTTACTATCAAGAAAAAAATAGAAAATGAAATAGGAAAAAATAGTAAGTATTCGTATCTACTCGAGATATATTTACAAAAATACAATGATTATTTTTCTAAGTGATACTCAGCTGAACCTTTCTTTTCTTGCATTTTATAATACATCTGCTAACGATTGGGAATACTTTTTCGTGTGAGACGAATTTTTTTATTGTTTATATAAAATTATACTTCTCTTACAATAAAATATTTGTTATAGCAACAAAATGTATATTAATTTACAAGTTTAAAACTATGCATTTACAGCAAGGTATCAATTCTTTAAAATTTCAATTAGCAATAGAAAAATTACTTACATTAGTGTTACTCGCTATATGCAACTTTAGTAATGTTTGTCATTGATAAAATTTCACACTTTTAATATAAGTTTGAAGCTAACTAAAAGTAGATATTACTTTGAAAAATACCACTATAACGTTACTCGAATATCGAATGTTATTTTTACAGATGTTCATCTTAAAATTATAGCTCTCGAAAATCGTAACTTTATATAATGGGATTTTTCTGAGAAATATTTTTCACTGACCTACATTGCAAACGAATATTTTCTTTATCTTTATCTTTATCTTTCTTATTTCCCATCATTTAATTATTTAATTATTATTTGTCGTTACTGTGTAATAACGAAATTTATTTGAAATTTTTATGGTATAAATATTATTATTATTAACATATTCTTTATATTATTGATCGATCTTGAATGTCTTTTGAAGATTTTAATTGGACGTAATGTCGAAGAAACAACGAGGACGATAAAAAACCTTAAATGGGTATATTCTTATATTTAAAAAAAAAAAAAAATCGTAGCCTCCACGTTTTCTCGTTTTTATATTTCTGCTTTATCGTTTTTATATTTCTGCTTTATCGTTCTTATATTACGTTTTATATCTTTATTAAATTTCTCAGTAACACGAAATACGAATCGTTCGGATAGTTTATAAATAAAAAAAAATATTTAAAAATTTGTTTGCTTCGTTTTCTAAGTAAATCGACTAATGCGAGTATCTTTATGAAGTGAAAAAGATAGTTCAATGACAAATAAACTTGCAAATGATTTTTTATTAGAAATTTATTTGTGTGTATGTTTTTTTTTCTTTTTTACTTCTTTCCTTTTTTTCTATTTTTTATTTTTTTTACTTTCAAATATCTCGAATGAGAATTTCTTCGAAATAAGCAGCTTAGGAAAGCTCTAATCTTTTGTATCGTTAAGCTTGAAACCCTTTTCGTCAAAGAACAACGAAACAATAACATAGAGAATAGACTATTATCGTCATTCACCCACGCAATCTTTTGCGTAAGCTTTTGACTGAAAACGCCTGGCGTTCCCCTAAGTCTTTTCCGAGCATTTAGTACAAACTTTAAGATTCATCGTCAAACATCATCGTCTTTTTCTCGGAAGCTCCTCTCCTTCCGAGATTAGAAAGTAAAAAAATATTACTCTTAGATATGTTCGATTTTTTTTTTCTAACATTTTTTAAGACAGATAGAAAGATATAAGAGAGTTAAGATAAACATTATACATAGTGCGTACTATATGAAAGAAAGAATTGTACGATGGGTTTTATCGCGATAACAAAATCGTGTTTATGTTTTAACATAAAACGTATAATGCACTTCGCTTTGACAACACGCATATATATGCATGATGCATTCATGCATCATTTCATCATTTTTTTATTTTATCTATACAGAAAAAAATACATGTTTATGACAAGAGTGAACAAAATTTCTTTTTTTTTTCTAATTTCTTTTATAGAAACAAATGAAAATAAGATTTAAAAAAAGTCAAGAAAGATTTGATGATTGTTTAATATAAAAATTGAAAATAATATAATATACATAAATTATTATATTATTTATAATATGAAGTAAAAAATATAAATATTTAAATAGAAAAATATCTATTTCTAATCAAACATTCTGTTTAATATGTATATATATATACATGCAGAGATAATACAATACATATGTTATATACGTGCAATGGGTCACGTATGCTTAATAACACTATAGTTAAGATTGAATCACCGTTAAAAAAGTAAGTAATTGTACAATGCAAAAGATTCCAAAGATATGTTAACACTCAGAATTATTGCAATCGTAAATACCAGTGTGTCAAATATGCAAAAGAACACGCAACTGTTGATTGCAAGAAATCCATTGAAGCTCTACCAAGTAGTATTCTTTGTGGCGGAAACCATACTGCGAACTATAAAGGGTGTCCTTGTTATAAAGAGCTGCATATGAAAATGTTTCCGAGACTCCTGGGAAAATGAAAACGTTGCAGAAACCAAACTTACAAACCAACTTAGCAGAAAATGATCAGCGTTACACAAGTCCACATATTTGTACGTACGCTCAAGCAACGAAGGGAAGAAATCAATCTCCAAATAATCCAAATATGGTATTTTCGACAATCGATGACATTAACAACAACTCGGGAAATTCTGAAAATACGAGTAGATTATAAAAACTCGTGGAAAAATAAATCAATCGAGTTAACAACCTCATTTCTATATTAACGTTACTCGTAAATAAATTAACATCCATCAACAAATAAAAAAAACTATAATACGTATTGTTATTTGAAATGTCAAAGATCTAATGCAACGAAAAATTCAATTAAAATCTTTCTCAAATACAAATAGAACATTGATTCGGAGAAACGATGATTTTTTACATTGTGACAGATAATCGGATAAAATGTTTAAAAAGACTTTTAACAGTAATAATGTAACTTCGGTATAAAGATTGAAATTTTCCAAAAATCTCTCGATGTGAGTTTGTTATTAGAAAATATGAATTTCCTTCTAGCCGGGCGGTTGGTTCAGAAAAATTCTTAGTGGCGAATTATAAACGGTATATACTCCTACGTGATTCAACGTATGCAAGTTATTCTTGAAAGATGCCTCATCCCTTGGTTCTCCTTCCTCCTATCTTTCTTTTTAGGATGACCAAAGATAAAACAGATAAGGTAAAACTGGTCTGGCAGAGGCTGTAGTAACCAGTCACGAGATAAAACTCTATGAGAGTGAACTTTTAAATAGAGTAAGAATACATGTCAAATGATAATGGACTGAAAGTTTCTTTTTCGAAAAAATATATATATTATATTAAAATTAAAATATATACACAAACGCAAAGTAAATTAATACTTCATTTGTTTCCTTTTTCGCAAGTATTTTGCGATACAAAAAATTTGTTTACCGGTTCCGATGATCTTTTGGAGTTAATTAAAAACAGATGGCATAGATAAATTAATCAAATATTTCCAAATAATCTATCTGTGTAATCTTATATCCTGTATAATAATCCGAATTATAAAATCATTTATCACGTTTATAAAATTTGATTTTTACTCATAGGAAACTCTTCGAAGATTAGTATACAAATCTCTTATCCAAAGAATTCTTCTGAAGTTCTCTTTAAATCCTCTTACGTGTTTAAATTATAAGAAACTAAAGACAAGCTTACTTCTCAATGATTGCTTTCGTGGAAGAACAACGAACGATATATCATACGTACGGTATAGTACTCGCAAGCGCCGTTTATTGAATGAAGAAGCACCGAAGTTAGACGATTTCTTGGATACATCGACTCTCATCATTTCCATGTCTCCTTCTCCCCTTTCTTTGAAAAATGTTTGATGAAATAAAATTAAGAATATTATTAACACTAAAATATACATTATATTTCGTTCTAAAATAAAAAACAATTATTTTCTTTTCTTATCCAATTGGCCAAAATCTCATTCTAAATATTAGATTGACAGATAAAAAAATGTCAGATCTTCCCATTGAATTGTGCCCATAAATCCAACATTTATTATTCCACCAACCCAATATTCAAATTATTATAATTTTTTTTCTAAGTGATCATTTTACTGTAAAAATATGTAAAATTTTTATAGGTTTAATAATTCATTTTATATCATATTGTATTATTCATGTTCGATAATAGAAAAGATTTTATTGGATTTTACGGGATGCATAGAAAAAAAAGTCATCGCGTTAGGTAAAATTCGTACAACTTTCGAATTTTCCTTTTTCCTATCTCCATTCTATCCCCGTACCCCTCTCTCTCTTTCTCTCTCTCTGTATTTCCCATTCGTAA
This sequence comes from Mischocyttarus mexicanus, assembly GCA_023678845.1. Lineage (NCBI taxonomy): Eukaryota > Metazoa > Arthropoda > Insecta > Hymenoptera > Vespidae > Mischocyttarus > Mischocyttarus mexicanus. The sequence continues at coordinate 1,234,320 of JACGTP010000011.1, read as the reverse complement.
ACTTTTTATTGTTTCTATCCCCTACTCTCTCGCTATTATTTCTCTCCCTCTTTTCTACTTAACCCTACCACTCAAAACGCGTTGTATACGTGCGCCTCGCGAGTTAGGTCGAGTGCGAGAGAGAAAATGAACGAAAAGATAGAAAGAGATAAAGAAACGGATCGTGTAAAAGCAATTCGTGTTGGAGAAGGACGGGCACGATGACGGAGAGGCACGGGAGGGGGAAGACAGAACTGTCGGTTTAAGAGATAAAAAGCTCGCAGCAACATTCGAAGTCACGTAGAACACGTTCGATGGTCGTACAGTTCGCGCGCGTATTCCACTCTCGTTTCTCGCACGCGACAACAAGCAGATTCATTCAGAGAAAGAGAGATGTAAAAGAGCACGTATATATTTATATTTATATATATATTGTGATGATAAATTTGTTCATTAAAAAGCTATTATTATGTCTTTTAAATGAATGGAAACTATAAACGAGTCGAGTTGGGTGTATATATCAATCGAGTGATATTTTTGTTATTGTTTTCTTCGATTATCAAGAGTGACACTAATTTCTAAGTGAATTGTTGAAAACCTATCGGAGAATTTCAATTTTCACAAGATAAAAGAAGAATAAGAATAAGAAGAAGAAAAAGAAGAAGAAACGTGAAAATAATTAAGAACTAAACTTTTGGAAAGAACTTATTCGAATAGTTATAGTTGAACGTTAACGATTAAGAAGGTGAAAGTTTCATTCCGAGATTTTCACTTAACCATTCGTAGTCCTTCATTCCGTCCAGTCGTAACCATCCTTTTTCTCATCGTCTATCTTCTTTATATCGTGATCGACTTTCGAAAGAGAAAACTAAACGGAGAAGAATATAAGAAACTCTTGTAAGATGGTGCAACAAGAAACTAAGGGGGAACTGGAGACAGGGAACGTGGACGAGTCCGCAAGATATTTTCATTATCTTAGGACATTGGCAGATCTTACAGCCATGGCTAGTATCGTTGCGGTCCAGGTAACTAGTCCTGTTTATTTCTTTCTTTTCCTTTTTTTTTTTTTCATTTTCTCGAAACCGTTCTCTCCGCTCGATCCAAATCCTAACCGGTTTATTAAATTATAGAAACCTATTTAATATTTATTCTAACGCTCTCTCTCTCTCTCTCTCTCTCTCTCTCTCTCTCTCTCTCTCTCTCTCTCTCGATATACCGTATCTTTGTTTTTTTTTATAATATCTTTCTTTATTTTGATTAACATTTTCGGTTCAATGCACTTTACGTTTTGAAGATAAACACAATCAGTCAAAAATGATTTCTTTTTTTCCTTTTTTTCTTTTTTTTTTAAATGTCGTCGTCGTCGTAGCCTAACCGATCACAGACGCTATTATTTACATACTCTCGTTGGTCTTATCTAATACGCACAATTTATCGCTAATCTCGTACAAATCTCAGTGCCATGGCCATATGCCGTGACTATTTCCCCCTTTTTTCTCTCTCACCTAACCACGTTTACGTTGTTTCAACATAACACACACACACACATACGCGCGATTTCGAAAGCTATCGATCGTTATTGAGTTACCGAAGGCCGTCCTTAACTGAGAGAGTTCACTCGATTTTGCGAGTTAAACACGTTCGACAAAATTGATCGATCAATCGATCGATCGTTTGTATTCTAACAGAGAATCAAGAGAGAGAAAGAGAATGAGTTTACTTAAGAATTATTGTAGAGCTTTGGGTGACTTTAACTGTTCCGTTGCTTTCGGATTAACCAAGGTAAACATTTGCAACGAATAGTTAACACATTCGGTGATTTGAACATTTAATTAGACCTTTGATAAAATCAACGTAAACTATGATAAAACACAAAAAATCATAGTTACTTGAATAATTATTTTCTTATACGTGGATGAGTAACAGCAAGAAAGAAAAGAAATTTAATCTTTCGTAATAATGATTATATCAATTCTTTTTTAAGTATACTTTAATGTTAGAAGTAATTACTAAATATAGCCACAATATATAGATATTTACAACGTAATTCTATGAAATCGATGAGTACCGAAAATCCGATATCAATTGATAATGATAAATATATACGTGTTTATGAGATAATTGCAAAACGATCCAAAAATCGATAAATTTTCATTTAATTATCAAATATATACTTTATCTTGTTGTTTCCCTTAATTCGTTTCAAATATACGAGATTTATCAATCGGATTGGATTTAATTATACTTCATATTAAATATATTACTATAATAATGAGAAAATACGTTATTTATTCGCTTAATGTGTATGTAATTAATTTTTTTTTCTAAATTGAATAAAAAAGAAAAAAAAACATTTGCTAGAATATAATATGTATGTCAAGATGATAAATTTTCTAATGACTTTGGAGATTTACATTTTTATAATGTACTCGCTGTATGTGAATCTCTGTTGGAAGAAAAAGATAATTACGGTATCGGTGAACTTCTAAGACCCGGAATACTGCTGAACGATAACGAAATCTAAAACTTGTGTAATCAATGCTGCTTTATATTATCCAAGGGAATTCATTATGCATGGCTGTGCCCGTGTAAGCGTAAGCAGAGCTCGATGACTCGTCGTCTCGTGCAACGAACAAATCGAAGGTCTTCATAAAAGAAAAAAGAAAAAGAAAAAAGTTAACTCATTTACACCCGCGAATCTTTTAATACAATTACATGTTTCCTTGCGTCATATGCATATAATACTTGAGCATATATGTACTTATATGTTAATCTTAATAGCATTAAAGTTCTTGTTATTCCAATTATTATTGATAATAAGGATCGCATATACAATTTTCATGTCAAAGAAAATTATGTCGGGGTGCGAATTCATTAAGATAAGAATATGAATAATATTCATAGAAAAATACGATGTTCTTGTTTTTTTCTTTTTTCCTTTCTATTTGTAATTTAAATAATTTATAATACCCATAAATATGTCATGTTTATGCGCTACTTTTATTGTAACAGATTTTCTAAGTAAACAGGTACGTAAACTTACATTAAATTCAGTAGCGTAGTTTAAACGATGACCATAAGTCTTGATAAAAAATATCATCGGTTGGTTGAGCATCGATGCACGATGTAATCGAGAATTTCCTGTACTTACTACTTACGTATAACGATCACGAGATCAATGAAAAATTATTCATCCTACTTAGAAAAATGTTTTGACGTTTCCAGTTTGTCACACACTGTTCATACGACACTAATCTCGTTTTATGTATCTATTATAGATATTTCTCGTAATCTAGATCTATTATCTTATTTTTTGATTTAACTTTATCATTGATAAACGTTTACTCTCTTATTTAACTTACGTTAAAGTATGTTAACGAAGACATCTGAAAGCGGAACTTATTTAAATAATTTAAATAAGAAAAAAAAAGAAGAAAATGCAAAAACATGTGGTAGTATTTTATTGATTTATTTTTTTTTTGTCTCTCTTTCACCGACAAACCTTTCTCATCTTTTTTTATGTCATCCAAAATCCTTCAGCTACTTTTCTTTTTTTCTTTTATCGCGTTTTTACGATTCCCATTGATCGATTAACGAAGCGACAAATGTCGTTGCTATCAAACCTGTTTCGTTTGAAGTAAAAAAAAAAGATAAAATTATACATTTTTGTACCATCTTTTTTTTTTTTTTTGTAATATCTCCAAGCAATAACTTGGAAAAAGTTTAATCGATGTTATTAAAACTATACGCAGACATCGTATCTTTCTCGCAATATTTGCTAGAAATCCTATCTTATTGTTTACGGTCCACAATATCGTTCGTAATCATCTTGAAACGATCGATTCTGTTTGATGATCCTCTCTTATCTGTAGTATATTTTCTTCAGATATTAATAGGTAAAAAATAAAAATGTATAATATCTGTCTTCCTTATCTGATTGTTAGTAGTCAAATACTTAATAAACGATCGTTTCAAATTTACCGAATGAAGATATTTAAAAAAAAAAGGACAAAAATTTTTTAAATTTTTTATCGTTATTATTTCCATGTTCCCCATTGTTTGAAAAAGGAAAGTTGAGAAACTTGTAGGAAGTTGACACGACGTTCCACTTACTACTTACCTATTGATGCTTCCTTACTCACTCACTCACTCACTCAGATTCCTTTCTCTCCATCACCATCGGCCGCATTTTCTTTCTTCACGAGGTTGGAAAAGCTACTGTCGCGATACTTCATCGTTGTTGATGATGAGAGAGTTGGTCCTGAAAGTAGGTCGAATTCACTTTGTTCTGCCTGCGTCATCGCGTGTAACGATGCGTAACATATTTGGAAATTGCACTTGTCATCGATACAACTAAACGTCTACTTATATACTTTAGTTTTTTGTTTGGTTTCTTTTTTTCATCTATTTATATCGTAATGATTGATGGATAAGAATATTATTAACATTTTTATTTCCTTATTATTTATCGTTAAGAAATTTCATTTAATTTCTTATATTTAGCATACGATAAGATGAAAAAGATTATTTAATTTACACGATCAGATTAATAAACGTGTTAAACCAATTTGATAATACGCAGGTCGTTACTCCGAAAGAAGTATGAAAGAAAATCCACTTACATTAGTAAATATTATATATTGCTTAATAATAAACGAAGTATAATTTAATTTTTGTTTAAAGAGAAATTATATGATAGTCGGATAAGAAATTCGATAAGAAGATTTCATACTTTAAGTACATGTACTTTCTATTTATTTTCTTCTTTCTTTCTTTCTTTTTGTTTTATTTGTACATTCTTTCATGTACCTTCGTTGATTCCTTTTTCTCTATTTTTTTCTTCTTTCTTTTTTGTGTACGTATATAATACGCAGTAGTATAGTATGCTGAATACATATGAAATGCAAAACAACGCAAGTTTAATGTAAATATCGTAAATTCACCCAAGATAAAATGTGTTCTGTGTCTTTGTCAATCGAAAACTGAACCAAAGTTGGTTTCTTGCTTCTCGCAAAAGAAAAATGTTGAGATTTTTCTGTGAACTTTGGAGTATCTTTAAATCATTCCTGTCAACGAATTAAGCATCCTTTGGAGGGGAGTATGAAGAGGAGAGTGGGGGGATTATTTTTTTTGTTTTTATGCTTTATTCTCAGTGATATTCTTTTCTTTATAATTATGTGTGTTATCGAAGAGATAGAATCTTTAATATGATAGGTAAAATCAATATATGATTTTGAAATTAGCTGAAATCTTTTTAAATAGAGAATCTTATTTGATATGTAATTTTAATTGAAAATTTTACGTATTGAAAACTTACATAAAATTAAAGAAATTGCTTCTTTTTTTTTATATAAATCAAAAGGAAGAAACAATTTTTGTACACAATCACAAACCATAAATCTATTTTTAATGATACTCGATTATCAATTATAATTTCTCATTTTACATTTTTTTTCTGATTATAGTTCAAGAGAATGCTGAACAAGGAACTACTTCACTTCTCGGAATCGTCCAAGTCCGGGAATCAAATATCGGAGTACATCTGCAACACTTTCCTTGGTAAGTATAAATAGTTTTTGATACAAAAAATTTGTTTTAATGATTATGCATCAGACACAAACGTTTCTATCTTTCGTTATTACCTTTTCTTCTTTTTTTTCCATAGAAATTCGATGACGTTTACCCCATTATCATCTAATTATCATCATTATTATATACGAATTCACATGTAATTTTCATCTTTTCCTTTTAATTTTAATAGAGCTGGCAATGAGAAAAAGAGAGAAAGAGAGAGAATAAGAAGAAAAAGGGAGAGGGGATAGTCGAGGTCGAGAATCCGAGTTTAAACGAAGACGTCAAAAGCAAACGATCGATATTTTTTTTTTGCTCTCTCTTTCTCTCTCCTCTTATTTTTTTTTTCCACACTTTTGACGTATTAAGAGCCCTTGAAAATGTGATTCGTAATAACGACGCACGATTAAAATCTCCTTCCTCTTACGCACTTGATCCAAATCCTTCGCGATCTACTTGTTTTTTTATCTTTGCATCCTTAATTTGGAAACGCAACCAAATGATGATAATAATAATCATTTCTGACGAATAACTATGCTTTTCCGATTTTCCTATATACTCTTATCATCTTACAAACAATAATTCATTTTTTTTTTTTAATTCTTTTTGCGCACATAATTTGGCCGTTATCGTAGAAATAAATAAGAAAAAACAAATAAATAATAATAATTATGACGACAGATAGAAGACGTTTATTTATAGGTAGGGTATATACTTTTAAGTATGATAGAGTCGATAAGAACAACAACAAAGATAAGACCAAAAAATAAGAGAAAGATCTTCTCTTACAATAGTTTTTTTTCTTCTCTTAATTGAAGTATCTCTCACTTTAACAAATAAGTTAACAAATGTGATAATGATTTTTATCGGTAATGCAAATAATGGGGAATGATGAATGAAAATAATGAAAATAATGGGGGAATCCGATATGAATTTCTTAAACAAGCGTGAAACATTTCTTTTTTTAAACAAATATTAGTTAATAATTTCGATGAATATTTTGTATAGACAAACAGCAGGAACTCGATTTGCCATCATTGCGGATCGAAGATGCGGTTGCAGCAGCCGGAAGCGTCGATGCACGTGCTGCCAAAAAGAAAGACAGAGTACAGAGAGGTCCAGCATCTATGTCGCATATTAGTGGTGTCAAAAGGCCACTTACGCACACAAACAGCTTCACGGGAGAACGAGTACCCCCTCATGGAGTTGAGACCCCGTACGAGGAGGGACTTGGCAAGGTTTGTTCATTTTTATTTTTATTTTTATTTCAATGTCTTTTGTCGTTTCTTTTTGTTCTTTTTTTTCTCATTTCATTTTAATCGATTAATTAATTATTACGTTAACTCGATTAAATATAATACGATATATTTCTTTTGTTCATTAAAATCGTACGTAGGACGATGTACTATTAATTATATCTCGTTTACTTCCAATCGAAATATATATATAAGACATATATAGTTATTATATTCATTCTATAAATTCAGTTATATCCGTTCTACGCCAACGTAAATCCCCGATCACGTTTGGCTTTCATTCATTCATAAATAGATTTCATCTCAAGTCACTAATCGTGTTCTAATCCTACTGAATGAATCTCCAATAAGCATGGACGTTCTCTCTCTTAAAGAGAATTCGATTTTAATTAGTATTAAACGTAGAGATTTTGTCAAACTAAAAAAAAGAAATACTAATATAAGATATTAAAATATTTATATTAATTTCTAAATTGTTCATGATTATATTTTTTCATTTATTTTTCAATTAATTCAAACACCATTCGTTGCGATTAGATTTAACGTTTATAAATATATTTATATATATATATTTTTGAATACGTAGAAAATGAAAATACTTTTCACGAGTACTATAAAGTAGTTTTAATTATTATCTTAAAAGAAAAAAAAAAAGAAAAAGTAGAACATTATACTCGTAAAAAAACGATCGTTTGTTTCGAATAGCAATAAAATATCGTTGAGCGTACAACCTTAATTCCTATAATATTTTTTTTCGGTTTTTCTTTTTTTGTTAAATGTAAATTTATAGTTTTTCGATCTCGACGAAGATATTTCCTCGAATTTTGACCCAACCAAATTCGATTCAGACAACCCGTTGCGCGGATTGGTTATTTTCTTGTTCGCAGAATAAAAATAATAAAATACAACCCCCCCCCCTCTCTCTCTCTCTTTTTTCGTTTTATTATTTTCTCGAAAAAATCGTCACTATGGTTATTCGCGTGTATTCCCAAAGACGACCATGTAAAAGAGACGCGTAAAATTGTAAGAGAAAACCACATTAGGATATTCAGTTTGGAAAATTACAATGACACGTGCGATTTGTGTGTACAAATATTTACAACGTGCTTTCGTTTTACTAAAGAATTACAAACAAGACGTAAAAGTGGGAGAAGGGTGGGTGGGGAAAGGTGAATCGCATACGACGCGACAAGGTCTATCAGATTAGAGAGATTAGCAAATCGTATGTTTTCCTTTTTTTTTTTCTTTTTCCCCCGTTTTATTTTCAATTTTTTATTTATTATTTTGTTATTTGTTTTGTTTCTTTTTTAAATGTCACGTACGGGGAGAATAAACAGATAATTGATTTTGTAGAAAAAAATTTCCTTTCACAAGAAATATCTTTTACGTTTAACATTAGGTGAACGAGAATGCAAAATTATTGTCATTAGTCATAAGTGATAAAAGTATATGTAGCGTATCGAGTTCGATAGCGGTCGTGTTTACGTATAGATAGAGGGAAAAGGTGAGAAAATACCTACGTGACAGTCGGCACAAGCGATAATAGGAATTTAGAAAACGAAATGTTTGCATTGGCCCCGCAATAGGTCGCGTTGCGGTTAGTTATAGATATGAATGTGTCAAATCATTTGGGACGAGGTCACGTTAGCTTTTTTTACCGATAACTTGAATAATAGTTTCATAAAAAAAAATTAATAAAAATAAAGGAAAACCTATAAAAATAAAAATATAATAAAGGTAATTCGTATGAGTCATTTTTCTTCTTTACTTATTTTTATTCTTGTGAAATCCTATGAATAATTTGTCTTCTTTTGCCAACCGAATAATCAACATAAATTTCACCTCTCTCGAGATAAAAATAATCATTTTTTCTTCACGCTTCCGCGACATCGAGAACGAAACGAGCCTTGCACTCGTTATGCTAATCCAGTGTCATCCATAATGACGTGGAGGATCTTTTTAGAAGAGTCGCGTAATGCCGAATATTTTGTATCCTTAAAAAGACCTGGTCCGATTTATCCAACCGTGAAAACAAATTTGGATTAACACCCACTTTGACAATGATTCGTACGAATAAAATCGTATTATTTTTCTCGAATACTTTATTTGGTAGTTGGTCCCACCACCCCTCGTTTATAGGTTCAATCGAACATCTTATCATTTGTTCGCTTCGTTGAACAATGCAACAACCAAAAATGAATGTACTCAAGAAATTAATCGCGCCGAAGAAAAAATAAAATAAAATAAAAATAACATATATATATATTGTGTATACCATACATATATCATTTGACATTAAGTAAATCCAAATTCTCGTTAATATTTTTACGAACGATTGATCATAATTTATTATATTTTGTAAATTAATTCACACATAGGTATATCTTGCAAAAGAAATCTTTAATACGCTTTATATATATATATGTAATCCCCCGAAAATATATTTCTCGTTGAAATATTATAAATAAAAAATCATGTAAAATAATTTTTCCAGTTATTGTCGGACATCGATAAGTGGGGTATCGATATCTTCAGGATAGGCGAGCTCAGTAATAATCGACCTCTAACCTGCGTCGCGTATACGGCCTTCCAAAGTCGAGATTTATTGAAATCGTTGGCGATACCGCCGAAAACCTTCGTTACCTTCATGATGACCCTAGAGGATCATTATGTTAAGGATAACCCCTTCCACAACAGTCTTCATGCAGCCGATGTGACCCAATCCACCCACACACTACTCAACACACCCGCCCTAGAGGTAAATAAGATTAATTAGATGTTAATTAAACTGATGATTCAAAATTACATACGAAAGGGTTTTTTATTATTTATTTTTTAATTAATATTTGCAGTCTGTGTTTACGCCGTTGGAGATTACAGCGGCTCTGTTTGCGGCCACAATCCATGACGTGGATCATCCCGGGCTAACGAATCAGTTCCTTATCAATTCGAGTAAGTTATTATCTTATACATACATACACAGACATAAGACGATTTAATATATATTATCAATCGTAAGTTTAAGGTAACGTTTGCTAACGATAAGAATTTTTTAATTACAGGCTCCGAGCTTGCCCTGATGTACAACGACGAGTCCGTATTAGAAAATCACCACCTCGCTGTGGCTTTCAAGTTACTTCAGAATGAAGGTTGCGACATCTTCGTAAACATGACGAAAAAGCAAAGGCAAACCTTGAGGAAGATGGTTATAGACATGGTTCTATCAACGGACATGTCTAAACACATGTCCCTGTTGGCCGATTTGAAGACTATGGTAGAAACTAAAAAAGTAGCTGGTTCTGGAGTACTCCTGTTAGACAATTATACGGATCGCATACAGGTGTTGGAGAATCTCGTTCATTGTGCGGACCTGTCTAACCCAACTAAACCATTGCCGCTTTATCGACGATGGGTTAGCCTGTTGATGGAAGAATTCTTCCTACAGGGTGACCGTGAACGCGAACAAAACATGGACATCAGTCCTATGTGCGATAGGCATAGCGCAACAATCGAAAAGTCGCAGGTCGGCTTCATCGATTACATCGTACACCCTTTGTGGGAAACCTGGGCGGATTTGGTGCATCCAGATGCTCAAGAAATTTTGGATACTTTGGAGGAGAACAGAGATTGGTATCAATCGATGATTCCACCATCACCGCCGTCAGACGATCAACAACAGCAACAAGGTGGTAACGATCAGGATAAGAAACATTTTCAAATGACCTTGGAAGAAGGTGACGAGAGCGGAGAGACGTTGGAAGGTAATGACGGAGATGACGATGGTGGTAACGATGACAGTGGCGGTGGCGGCGTCAGAGGGGAGGGCGGTTGCGTGACAACAACATTTTCATGCGAGGACGCGGGCGGTGATAACGATGAAAACGCTGCTGATGCTGGAATGTGACGGAGGCTCGCCGGTATCTGCAAGAAACTCCACGAGAAGGTTCAGCAGACTTGGTGGCGCGTGCGTCAGTGACACGAGCACGAGCAGGAACCGCGTTGGCTGCAGGTCGCGGTGTTGCTGTGCTTATGATTAAAGCGACGATGAAGGATCATCTTGTGTCCCTTGGAATTAAAACTACGCTCTAAGCTGCCTAGAACTGATTAACATAGGCTAAGCTTAGTCACATTTTCCGACCAAAGATGATGCTTGGCCAAGACTGCATGGTGCCAAATTTCTTGGCACTGATGAGCGAGGGAAAGAAGACACCGAAGAAGAAAAAGTAATATTTAAAGACAAAAAAAAAATGGAAAAAAGAAAAAAAAGAAAAAAATGACCAGAACCTACAACCCCCCCACCACTACCACCAACACCCTCGTTGCTCGCCCTGGATTTACTTTTACTTTTCTCGTCGTTGTTCACCAACACCGGATAAAACAACAGCAGCACCACCACCACCACCATCACCATCATCACCACCACTACCAACATCACCGCCGTTGTCTATCGTTGCTCAAAGACTTAATATAGCGTGACGATGACAGCTCGTTGTTGACACATCATCCTGAAAAAAAGCGAAATGCTCTCTCTCTCTCTCTCTCTTCCTCTCTCTTTTTCTCAATCTCACTCACTCACTCTCTTTCTCTCTCTCTCTCGTACACGGAAGTTATGGATCGTTCGTGACTTCTATTTTCGAGCTGGACTAGAATGGAAGAAGATGAAGATGAAGATGAGGATGAAGAAGAACGATCTTAGATTAACGGAAACGCGTTGGCGGCTGGTCCGAAACGCGTCAAAGTTCGAAGGAATACGAGAAACGACTTCTCCTGGACGAGAGATTAATAGTATTCTCGCAATTCATATGCAAATATAATATTTTGTCCTCGTCGTTGTCGTCATCGTCCACCACATCGTAACTTCATCACCTTGTTATTTTTTGTTACTTTACTTCTTTCTACCTTTTATCCTTAATACTTACGTTGTTTCCCCTACCAGTCTCGATCCTACCGAGGAACTATTATTTTCTAAAGCAGCGTTTTGCATCTTGCCATTTTTTTCCCTTTATCTTTATGATTATCTATCTATCTATCTATCTCTATCTCTACCTATTCCTATATCTCTATCCTATTGAAGTTAAAGTAATAATAAATGGAGGAGCTGAATCTCTTTCTTCATAATGTACCTGCGCAAATTAAGCGAGATTCTGTTTTTTGCACGATTGGTCGACGAATCGGTCGATGCTCTCGAAAAAAAAGAAGAAGAAGAAAATGATTATGATGAGGATGTGGAAAGAAGTAGATGAAAGTGAAGATTAAGATGAAGATGAAGTTAGAAAGGGAGTTTATACTTTGTACGTGCTACGCATAAACGAAGGGCACTAAAACTTCGCTTGGGAAAAGACGAAGATAAAAAAAGAATCGCACAGGATCCTCAACGACATATCAAAACATTGAACGGTACAATAATGGTGTACGATTTTAATTCAGATGGACTCGAGTTGGATTTTGCGGGCTCGATTAATATTGTATTCGTATATCTATATATCTATATATCTATATATCTATACATATATATATATGTATATGTATATATATAAATGTAAATCTCTCTTTCTCTCTGTCTAATACGATCGAAACAAAATGCAAAGCTTTTCCATAAAAAGGGGTTTGTTTAGATGTGATTATCATCGAAGAAAGGAAAAAGAAAATAAATAAATATAAAAATGCAATAGTGTTGGAACTCAAAGTACAAAATAAGAGAAAGAAAAAAAAGTATTAATGAACGATGAAAAAATAAAAAAAGGGGGAAAGAATCATTGCAACGGGGTGCACACTTTTATTGTAGCGCACACGAAAAAGTAATAATACTAATAATAATAATATAATACTAATAATAAATAAATAAATAAAAGAAGAAGAAGAAAAAAGTAAAATGATAAAATGGACCACCATCATCATATGGAAAAATCGCAGAACCGTGATCGGTATTTAATAATTCGTTAAAAAATGTAACACGTGCACGAAGTATTATATAATATCTTTATTTTTTTTATTTTTTTGTCCTTTTTAGTTATTTTGAAACGAAAATAATTAATAGCAGTATTTATCTCTTAAATAAATATAAAGATTTTGCAATAAATATTTATTGGTTGCATAAAAATCGTAAATTTCTCTGCGAATGAAGCAGAACAGTTATTTTTTAAAACGAAGAATGAAACAGCTCATATTGATAAAGAAAATAGAGAGAAAGAGAGATAGAAAGTGAGAGAAATGTGGAAAAAACGAAAGAAACGAGGGGGAGGGGGAGAAAAAGACTATGCGGGAGAGAGAAAAAAATGTTGTTTATATAGATGAAAAAAGACAGATGGTTAATTTTAATATATAACTGCGTTTTATAAAAGAGCTGGACTTTTTTTAAGTTTGTATTAAAATTAATTCACATTTAAAACTCGCGACGAGGAAAAAAAAAGAAACAACAACAATATAAGAAAAAAAATATGCTTTCTTCTTGCGAATCAAAATGAAAAGAAAAAAAAAAAGAAGAGAATAACAACATTTTTAGGGAACACGTTACATGACACACATTACATAAAATACAGTAATAATGCATATACGCTCTTTTATACACTTGCGCTATTTCTTACACAGGACGAGAGAAACACAGACGTATATAGATAGATATATACACACATATTATACAAAGTAAAAGAAGAAGATAAGAGTAATATAAAAAGAATATATAAACGCGTGTCTGTAGAGAGAGAAAGAAAGAGAGAGAGAGAGAGAGAGAGAGAGAAAGAGAGAGACATCAAAAGATATCACGATTAAAATCGATCATGCGCATTCTTCTGAAATAAGTATAAAGAAAGCTAATTACGCTACAAAAGTAAAAAAAGAAAATGTAAAATTAAAAAATTTGTCGAATATGCGCGGTCACCCCAGCGACGCGCGGTGTCTAGATAAAAAAAAAAATAATAAGAAAGAAGAGAAGCAAAATTCTCTCTCCAACCAAAGAGTAATATTTAGTGATTGTTGTTAAACGAGAAAAAAAAATAAAAATAAGTAAACAAAAAAAAAGATACGGAAAGAAAGAGTCCGATCATCGAGAGGAGTACACGCGAAGAAGGAAACGCCATTATTGTTATTATACCGATACGTTTCACGCCACGAACCGTATTTTCTCTCCTGGCTTGTTGGGTAGCGATCGATAGTAAATGAAAAACAAAAAAGAAAACAAGAAAAAGGGAAAAAAAGACCTACCCTACCTACTTACCTGTTAAAAACGTGTTTATAGAAGAAACACACTAACAAAACCCATCCCGCGGATCGATGTATTTATCATGTCGAACGAAAATATCGCAAATATATTTAAAAATAAAAAAAAATATAAGGAAGAAAAGAGAAAAACAGTAATAAAAAAAAAAAGCTAAAAAAAAAAATTAACGAAATAGAAAACTTCTTCGCTTCAATGTCTCTCTGTGAATCCGCTCTACCTTTTTTTTTCTCTAATAAGTTGTTCACGTTCGACGTTCGAGACGATCTTCGTCGTGTGTGTGCATGTGTATGTTACACATGCACACATATTATATATATATATATATACATATATAAAAAGATCTGATTTGAAAATCTAGTCGTGATGTTCGACGTTTTGATTGAAACGCAGGATCAGAGAATAATCAAAGAAATGATGTAGGTGATTATAAAAAAGAAAAAATTTATGATCTTCTGAACGTCGATCGTTTAAGTATTTTTCAAAATGTAAAAGCGCCGATCCCGTTTTCGAAAATTGTATTATTTTCTTTCCATGAAAATCGTTCGTACTTTTTCGCTTCGATTAAGTAGTCACATTCGAAGTTAGTCATTGTAAAGAGTTAAGATTTACTAATTATAATAGAAAATAAAAACAAGATAGTGATGGGAGTGGAAGTGGGAATGGGAAGGAGGGGAAAAAAAAACTCGAAACAATAATCCAGGCACGTACGAACGGATCGTTGTATTATATCGTAGTAGTAAAATTGAATCCTTGAAAGAAGAAAAGAAAAAAAGAAAAAATTAAAAAAAAAAATATATAATAAAAAAAAGAAAACGTCCCTCATACACATTTAAATAGATAGTAAGCTCCTCTAGCAGCCTGTCGTGCGTGAAACGCGTAATGGATTATATAATGATGCCGATGATCGAGAAGAAAAAAGAGAAATGAAAACTTATTGAAAATATAATGAAATAAGCGAAAAAGAATTTGTGAAGGAGACTCATGTGTGTGCGTGTGAGTGTGCGTGTGCGTATGTTTTTGCGTGTGGTATCTCTTTTTGGTCCACGTAATCGTATCGACTATCGAGAACGAAAAAAAGAAAAAAAAAATCTGTATCTGTGTCCGTAGACAGTGATTTAGTGAGTGTTTTGGTGCTGGTCACCAAGCTTAGATTATTAATAAAAAAATAATAAAAAAAAAGAAATTTAATTGTAAGGTTTACGAAGTACACGATTAGATTGTAAGCTGAAGAAATAATAATAATAATAATAATAATAATAATAATATTAATAATATTAATAATAATAATAATATTAATAATAATTAAAAAGAAAAAAAAATGAAAAGTCAACTTAACGAAGTTTCTTAGGGGCATAAGCAACGAGGTTATGATAAAAGATTAATAATTATCTATTAACGCAAAAGAACTGAGGTCAGGAAACCAAAAAAATGAAAGAGCAAAAAACAAGAAGAAGAAGAAAAATTAAATAAATAAATAAGAGAAGTTATAGGAGACGAAGGAGAATAATAAGAGAAAGTAAAAGATAGGATTTAAAAAAAAGAAAAAGAAAAAAGGTAATTAACTTTGTTGATCGTCGTTTATGTTAACGGTGAAGATTCGAATAATGGAGAATAACATAACAACTGGAAGAAGTTGGTAGTAAGAAAAAAAACTTTTTTGAAATGAATCGTCCGGTGTGTCTAATATGACGACGTTGTGTTAATTAGCTATCGTGGGGGGGATAACGTTTAAGTGACCATTTTAATGATATAAAAAAAAAAAAAAGGTAACAAATATATCGTGAAATGCGCAGGTACAATTTATTACGCACCCAAAACTTCCAAAACAAGAAACTCTTCATGATCGTTTATCGATTGTTCATTATTACGAATGTCAAAAAAAAAGAAAAAAAAGGAAAGAAAAAAAAGGGTACGAACAGTATTAAAGAACAAAAAAAAAAAATTAAGAAAGGAAAATTATGTTAAATGACGAAATAAGGAGAAAATAAAAATACCCTTTTTCTTTTCTTTTTTTCTTTTTTTTTTCCTTTCTTTCAAATAAAAAGCACCGGCGAAAAACTCGCGCGCGACGTTTTTAGTCTTTCATTTCTTCGGGTGATTCGAGACTACTTTAGAGTAATGAAACAATGTTTTACAAAGTGTGACAATTACCGATAACTTCCTGAGGTACGATAGTAAACACAGTGATGATGATAATGATGATGATAATGATTATGATGATAATGATGATGATGATGTTGGTGATGATCTTAGATGATGATAATGGATGATGATGATGATGATGATGATTATGATAATGATAATCACGGTGACATGAGAAAATTAAAAATACAACGTGTTTGATTGCTGGACAGTTAAATGAACATGTATTAATATCGTATAACCCTCGTACGAAATATATGTGTAATAAAAACATATTTATTGTCGGAACTCGCTTTACTCTTTTGATCTCATTTCCTTCATTACTCTAATTTCCCCACCCTCCTTTTTAAATCACAATTAATCCGTTTTTATAGTAGGATCTTAAATAAGTTTTCGCCGTTTTTTTCACAAAATAAAAGCTTTATTTAAAATATAAAGAAAAGTAAGGTTCAAGATTAACCATTTGAGTCCCAAGTAGTGCGATCGTGCTGTTGAGATTTTACGTCGAGAAAACTCAGCACATTTCGAGCATTGTAGACAACTAACGATGCTTTACCGGTTGTCGAAGTAGCGTGTTTAGATTTATTGACGCAAGTACATCACACAGCTTCTTTTAATGTAAATAGTATATTTTACAATATGTAGAATAATACTAAAATAAAAAATAATAATAATTATGTGATGTAGCGTTGAGAAAAAGACGAGAATCACGTTACCTAACACATACAGGAATCGCTATCGCGTTGCTTATATTGGGTCTTTTCGTACCCATTTAGAGAAAGCTCGGTTGTGCTGTTTGGGATTATTCGACAGTGTTTTTTCGATGCTCAAATGGTTAAAGTGTAAGGTTCAATATAAAGTTCTAATTGTTTGTAATGAAACTTTGTCGGTGCGGTAGAACGTTCCTTATCCTCAAGTTGAAAATCTTTATTTTTGAAGCATCGAAAGCAATCTTTGCATGTCATATCTAACAGGGCATTATCGCCGTAAGTCTCAACAAGAATTCTGTGTGTTTCAGAAAAAAAATAGTGCAAGAGAAACTCAATTATGTCCTTATTTAAATTTTCTTCCGATTAATAAAAGAAATAATAAGAATCACTATTATATATATATTTGAGAGAAACAAAAAATAAAGAAAGAAGAAAATATTGGATTAGCTAATAAGTGATTGAGGATTTTAAATTAAGAAAGGATATACCAATCTAATATAATAAAATAAGTGGAACACGAAATTAAATTTAGATAGGATGAAATAAAACAATATTAACTTTGGCTTAATATTATTTGTAAATATATTATTGAGTAACATCTATAATATAATAATGAAAAACCATTTACATTAATAATAAGTATTATCGTAATATTTTTAATCTGATAGTAAAACACTCAGTTTATGTATAGATTTCGTGGCTTTTAAGCGTGGAGATTTTTTTTTCCTTCTCGTTCTTGTTGGTTATTTCTTTTATTTTTATTTTTTTTTTTTATGTTTTTTTTTTATCCATTTTTCCTCTTTTTTTTTTTATTTTAGCATAATAGTACCTTTTTGTTTTTTTTTTTTAATCGAGTCTGACGGTGCAGAAAACTTGTACCAATTTTTTTTTTTTCTTTTTCTTTCTAATCCTTCTCTCCCATTTCTTCATTAATCTTAATCTTTCATCTTACCGATATTACGTACGACACGTTATTCTCAACATTCATTTATCCTTTCTTTCATAAATCACACATTCTTGTTTTCTCTCCAACATACCATATACACACACACACACACATACCACCACACACATACTTTTCTATTTACTTTAATATAGTCCGCGTGAAAAGTTCGTTCGCGAGATAAAGCTGATATAACTTTTCGGTAAAAAATGTATTCATCGAAGAGGATCAATCCACCATTCGTACCTTTTCTTCACGATCACAATGAAATGTTTTTTTTTATTTTTATTTTTTTTATTTACTTTCCACTTATATATCGTCGAACTGGCATACTTAAATATATACCCATGTACAAAATCATTAAAGATCACCGACCGTACTCCCATACCTTTCGCATTCACTTTTCTTTCTTTCTTTCTTTCTTTCTTTTGCTATAATAAGACTAAAAGACGGTAATAATCGTTGTGTCACGTTCTACAGGCAGTCGTGCGTGAATGTGTGTATGTGTATTGTATGTGTATATATATATTTATTTATTTATTTATATGCATATGTGTGTATGTTCCGACATTAGGTTTTAAACGCGAAACGACGAGCAGGATAATTAAATTACATTTAAACAATGGTATTTTAAAAATTAGAGATATCATTGCGTTATAGTTTTGTGTTTCGTATTATTATTTTCTTTTTTTTGTTTAAATAATTAAAGCTGAATTGCGAGTAGCAAAAGAGATAAGGAATATTTCATTTGGTATTCTCACTTCTTCTATCTCCATTTAACTAACCGTTTGAGTCATAAGCAGCGCAATCGCGCTGTTGTGATTTTATGTCAAGAAAACTCACCTGATTTCGAGCATTGTTGACAACTGACGGTGCATTACCGATTGTCGAAGTCGTGCGCTCAGATTTACGGATGCAACTACATCATACATCTTCTTTTAATGTAAATAGTAGATTTTACAATTGGTAGAATAATACTATAAATTATTATTTCATTGTTATCTTCTCAATAATTTTTATCCGAACATATACACTATTGCTTTGATTGGGATTCATCGATATAAAATAAACAAAGCGCTATCGCGCCGCTTGGTATTTCTGATTGGGTCTTTTCGTACTCATTTGAGAAAACGCGGTTGCGCTGTTTAGGATTTCTCGACAGTGTTTTTTCAATACCACCCCCTTGGACTCAAACAGTTAATCATCATTTCAAGTATCTCTTTACCGATTAAACAATCGTGTAGCTTTCTTCGTTTTTTTTTTCTTTTACATTCACGCAACGTTATTTACTCTTGACATAAAAGTTATATATAATATATAACAAAATAAATATAGGAGAGACAGGACTCTGCGTGATATAGCAATCGTGGTTTTAAAAAACAGCCAAGTAATAGTGCATCGATGATGATATCTCGCTAAGAAAGCTATGTGCCTTGTTAATACTTATTTGTTAGTTACGTGCCTTTTAAAGCGAGCGATGATTCGCATTATTACAATTTTACACGCTATTATATCGTTTGTTCGTTCATTTTTTTTTTCATCTTATTTTATTAAATCGAACGCGCAAGTATCTTCAAAAGTATCGTCTTTTCTCTTCTTTTCTTTTTCGCCAAAATGAAATACATCAGGTGTCGTAAACGCGACCATCAAAACTTTTAACACTAAACCTATCGTCAATTAATTTTTATTTATTTATACCACCACTGAGAAAAAAGAAAGGGTAGGGTAGGGAAAGAGTAGAGGGTTTTCGAATAATCATTCTTCAAATTCGATACAAACGATAGCCAACTTTGTTCTATCGATTTGGATAAATAAACATTAATAAAAGTTTTAATAAAATAATATTTAGAATTATAATTGTAATTAAAGTCGATTGAAACAACAATAAAAGAATTAAGAATAAATGCTATAAAATTGAATTTATAAATACAATTAGAAGCCAGCGTAATCGATTATTTGACTAGATCTGTGATAAGTTTAGTGTTAAGAACGGATTTTATTTATTAGCGATCGTGCTGTTATTACAATGCGAATCACATGATTTTTGTTGTTGTAGAATTCTTCGATGCTTTTCAAAGTATATCCTTTCATTGACGACTAGTTTTGGTCGTCCTTACTTTCCTAACTTTACAACAATAAAAACATAGTATATATATACATATACATATACATATACATATACATATACATATACATATATATATACTTTTTTTTTATAATATATTTTATAATTTTAATATTCTTGTATATCTGTATAACTATATAACCCTCGATATAAATACCCTGAAATCTACATTCTTTCTTTCATTCTCATTCTCTCTTTCTCTCTCTCTCTCTCTCTCTCTTTTAATTTTTTTCTTACGTCTTGCATTATCCTTCTTTCTCTTTTCTTTATACAAGAATGATTAGTATAACACGACCGTGCTACGTTCAACGTACGCCTCGAAAACACGTTGTTCTTCGTTTCTACTCCGATCCCTTCCTTAGTTTTATTTTATTTAATTTTATTTTTTTTTCTTAACTACATCTATTATTTACATGGATCGAATCAAAAAATATTATATTATATTTTCGATTCGCGAATAGAATGAAAATCGAGAATTAAGTTTTTTTTTCAAACTAATAAACAATTTTCGGAAGAAAATCAGTTTAAAGTTTTTCAAAACGTTAATTTTTTTCTTCGGATTATTACCGGACGACGGCTTCGTTTTTTCTTTATCTTTTTTTTTTCTTTTTTTGCTTTTCATTATTTTATTCGATCGAGATATTAACAAGGATCGTTAATTAGCGTTTAATTAGTTTTTTTTTATATATATTTTTATTCTCTTTTTTTTCCTTTTTCATTGTTTTTTTTCCTTTTTTTAACTTTTTCATGTGCGTGATCGACGATTTTATCATATTTTGAAAGTTTTTCAAACGGATTGCACTTAAAAATATGAATATAGTACTATACTTTGTCGTGGTTTCGCGAAATTTGTTATATCTTTCTCTCTCTCTCTTTCTTTCTTTCTTTCTTACACACACAGAGACAAACACACGCACACACACAACACACAGGACACGTACACGTAGTCTTTAGTAATTGTTTCTTGTATTTTTTTGTGTTGTTGTTGTGTTGTTGTTGTTGTTGTTATTGTTGTTGGTTGTTCTTTCTTTTCCTTTACAAATCAGCTGCTAATTTTCCTCTTTATCATGGATCGTTCTCTAATCATTTCTACGAGATTACCCTTTTTAATTTTTTTTGTTTTTATCTTCTATCTCTTACGATTTTTCATTTCGTTCCTACGTACTCCCACATATTACAGATATGTCGTTTTGTTTTGTTTCTTTTTTTATTTCAAATTGTCCTTCGTAAGTTGAGATTTATGAGACGAGTATCATTATCGTTACGTCATTGTTCGAAGAATGATTAGAATATTTCAACATCTTTCTTATTATCTTTTATCTTATTGGCCGTGCTATATATATATATATACTTATATTCTTTAGTATATATTATATTTATTTATATAATATACGTACGATCACGAGTTAGCGGATTTGTTTGTATTTTTTTTTTCTTTTTGTCGTTTTTTTTCTTTTCTTTTCTTTTCATTTATTATATTTATACAGAAAGGTGCATTCTTAAATTTTTTTTTTTTTACAGATAACTTATCATCTAAAATATTTTTTTTTTTTTTTTATACATGTATGTATATTAATATAATATTTATATATTTATATATATATATATATATATTTATATGTATATGTATGTATATATTTATATCTTTAAAACCGCTGAATCGTTAATGCACAAAGAATAAAATATATTATTACGTAGTTATAGTTCTCCGTTTTGGTTCGATCAAAATGACGATGATAAGTATACCAATAATAACACAAAATTACCATGTTTCCGAATCGAAATATCTCATTAAACCAAAATAATTAAAATCAAAATAAGGTGGAAAATCATTTTAGTTAAAACGTAACACGAGACGAGCAAGCAACTGAATGAAGATCGATTCCATCCCCTCTTTCCCTCCTCAATCCCCTTGTTTATATTTTTTTTTCCCTCTCCCTCTCTCTCTTCTTTGTATTTATCCCATTTTTTTTCTTTTTTTTTCCATTTTTTTTTTCTTACAGTATACTAACAAAAAATCTAAATTGAAGCCGCGGGATTAAGTACACTCGAACTCGTTAATTATTTTACTTTTTCTTTTTTCCATCTCTTTTCATTTCAAGTGCGACGCATCATCATCATCGTCGTTGTCGTCGTCGTCGTCGTCGTCGTCACTCGA
This sequence comes from Mischocyttarus mexicanus, assembly GCA_023678845.1. Lineage (NCBI taxonomy): Eukaryota > Metazoa > Arthropoda > Insecta > Hymenoptera > Vespidae > Mischocyttarus > Mischocyttarus mexicanus. Next base: position 1,212,220 of record JACGTP010000011.1, on the reverse strand, counting down.
AATTGCGAATGTGGCAGAGAGTAAGTAGTACATATACTCCTTTTAATATGTATTATGAGTTTCTTTCGCGTTCATCATCCTCTTTTGTCGTTTTCTCGTAAAATCTCTCATTCCATCTCTCTTTCATACTCACATACATACACACGTGTAAGTTGTTCTCTCACTCACTCTCTCTCTCTCAAGTTGTTTCTTTCTCTCTCACTCATACCTTCTCTATTTCTTTCTCACTCACACCTTCTCTATTTCTCTTTCTCTCTCTCTCTCTCTCTCTCTCTCTCTCTCTCTCTCTCTCTCTCTCGTTTTCTTTCTTTCTATCGCTTTTTCTCACTCTCGGTCGACTATCAACGCATTCACGTAATATTGGCCCCAGCACCCTTGTTTTTATAATACATCATTTTATATAACATTCTGTTCGTTCAACACGATGCTCTCAATTCATTCTTTCTATCCCATTCTCTCTCTCTCTCTCTCTCTCTCTTTCTTTCTTTCTCTCTCAATCTTATCTTCTTTCTTTCTTTCTCTACGTGAATATGAAATATTTGTCTTATCAGAATATGAATATTCTCTAAAAATCTGGCTGGATTCTTTTAATAGAAATCATAATTAATGTTCATCGGGAAAAAAAGGGCAGAAGAACCGAGTATCTCTGTAGGATTCTTGCCAAATAATCTCTTAGAGGGAAAATCGATCGATTAGAAAGACTTGGGGGTAAAAAGAAACAAAAATCTATTAAATATTTCTTTTTCCTATATGTATGTTTTTTTTTTTTATAACAGTAGGAATACAGCATCGATTTCTGATACATCTCTTACGTACGATTTTTAACTTTCAATTATATCCATATTTGGGTATTTTGTTTTCTTTTTATTATAATTTACTTCACTATGAATGAATTTTCATCTCCATAAAAACAAAGAAGAAATTTAGCAAAACGGTTAAGTTCGAACAAAAGAAAGGGGTGAAGGGTTAGCGTTAAGGGAGGGAACGAGGAATCATTCGTGTATTTAGAAAATATAAGAAAATTCATAAGTGCACACACGGGTTACAGGCAAGTAAATGTGTTTTTTTTACGTCTATCGAAATTGCTACGAGATTACGAAAAAGGGAAGTTACTCGAGCAAGTTACCACTATGGGAGTAGAAGCAAATCGTAACCTAGCGGAAAAATCAGATTTCCAACGAAGGTATGAGCACGGAATATATGACCGTGTTACCGATGGGAGTGAAATCGAAGTGAACTGGGAGTAAACCAGAATCGAGTTTACCATCCTACACCCTACACCCTACACCCTACATTCACTCACTCTCACTCACTCACTCACTCACTCAGTCAGTCACTCACTTACTCACACACTCACATACTCACTCTCTCTCTTTCTCTCAGTTTCTCTTTCAGTTTCTCTCTCACACACTCACTCCCTTTCACCGCATCTTTTTTTACGCCCAAGCGAGAGAGCAAAATAAAATCCACACCAAAATCTCTCGACCTTGCACGATTTCCGTGTCTTCTTTTTAACCTTTTTATTTTTATCTTCAATTTTTTTTTTCTTCTTTATTTTTTTTTTTCTCTCTTCCGTCTCTTACGTACCTTCATAATATACCCTATGCATACCACACGTATATTATTTACTTTTTAATTAAGTGTATGTATATTTATTTATTGTAATAAATAATTATCCGTTAGAGACTCGGAACAACAAACTTTGCCTGTATATTTTCAATTACTTTCGTTACTATTTACTTCTCACCTCTCCCCTCACACCAATTAATTATTAATGCAAACGTTAGAATATCACCGTTCCTTTTTATATAGAATAGTTTAAAATCCGAATCGACAATAACCGTGATCGCTTTAAATACAACTAATTCTTTTTCTTTTATAACGAAATCGAACGTGTACGGCGGATATCGGATTTTTATTTTTGCACAGTATCGTAGATAGAGAGAGAAAAAGAGTAAGAGAGAGAGAGAGAGAGAGAAGAAAAATAAAATGAAATAAAAGTAAATGAATTAACAAAAAAGAAAAAAGATAAAAAAGAAAGAAGAAAAGAGAGGTGGGAGGGGAAAGATCGTTTTAACTTTTTCTCATTAGATGAACATTCTTTTTTTTTCATTTTTCGATTGAATCTTCCGGCAAAAATAAATCCGCTGCTGCTGCTGCTGTTGCTGCATCGCGTGTTTTGCGACGCCTGTCACATTCGTAGGCGATTGCTAAATATTTAATCGTTAAATTTAATAGCAATAATAGTATCGTAGTATTATCAATAAGTAGTAATGGTAAATGTTAATAGCAATCTTATTTATCGATTAATATCAATAAATAAATAAATAAATAAATAAATAAATAAATAAATAAATAAATACATAAATACATAAATAAATTATGTATACACACAGCTTGCATCCGCGTTCTTCACGCGGTTTATTTTATTTCTTTTTTTTTTTGTTGCTTTTTCCTTCATCGTTATAATTTTTCTTACTTTTTTCATCATTTTTCATAGTTTCTATTTATTTTATTTTTTTTTGTTCCTTTCTATCATCTTACGATGCACGAAGTGCGATTATTTCTTAATTCCTACAAAAATTGATTATTATATATACTTTCTCCTTATCGTGTCATCCCTCTCTCTCTCGTATAATAATAATAATAATAAAAATAATAATAATTATTATAATAAAAAAAATAATAATTATAATAATAATTAATTATTTTCTTTTCTCTCTTTTATTATTATTATTTTTTTTTCCTTTCTATCATTCTTATCGTTATCCTTTTCATTTTCTTTTCATTTTGTTAGTGAAAAATCGTCGTCATCGTCCATCGAAAAAGATATTCCTTTCTTCCTTCCTTTTTAAAACTATACAGCCACTCGCGAATGGCGCTTGAAGGTTCAGTGGCATCACCTCGCGATGTATCTGCCAAAGAGGATGCTGCTGAGGACGATGATGAGCACAGTCGAGGACACGTGTGACCTCCACGATGACGCCGACGAGATGTCGCCGCATTGAACTGCAAACACGCATGAACAAACATGTATCAATTGTATTGCTCCATATATATATTGTATCGTATCACTAGCAATAGATCACACTCATCAAATAATATCTATCTATATACCTTATGATATACATATCCCTATACTATATACACACACACATGCACTCACATAGATACATTTTTATATTTTTTAAACACGTACAATACGTGTCCTGTTGTAAATGTTCGTTTTATGGACGAACAACAAAATACAACCAACTAACGTAACGAAACAAATCAATTTTAACGGACGTAGCGTTACAAAATCGTGATGGAGAGTATGAATACATGTTCGGAAAATTATTGGACGGACAGCTTTCTCGTTACAATCATATACATATGACGTACATACGTGTCAAAATAACACGCGTGAAAAGTACTTCAATTACCTCTCTCTCTCTTTTTTTCTTTCTTCCGTTCATTCTTTCTTTATTCCTTTTTTTATTTATTTATTTATTTTATGTATTCAACCAGAAATATTTTATTTCGATACTGTGCATACATTGCATATATATTCATTTTTTAGATAATCGATTTTTTCCGAAGTGATATATCGAATACGATACTCAATAAATGTAGCTACATACGTTGAAACGTTAACGTTTTATTTAAATAATTGCAACAACAAAAATTATCATGTAAAGATAATTCGCGTCCATTTCTCGTTAAAAATGAAAAAAAAAACGAAGGAAAGATAACAATTTCGAATGACGTGTGTTACGTGAAATACTTTTCGGAGGACAAAATGAATTTCAAGTATGCATTCTAACTTATATCTTCTTCTATTTCGGTTGACACACGGTGAACGTTTATACCATGTAGAAATTACGAATGAACGTGTGACGATGTGGCACGACCATAAATTTACTGAGCTAAATCAAGCTGCGTACAAACACGCGAATATTCGCGTTGAAATTATATTCATACGTGCGGTGTAGATTTCGTTGTTAAGAGTAGAATTATTTTCCGAGAAATAAAGAAAGAGAGAGAGAAAGAAGGGGAAAAATGTTTAAGGAAAAATAAAATAAGATTTGAAAATTTGTAATTCAAATGATACGACGATACTGAAATCTTTTCACGAGACTCGATCGATGATTATAAAATCTTATTTTGAAAACGAACGAAATGAAAATAAAACATAAAAAAATAAAATAAAATAAAATAGAAAAAAAATATCATCAAGTTTTTCGTTAATTTCCCTTGGTGTAAATTTTTTAAATCAAATTTTCGTAATTCTTACCGTAGGAAGTTAGGTTAACCTGCCAAGAGACAGGATGCCGATGCGAAGCTCTCGGACATGATGCAAGATGACCCGTTACAGAAAGTTCTCTATTTCCAGTTGTTGCAGCAGATGCACTATAAACGAGGCAATAACGGCCAACGTCGGTACTTGCAACCAAGTAAGCCGTGTCGTTTTCGATCCAGGTTCCGTGACACAGATACTCTGAAATGTCAAAACAAAAAATATATGACATAGAAAAACTTGATATCCTCGGAAAGCAATTAACACGTTACCGCGTTAAACAAGAAGTTCAAGTACGGAATTCATTCTGAACTTCTTGTTCAAGCTATTTCAAATTTTCACCGTTCATAATAATGGTCATTTACAATACATTCCGTGCTATCAATCTGACATAAAATATGTTTCCTTGAATTACTATTAATGAATAATTATAATAATAATTTTTAAAAAAGTGAATTTCCGTTATAATATTTATATTGAGTTGGTGAAAAATAATGTAGGATTTTTGGTCACAATTCAATGGGAAAATACGACATTTTTTTATCCATCGATTAAATATTTTATTTATTTGGAGTAAACATAAAAACCGAAATGCAAGTAAATGTTTGTTCTCCTTGCAAAGATGGTATTTTAATCGATAAATACGAGATAAGATTATATGTACGTCGTTTGTAGTTAAAAATGTTATAAATAAATAAAAATAGTAAATTAAAGAATTTCAAATAGGATTTAAAGAGGTAAAAAACATTCTGGCAATTTGGTTCGCCCGTATTCGACGGTTCGTAAAGATAGCGAAGTCGTAAATCGTTCGATATGGGTCGCGACAATTCGAGCGAGTACACCTGATCGAAGTTGAGAGTCTACGAAGGGAAAATTTACAGCGACGCTCATCGAAACTCTTACTATCTCTTTCTATCTTTCTTTCTTACTCTTCTTAACTTTTATTCTTCTCTTTCTATCGATATAGCATTCATTCAGCTTTGTGTACGTAGAAAATCGGTATCAGCAGCATTTCCAGAAACTAATAACGCGGTTCACCTTATTTCTCTTTCTTTCTATTTCATTCTCTCTTTCTCTTTCTTTTCTTTTTCTTCTTTTATTTATTTTTTCTACTTTTACCCTTTCCACTTTGAAAACCGTAAGAAACTTAAATCGGTAGAAATGTGCAGCCAGAGAGTTCTCTTTCTCTCTCTTTTTCTCTCTTTTCACGGCTCTCGTCGAGTCGAAATCCACATTCGATTTTATCCAGAGGTGGAAGCTGGGAAGAAACAACTTTCGCCAAAGCCGATATTTATTGAACGGTCGAGAAAAGTAGCCGACGTTTTCATGAACGAGAAAATTCGTCGTAATTGAAAAGTAGAACCTTTAGGTTGGTTTGCTGGCGACGACTAGTGTCGGGAAGAAAATTTTTTAAAACGGACAACTCGACCGAAATAAAGATTATTATTATCATTATTATTATTATTATTATTAAAATAATAATATACTATCCTTGGATCAAAATTATATCGCGTAAAATACAATCCTCGAATGGATAAAACAAATACAATACCTAACCGTCGCTATTCGTAAATCGTGAACTTTGCATTCCAGGTGATGAACTGCGAAAAGGATAGAAATAGCGATAACTATAGTTATATAGAAATAGAGATAGAAATAGAGATAGAAATAGAGATAGAACGAGAGAGAGAGAGAGAGAGAGAGAGATCAATTGTTTGTACGAAGTCTTAACAGCCATTTTGCTTTCCACTTGTTCCTCGTTGCTGGTTCACTCTTGTGTTAGAGTGCACATACACATTCAATTACGGAACGCGATCTCTCTCTCTCTCTCTCTCTCTCTCTCTCTCTCTCTCTCTCTCTCTTTATCTTTCTGTGTTCTCTCTCGACGAACGCGAGACATGAGAGAGGCTCGAGTGCCTAAATCCCTGCTTCTGTCAACGCGCTCTACGATTCGCTCGCTCACTTGCTCACTGTATTCGATCGAGAAAGAGAGAATAAGCAAACGAGAGAGAGAGAGAGAGAGAAAGCTCGTCCCGCTAAAATAATTCTAGAATCCAGATGCGAAACGTGGTTTGTCGTCTGTCTCAAGGCTCAAGTGCATTAATACCCCTAAGGATTATTGCGTAGGACCGTGATAAACGTTATGCTACAACCTGCTGTAAATTAACAACCAATCTTCGCGATTTATCATCTCTCCTTCCTTATCTTTCTCTCTCTGTCTCTCTTTTTTCTCTCTTTAATATAAAGATAAGAACATTTACGATGATAATAGGGATCATGAAGATGGATGAGTCTGAAAAAAAATACTTCTCCGCCCCCTCTCACTTCGCATCTCTAACTTACTTGTGACGTTCTCATAAAGTAAAACTAGCTTTGGGAATTGTTAAAACGATTCGGGGAAAAAGTTGATAAAAATGCTCTCTCATTGTTCCTATATATATCATACAAAATGTATCAAAAAGAAACGTTAATATTATTAAAGATTAATCAACAGATAATAATTACGCCTAACGACAAATTTATAATAAATAAAAGAAAAAAAGAAAAAGAAAAAGATCAAGCGAAGTATTAATCTTGCATTTCAAGAATCCGTCCTAAAGATCTTATATGTAGTAGAAAAATGTTATGTTCTATTAAAGTGTTAGAAGGGAGGGCTGGGGCGGGGAGCTGGGATGTTAGAAGTGGAAGGCGACGATGTAATGTGATAATCATCGTAGTAAGCACGATGATTAAAATTGATTAGGTCGACTTCCAAAGTCGAGTTCCTTCTCTCTCTCCCTCTCTCTCTCTATCTATCTATCTACCTCTTTGTTTCTCCAAAGCGCGTACAACGAAGCGACGAAACTAATTGACCGATACCCTTTTGGAGTTCGCGTCGACGTGCTTACAACTAAATAAAGCGAGAATTCTGTTCGTAGGAACGGCGCCGACGCGTTGAGCTTAGCAAAGCCGTCGTCGTCGTCGTCGTCGTCGTCGTCGTCACGCCAGCGCCTTTCCTTCGACTAACTATCGTTGCTTTCTCGATAACTTTACTTCGGAGTAAGAGTCAAGAGAGTCAGAGAGAGAAAGAGAGAGTGACTGAGAGAGAGAGAGAGAGAGAGAGAGAGAGAGAGAGAGAGAGAGAGAGACAAAGAGGGAAGAAGAGAAAGATGGTTGTTATGCTTGAGGGTGAAACGGGTCGGGACAAGGGGTGTGAGCTGGAGCGAGTAATCCGATAAGATGTTCCTGGCGGACGTGTTCCACAGTCATAGTCGAACTCTTCCTTCTCACTCGAGCTCCTGCGGTGTCTGATCCATCCAACCCGTCGTTCAAGTACGAGCAAAGTGTACAAAGAAAAAGGATGGAGAAGATTCGATGATGAGAGGGAGAGAGAGAGAGAGAGGGGGCTTACATCGATTTCACCAACTCAACGTCATACGTCCTGCGTCGAAATATCGCCCCCTTCTTCTTCTTCTTCTTCTTCTTCTTTACCTAACCCTTCTTTTAAACCACCCCTCCCCTTTTCTCTATACCTCTTTCAATACTTGGCTTCTTGTTAATGCTTACGATATTCGGACAACCTTTCAATCTGTTAGCTTGTGTATGTATATGTAATACTTACTGCTTTTACGTTTAAAATGCGTACATCGGTTTTATCAAATTTTCAAAGATGCAGGTGACAGATAATGTTTATAAGGTTAATAAAATAATGATTTGTCGTGTAATACCGTATACTAAGGGTTTTCATTTAACAACATCGATGCTAAAATATAACAGCTTCCTTGTTTTTCTTTTTAAACGAGGTGTAATACATTTTTATTAATGAATGTTACACGTTTAAGATATGTAACGTGGGTCCTATATTAGGTTGTCAATTATGAAATGGAGCAAATTTCAATTCAATTATGTGCATTTTTTACTCCATTTCATACTTGACAACCTAATATTTTGTTTTTGTTAACTTCAAATGTATATTAATTATTTGAGACATGCGAGTTAATGAGCATACGATATTGAAACAAGTTTTTTTCTTTTAAATTAAAAATATTATATCGTGTTAATAATAATGCAAAGTATGTATTGTATAAAACTAGTATGTATTGCATAAATTCGACCTTATTTTTCCACAAACTCAATATTTGGTATAGAAATTTCTGTAGACAATATTCACAAGGTATGGAAGGAGAGCGAGAGAGAGAGAGAGATAGAGTGAGTGAGAGAGATAGAAGATGTTGATCGTTCCACTCAAGGATATTTCATTAAGAAAATATCTTGGAGTTAATTACTCGTGTAAACTGCGCTAACGAAGATTAATGCAAAGGATAGAATACTAAAGGATCTTACCAGATAGGGATTCGTCGCTGCAGGAGGTTGCAAACTCCATTCGATCTGGTGTCCTGCATCCAATGTCCAACCAACGTACTCTCTCGTTATGGCATCGCCTTGGGAACGGCGTAGACGTCACTCTAACTTCCTGGTGTACTTCGACGACGTTTGCTATGTCCATTCCTAGGGTATCCTCGTCGTCGTCGGTGTTGTGCCAGTGCACCACGGAAACAATTTCGTAACGACCGAGATACGGACATTGTCTTGTCATTGGATCCGATGCTGTAATAAGAGTACATGAAAAGATACAGAGAGAAAGAAAATAACGAATAAAAAGAAATACAAATTACATGGGGTGGGGAATTATATTGGGTTGCTGGACAAAAAAAATGTCGGATTTTCTCAATGAATTGTGACCTAAAAAATCTAACTTTTTTTTTTCCACCAACGCAATATTAATATTTGATGTTTTTTAATTAATAATCCATATTTGCAATTAGAAAAAAAAAAGAAGTAAATAAAAGTAAGTTTAAATATATATTTTACGGATACAGTTGTCACGTGTATGCGTGTGTGTGTGAGTTTACATACATTTTATTTATACAATATTGATAAAAGGGATATATATGTACGAGTAAATATGTGGCCATTTGTCATGATTTTATAAAACAAATAACAAAGAAAGAAAAGAATTATTTTTTTAGAAAATAAATATTCTTTCAAATGTGTCCTCCCTCTAACATATTTCGAACAATGCACTCACGTTATTCTGGTAAAATAATATTTTTCACGACCGGTATATACGCATGGCTGCCGTGTATGGTTTCTAATAGAGTTTCTGAAAATTAGTATCATTTCAGCATCTCGTGTTCTGTTAATAAACAGAACGGCGTTGGTTAAAGTTCACGTCTGACAAACAACAGGTTATTCTTACTTCGTGACAAAATTGTAGAGAATGCAATTGATCGTGATAATGGAGAACATTTGAAACGGTGTTATTTCCAACAAATAATTCTCTCCTTGATATTAAGTTAAATGATAAACATGTCTCTCTCATTTATCAATATTACAAATAAAATGTATTAAAAAACACATAGTACAAGTTTCCAAATGGTATAGATGAACACCTTATATAAATACGATGTTCCGATTATAAAAAAAGAAAAAAAAAAGGAAGAAGAAAAGAAAAAAAAGTTTTACGTTCTTGATATTCTCGAGATTCAAATTTCACGAACGAAAAGTTCCAGGTTCCAAAGCTCCCGACTATATTTCCTTCATGCATTTCTACTTTTAAAACCGTACTACATAGAACGGAATTTATTCGTTTGCTCACGCTATCTCCCGCGTATTTGTACGTCGAAAGTTAGAGAAAGATAGAGAGAAAGAAAAAAAAAAAAGAAAAAAGAGAGAGAGAGAGAGAGAGAGATAGAAAATCGTAAGTATAGCTTACGATAAATTTGAAACGATCAGGTTCTTCGTAACGCTTATGGAATAGAAGTAACGGCTATAACGATTTGAGATTCGCGAAAAGAAAGAAGGATGTGTTACGTGTGCTCGTAAAGAGCTGCGTGAGAATTGATTGTTAAATTTTCTAACACTCTTTGTGACTTTACATAGTATGCAACGTAGTAATATATGCCATATATATATATAGAATATGTTCTTATTGAAATAAGTTGGAAGGTAAAACCATGACACATTCTGTTTACTCTGTCGTATAAACAGAATCGCTCGTAAATTATACGATTGCTAGATATTCTAGTGCTTTTGTCAAATTCGATGATAGATACTGACAATGAGATAAAGAATTATCCTCGTCTAGTTTTTCTCTTTCTCTCTTTCTCTCTCTCTCTCCCAATTTTTTTTTTATCTTGTAGTCGTCTTGGCATCGTCCCACACGATCGATACCACACGTATGTAAGTATGTAATGTACGTGTACGTCCAAATAAGTTCGAACAAGGTGTATAGTTTGCGAGCACGTTCCAGTTAGAGTTTTCCCTTGGATTAAGCGGGTCCCTCTGACGCCTCTCTAACATTGGTCCTCTTGACCCTCTTCTTCTTCTTCTTCTTCTTCTTCTTCTTTTCGTTCTCTTCAAAGAGATTATACCTTCTTGTTTCTTCTCTCTGTCTAACTTTTTCTCTCTCTCTCACTCTATCTCTCTTTTCGTCTTTTCTTTTTTTCGGTCAACAACGAACTTGTTAGAAGGAAAAGGAAGAGAGAGAAAGAGAGAGAAAAAAAAACCAGGATGGATTTTTTTCTTTTTATCTCACAGCAAGGACTTTTGCAAGTTCGAGATTACTCGAAGCAGGGGAGTAGTGATCAGTCGAGCGAGAAACACGTTTGCTCGATAACGGATAATAACGGAAATCGAGAAAGCCACGAAGTCAAACTCGAAGTGAGAAAAACGTTCAGCAACTTACTCTCCCTCTCTCTCTCTCTTTCTCTATCTCTCGAACGAGCATTCAATTTACGGCTTACTACAAGTTGCTTCGAAGCAAATCACTTTGAATTCGATTCGTGCTTGTCACAACACACTCGAGAAGATCGTTTTATTTGAGATAGTATAATATGTCGACTGGATGAGATAATAAAGAATGAACGAATCTTTTTTTCTTTTCTCTTTTTTTCTCTTACTCTCTATTTTCGAATTCGTTTGGAATAATGAATCACCATCCTCCCATTTCTCGTAACCCCTTCTCTTCCCCCCTCCCCGCAACCTCCTGTACGAATATTCCAAGAGAAAATTTATTTCAGAACGATCTCCTTCCTGACTTACTAATGAACGTTGTGAACGGTGTCGAATGTGATTTGAATGTACTCGAGTTGCACACGTCCTCCGGTTGCTGGCTCCACTTTGATAGTTGCATTTCTATCACGTGTTCGTCCCTTTTATGAAACATGATGCAAACGTAACCGTTTTTGCTGTAACAGAAAAATAAAAGAAAAATAATGTAGGAGGTAGTTATTTAAATAATTGTATATACTACATTGATTGGCTATGTTATTTATATTCTTAGATATTTTTCACGAATAATCACAAACGATCGATCTTCGAGCTGTTACATTTAATTTAAAAAGAAAAATAGAAGGGAAATAAAGAAACGGAAGGAAGGAAGAAAGGAAGGAAGGAAAGAAGGGAAGAAAGGAAAGAAAGAAAGAAAGATGGAAAGGAATTAAACCGGAAGGGTATGGACTTTGAGATGGAAGGGCATGGAAGGGCGGAAGGATGTTAAATCTCCGCTTCAGGCTAGAAGGGAATTAAAGATTTCGTTTCGTTTAAAATTCTTCTACTTTTTTCGTATTAACTCTCGTGATGCCACTCGTCGTACACCCCAACGACGACGACGATGACACAACGACAACGACAAAGAGAGAACTACGACGACGAGGACGAGAACGAGAACGAGGACGAGGATGAGGATGAGGACGAGGACGACTTCACCGATAGCTGAAAAACTTTTAAACGATCTCGTTAAATAATTTTGAAATTCTATTTAAAATACTTCTCTCTATTCGCTTGAGAGTATTAAAATATTAGTTGGATGAGTTAAATTTTGTAAAGAACATTTACCTCCTTTTATATATATCTCATATAAGAGGGGCAAAAAGAGAGATAGAATCAGAAATAGAAATAAATATCTAACAAGTTCAACTAGCCAGAATAATTGATTATATTAATAGACTCTCGTATAACGCAATTAATTTGTTACGCGTTATAGGAAATCTCGTTTGAATGAACATTTTTTTTTCCTTCAATTTTTATAATTAATATATATGGTATATATAATTTAGACAAAAAGTTTGTCCTCTTTTTCCCTGAAACTATATTTTAATAACGCAATGTTTAAAAAGCATAAATTAAAATAGAAACAATAACCGAAAAAAGGAACTAAAATCATTAACGATGTAAAACAATAATGTAAATCTCAATAAAAAAGGAATTTTATTAATTTTTTAAATGAGATTACAATTCTCATATATTTTTTTTGTATATCGCGTCAAACGTGAATTTGTGTTATAAAAGAAGAAAAAAAGTAGTAGCAATAATTTCAACATGTTACTAGAATTAATACTTCAAACTATACAATATATAGTCTAGCGTATAAATTCGAATCATTAAGAATGATTTAAAAACAAAAAAGAAAGAAAACGAAAGGACAATGGTGATAAGGGCAGGTGCTGGTAAGCTTTCTTCCTTTTTTCCAAAAGGTGACAAGTGCAAAGGATAAAATAGAAGAAAAGAAAAAGATAGGGGAAAAGAAAGTGGGATAGGAGAGCGGGAAGGGAGAAGGAGAAGGTAAAAAGAAAAAAAAGGAAAAGAAAAAAAAAGGGAAAAAGAAAAAAGTACGAGGATCCTAAATCTCCTAGCGAAGGTTGGAACGGATTAAGATTTTATTTTATCGGGACGTTTCTTAACGGTTCGAACGTTAACTTTAACGCTATTCTTTTACGAGAGTCGTCTTTACGACGAATCTGAAATCTCGAGTAAGAGTAAGGGATTCCGATTTAGTATAACGCGAGGAAGCAAGCGAGAAAGCTTGCAAAAGCAAGTGGACGAGCGTGTAGGCGAATGAGAAAATTTCATAGTAGTATTATAAACGAGTATGTATGCGAGACGTAAGACTTCTCTCTCTATATACTCACTTACTTACTTACTAACTTACTTACTTTACTTACTTCCTTACATATGTGTTGTTTCACCGATAAAGAGAAACGACTTGAGTTTACATTGTAGCTAAAGGAAATTTCGTAGGTCGTAAGTCGTTTCACGAGGCGGAAGGAACGATAAGTACGTATATTTGTCTTACGAGTTGTTCGACCAATGAAAAGAAGAACAGGGATATAAAATTTGTATTACTTCCCTTTCGGTGCTCCTGTTACAATCGTGACATAATTCTACTCCTCGCGGAATAGTTTTCTTTTTTCCCGACGAGTTGAAAAACACAAAAATAAAATAAAATATAAAAAATATAAAATATAAAATTAAAATAAAATAAAATAGAATGAGATAGAAAGTATTGGTTTTATACACAGTGTGACTATAGAGTTCTCTACTTTTGGACGTAGATGAGAATATCTCTTTGAATTTACGTCGGTCGATTTGAATGCAAACAAAACTCGAAAAATCATTAAGAAATAAAACGAGACTTTTTACTCTTTAAAACAAGTACATGTAAAAGATACTCTTTTTTATTTTTCTCACTCTTTCCCATAATGAAGAAGATCTCTTCGAGAGTAAAAGAAGTAAAATGCAACGAGCGAGTATTGTAAAAAAAAAGATGTTGGGATGGAGAGAGGGGGGAAGGAGACCACTCGGATATGCGCGGTTTGTTATAATTTACTTTCCCGTTAACCAATATTCACTACTATCCAGTCCCGTGAAACGCGAGTCGTTTAACGTTCGTATGGTGAACGGTATAACGAGTAAAAATATATTTCGATATAGATACATTTTGTATATAGGTATATGTATGTATGTATGTATGTATGTATGTATGTATGTATCTATGTATGTATGTATAGTAGGTGCTTTTCACGATAGCTTCCGCTCGTTTCTCTCGTTTCGATGCTCGTTCGTTCCTGTTCGCGTTCATTCGTTGCTAAATTTTACGACCACCTTCGTCTCGATTACGCTTCTTTTTGTTTCATTACCATCGGACATAGTTTATTATGTTCGCTTTATAACGCACGGCACTACTCTTACATTGAGTTGAAACCTTTTTTACATCTTTCCTATACAAATTCCTATTTTTTATTGTATACTATTTCCAATTCGTACGAATTGAAACATATTTTGTTTCTTACATAATTCATATTTAATATATTTTGCATCGAGTTGGTTTGAAACGAGTATCATTATTAACATTATTAAGTACCACGTGTACGGACAACGTGTTAAACGCGAAATAGAATTTGACGAATACGTCAAAATTATATACATTTCTTTGTTTTTTTTATTCGAGCTAGCAATTTATTTACTAGTAGAGTAAATGCTTGAAACTGTAAGATACCTTATATAACAGACAAATAATTTTGTTAATTTCAATTGTGTCAATAATTATGGTAGTTTGATTTTATATCACAATTGTTTATTTTTTATCAAATAAATCATATAAAAAATTTCTTTATTAAGTTCACATCGACAAAATTACGATTATAAAGCGGTATTGATTTTTCTATAATATTATATATTTATCATAGATAAAAATCACTCCGTTAAGAAACGAAGTTTATTTATCTATCGATAATAATATACAATAATACACGTGACATGAAACGCGTTAAAAGGAACATAATAAAAGTTACAAAGACGTGAATGACGTTAGCGATGATTGATCGACGTTAGTGCAAATACCTTGGAATAATATAAATATGATATACGTTGCCATAGTTTCATAGGAAAATTGTTACGATAGTCGAATGATGTTCGAAGGAGCGAAACGATACGGAAGAGATAAAAAGTTCGCAATGTGTTAATGGCTATCTATCGAAAAATAGTATTCGTGTATGTACATACGTGTATGCGAGACAAGGGAGTAGATGTAAAGATACCAGAATAACACATCATCACACACACACGCACGCACACACACTAAGTTTGGAATATGGTCGATCATATTACCAGCTATAAACATCTATTAAAAATTTCCAATGGTGAGCTTGATTATTAGTTAGTTGATTTTTTGCTCCCACGAACCACAAACAATTTCTTTTCTCTCGTTTGGCCATTTATTAATTAACGCTACTAGCGTTTTATCGAAGCGTAAGGAATTTTCTCGTATTTTCAATTATCCCATCGAACGATCCACGAATCATTATCCTCGTTACGGCACAAACAAAACACGCTTCGTTACATATTATATCGAGNATTACCAGCTATAAACATCTATTAAAAATTTCCAATGGTGAGCTTGATTATTAGTTAGTTGATTTTTTGCTCCCACGAACCACAAACAATTTCTTTTCTCTCGTTTGGCCATTTATTAATTAACGCTACTAGCGTTTTATCGAAGCGTAAGGAATTTTCTCGTATTTTCAATTATCCCATCGAACGATCCACGAATCATTATCCTCGTTACGGCACAAACAAAACACGCTTCGTTACATATTATATCGAGCGATATTCTCCATTAAATTATAGTAGTCACTCGATATTTAATAATCGGAAATTATTTGTTCGCCTCGTAGCACCTTAATGACAGAAAATACAATTAGTGAATTAGTACGATTTATTAGAATAGGATTTAAATTAGTGATCGTGTTTGATGGCGTAAGGAAACGAACTAAAGTTTTCTGAATGAATTCAAAGATGTTATATATCTGTGTTTTATTATTTTTTTTACTTTTAAAAAATTTTTTTTTTTTGAAATTTTACTACGTGATCGGAAAAGCACTGAATATAACGAGCTGACGCTTCTTTGATAATCGATTAAAATCGGAAAAATGATGACGTCACGTTGACATCAATTCTACGACGAAAAAACCTTGTTCGATGATGATCGATCTCTCTCTCTCTCTTTTTCTCTCTTACTTTTTATCTTTTTCTACTCGTATCTCTCTTCTTTATTATTCAAATGTGATTATGAAAAACGATACGAGTCGATTAATGAAAAGCCATGCATGAATATGCAACGAATGAGGAGGAATCGATGGAAAACGTACAATCGTATCACATACGTGATGCATAGCAGCTCATCTCTTTCTCTCGGGAAATATGAAAATGATCGTTCATCGATCCGTAAGTATTATAGAACGTTTTTCTATTATTGTATCTTTGCAATAAGCAAAATAGAATAATAAATAAATACGATTTTTTATTCTTTTTTTAAAAAAGACATTTTCTTCATTATGCAATAATTTATTTCTTTTTTTTCTTTTTTGGCAAAAGAGATATCAACCTACTCGTTGAGAAAGAATTAGTTAGGATAAAAAGTTGATAAAAAAAATTTGTTAGCATAACCTCCCGAGGGATTGGGTCTACGGTTATGCATACAAAAGTCCACGAAACCATATAAATCTCGATGATACGAGCTTTTGCGTTATCTTTAACGTCGTTATAAAGATCGTAAGATCTTACAAAAGAAAAAAAAAATAAGAGAGAGAGAGAGAGAGAGAGAGAGAGAGAGAGAAAGAGAAATGGGCACAAAGTATATACCGGGTATCTCATTTTTAAACTATATGACTGAATATATGCAAATTTGATTGATTTTATGAACAAATGTTTCAAATAAAACTTGCTAAGTTATTAAAGAGAATTGTCATATTTATTATTGTTATTCCATAGAAGATAATATATATGCAATTGTTTTAAATAAGAATTACTTAATTTTCTGGAAAAAATGCAATATTTATTAGAGAAGCTATTTCATAGTAGGTGCTGTTGTCGAGATACGGAAGTAATAAAAATTTTTTTCTACGGAAATTGATATTCTAAGTCTATGAAAAGTTGTTGAGAATATCAAATACGAGTCCAACGAGAATTTATATTCTACCTTTTCATCTATACTATATTATCTATATACATCAAAATGAATGTATATAAATCTATATACATGTTAGTTACTTATGCGTTTGTAAACTATTCTCACCAAGATGAAATCTTGATTTTGTATCGGTAAGTGATTTGTAAAAAGAAGTAAGAAAACTAGCGAGTATCGAGAGAAGAGTAAAAAATTAGAGAGTGTTGAGAATACATCATAAGTGCATTTTGAAAGTAATATATCGAGTAGTGCATTATGAGATTGTGAGTTAGTGAGTTTGAAGGACATTGCAACGTCACACCAAGTAATTGTTAGTTATACTATATATTATTATTCTAGTATAATATTGATATATCATAATATTATAATATTGTTATGATAATATAATACGTATTATATAAATAATACCATAATTCGATGAAATATGAAACTTTGATTTGATATTTTTGTTAGTAAAACCAATATTATCGATCGGATATATCTGTCCATGTCGTTTAACACGTTAAATGTCATCCTAATTCTACATGGTTTGCCCCCGGCATCGAACACACAACGAATTTGTTATTATACGAGTTATACACTATTTTGAAATATATTATTTCGAACAGATAAGTTAAATGTAATCATGTGTAAAAGGGATATTTATATTACCGGGGGATCATCGATGACCCTCGTGGCACATTCAACGTATTTAAATGAGATACACCCTTTATAAATATGAACAAATGTAAACCAAGATTAAAAAGGTAAGATTAATGAATATTTTTGATTATAATAGTTCTGAAAAAGACTGTTTATATCGAAAAACAATGTTGGAAAATATTGTTGCGATAAATCAAAGGAACCAATTTTTGTCACGTTTATCTCCAATTAAAACATCTATATCGCATATAACGTTAGCGTATATTTTTTTTTTTTATTGTTGTCGCTATCAAAATGGTAAAACGTCGAACGACATTAAAACGTTGAACGACATTAAAACGCATAATGAACGATTTACCGTGGAATAGTTAGAGGGAATGATGTGAAAGCATCAACGTTAATATTACTATGACGGTATATTAGAGATGTGTTTCGTACTCACACATTTAACGAATTTTCCAAAGCGTTTTAAAGTTACATGCGTATATAAATATATGTATATGTATGTACGTATGTAACACATATGTACTTATGTAAATACATTGTACGTATAATGGATCAGTTTTGGAGGAGAGGGGAAATTCGTCAAACGTTTTTCAATATATACCAATACTAATATTTGTTGAAGCTGAATTTCGAAAATGACTTATATATGGTAAATACATACTGATATTAGATGTGTACAGTTATATTGAGAATTCATAGATATACATAGATAGATAAAACCATTCAAGTAAAATAATAAAATATATTTCAAAATAGAAGAAAAATATGTTGAAATTTTTATTGAAAAAATACTTTACGAATAAGCCGATATGTTTTATGGGATACTTTTTTTTTTATTTTCAATTATATATTGTATTAGTAAAATATCGTTATATATATAAAACAAAATCTAAAATTTTGTAAAATAAAAATTATATAGCGATCAATCCTTTTTTTCTTTCTAATAGATAACTTTATTGATATTGAATCGAAACAATTTGCTAAATTTATCCATCTGCATGCTTTCAATGTGATTTTAAATAAAAGCTTGAAAAAATTCTGGAAGAATGCAATTGAAAGAAAAAAATTTCACCAATAATATAGAAATTGTTTATTTTTCAATAAAAATAATTTCATCGAAAAGCATGCGGTATAAAACAATTTTTCACGGAACCGACGATTTATCAATCATTCCAAGTGTGCACTTAGACGTATGGGTATACATATATGATAAAAGAGGGAAACGTTTAAGTAATTTCATTGGAAGATTCTTGCGTAACACGTTTCTCGATTTGATGAAGTAGAGAGCAGAGTGATATATCGAGAAACGAGAGAATAGCAGTAACGTAGTAAAAGGAAGAAAAAAAATATAAAAGCAAAGAAAAAAAGGAAAAACGAAGAAGAAGAAGAAGGAAAAAAAAAAGTATAGTACCGGGTGGCAATCATGATGAGCGGGACGATGGTTTAATTAATTAAATTGCACAACAGCAATTTACATCCGGTTTCCTGAGTGCATTTAGGAGTAGCTCAGACTATAGTCGGTGATATCCCGAGGGAGCAATAGCGGTTTCTTACGGACTCGAGCACGACTCGTTCGGCACACTTGTTCGACCTCATCATCCGCGTCTTTTCGCATCGCATAATTTTCCTCAAGTCCGATGCAATCGGACCCAGCTGGAACTTCTTTCCTTCCTCCCACCCTCGTTTCTCCTTCTCCTCTCGCTTGTATTTTTCTTTTTCTCTTTTTCTTTCTCTTCTCTCTCTCCTTCTTTGTTCTTTTTGATACACCTGTCTGTTTCTCATTAATCGTGAGATTTTCTTGAAAAAAGAACAAAATAAAAATGAAGCAAAAACAAATAAATAAAAAAAGTTAACCGAGGGAGAGGAAATGATAAGGGGTTTAAAAAAAAAAGAAAGAAAGGAATAAGAATAAAGGGGTAGAAAACAAGATAACTCTTTTAACGTTAGATTCGATTTTAGAGACACGTAAAAAGATTCGCGAGAGTCGAAGTAGTAAAAGTCTTAGCTTGGTCGGACGCGTTCACGGCCAAAACGGTGTGCTTCTAGCGACTTCGTAGATTTTTACGAGCCGAGGAAAAGAAGAAAAAAGAAGGGAAAGAAAAAGTCACTGAAAAGGAGGAAGAAGAAGAAGAAGGAAAGAAAAAGTCGCCGTAGGAGTCGGCTTCTAATGCACATCCGGTCGTTAGACCGAAAGACAGCAGTCTTATACGATGCACTCAAGGACGTTCAACTATCTTTGCGTCTGGGTTTATACCTATCCCGTACTTCTCTATTTTCCTCTCAAAAATAATTCTGGAAGATCGGGTGAAGTGGCTACGTCCACGTCGAAGAGAATGATGAAATATTAGAAAACGGGATGGGGGTTACGAAAAGGTGAAAAGTATAAAAGAACAAGACTAGGGGTAAAAATGGAAGAAGAGAGAGGACAAAAAAAGAAAAGAGAAAGAGAGAGATAGATAAAAAGAAATAGATCGTTGTCTTTTTTGTGAAAGTTACTACTTGTAAAAGAACTCGATATATTTCGAATCACTTTTTCTCGTTGGTACTTATTTTCTATTTTTTCTCCCCCTTTTTTCTCTCTCCCATTTCTTCCCTCGTTAGGTATCCATTTCTCGCATCGAGCTCTTCGTTAACTGTCATCCAAAAGGCTCCTCTCAACTTCTCTCTTTCTCTTTCTCTTTTTATTCTTCCTTTCTCGCTCTCTCTCTCTCTCTTCTAGCAGAGTAGTGTCGTGGGCGTATATGTACTCGACGATATCGCGTTTCCCTACGAGTAATTTGAGCTTACGCCATGCAGCTACCGGTGTACTCGAATCATTTAAAATACTCGTGTGCAGCACGATAGAACGAGGATCCAAGAGAGAAACAGAGAAAGAGAGACAGAGACAGAGAGAAAGAGAGAGAGAGAGAGAGAGAGAGAGAGAGAGTGAGTGAATGAGTGAGAGAGGATGGGTCTCGCGTCAAACGAAAGTCGCGTTATTGCGCTTTCGAAGCGCAACCGGAATTCTCTACTTTTTTTGGTTAACGCGAACCGACGATAAAACGCGATCCTCGTCCAACGAATCTTTCTGCCTTCAGCTTTTAAACGTTGATCAGGATCACTGTGGCTCGACGAAACTCTCACTCATTCTCTCCCTCTCTCTGTCTCTCTCTCTCTCTCTCTTTATCTCTTTTTTTCTCTCACTATTTTGTCTCCTTTCNAGAGTTTCGTCGAGCCACAGTGATCCTGATCAACGTTTAAAAGCTGAAGGCAGAAAGATTCGTTGGACGAGGATCGCGTTTTATCGTCGGTTCGCGTTAACCAAAAAAAGTAGAGAATTCCGGTTGCGCTTCGAAAGCGCAATAACGCGACTTTCGTTTGACGCGAGACCCATCCTCTCTCACTCATTCACTCACTCTCTCTCTCTCTCTCTCTCTCTCTCTCTCTTTTTTGTAGGAACAGAAAATACAGTGCGAACGAACTCGTGAAAGTCGATGCGAGTTAAAGCTTCGGGCGTGTCCGCCGGTTGAAAAATTGACAAATTCGCTTTTTTCTCAGGAAAAGAGAGAGAGAGAGAGAGAGAAGCGGAAAAACGTCGGATCCAGATTAAAATACTCGCACGTACACGTAACGGATATCGACGAGGCTTCAACTGTCACAACGTACCTGCATACCTATTTATATATCGAGATAGAAAATATGCGGACGAGCGAATCGATCATTCCGTATGAATTGCACATGACAGTTGCATAAAGGCTGCCCTACGCCAAGTATATTTACATAAATGGAAACATACAAATTTATTTTCGATCTTTCAACCTCACTCTTCCCACACACACACATACACACACACACACATATATATATGTATACGTGATTAATCGATTATTTCGAATAACATTCGTCAATATGACTTTTAACATTGTGAAAAAGAAAAACAAAATATTGATAATAGATAAATAGGTAGGTAAACATCGTACGTGTATACAAATAAAAAGATTTCTAAGAACGGATTCTATTTTTTTTCTCGAGAGGATTTATTGTAATATGTATTATATGTTTGATATTTTATATAAGATCGTTAAGTTAACAAATTTTCAGTTTGGATTTTATTCATACGAAATAATGTTAGTTCGAAATTGGTCATTTTCAGGAGACATTGAAATTTTCGTTTAACCGGCAATAGTCGACCTCATTTCCGTCAAATCTACCATACGTCAATTTCTATATTCAACGTAATAACGTCGGTTGAGAAATTCGTTTTGTATATCGACGGTTAGACGTACGATTGACAAATTGTTTTATTTATTAGCTAATATAAAGAATACACGAGAATTTAGTTGATTCGTTTACATCTACTACGTACGGATTAAACGTCATTTCATACAGAATTCGTTCAATTAAATGATCATAAAAATTCAACCCCAAATATATTTTCTAAACGTATCAAACTTTTCGTTACTCCTCGAAAGTTTACACTACGCGAAATACGTTTACATCGTAGTCCATGTGAAAAAAAAAATATGTATATATATTCGCGAAATGTACGATGTTTTAACGAGCTTTTATCATAAAAAGTCGAGCTTTAATAAACCGCTGCAGAAAAGAAACTCTTCCTTTGTCCCTCTACTTAATGTAATTATTTTAATTCTTTCGCCACTGAATTACACCCGTGACCACAAAAGCACGCGAATCCGCCTAGTGAATTTATTATTATTTTTTGTTTTCGTTTCCTCGCATTATTTTAGCTTTCTATAAACACACATATGAGAGATATACCTGTGAATAAGTCTTAAGTAGTAAAAAGTATCATACGCTAATATTGTTAGCTTCGAATAAAAACATCAACTACCCCGAATATAATACTTTCTTAATATAATTAGTTATATATTACATTATGTTCATACATGTTCCGTTTCACAGAGAATTTAAGTTTTTTTAAACACATTGTTCATTCTTTTTATAATGGTTATATATTAAACAATTGCATGAAAAATATTAAAAATTTAGAAAAATTGGCATTATCCAAAATTTGTATTCATACATTACTATATTATAATAATTACATATCTATGTAATTATTAATTTACATATAATAATTACATAAATAGCTTACACGTGTAAAAACGAATAATAATTTAAAAGCCAGATTGACGAAATAAAATAAAATTGTCAAGTTCTGTAAACGTATATGTAACAAATATACGTAACTAAATATTTCACGATATTTTCTTCAATTTTCACACTCTTATATTTGACGTAGCTATATTGAAAACTTGATCTCAAAATAAATAAATCTCTATCTTTATATTTTTATCTTAAAGATATTCATCGAATTTACAATATATATACTCTCGAATATTTTATTCATATAAAATAGAATGATCGGTACGAAACATTTGCTTTCCGTTCCCGTATCATAGCACTAAGGAAGCGGTTTGATGGCCGAATTTCGTGGGTGCACGTACACAATAATTTTCTACTTCCTGTAGGACTCAGGTTGCGGAGAGATGCCGAGCTACTTCCGTTAGACAAGTTGACGGTCAGCGAGCAATTTTCCAACCGATTGAACGACGAAACGTCGGACTTCCCCTCTTGCCCTAAAGTCATCACTTTCTCTCACTTTCTCTCTCACACACACACATCCTGCCTCTCTCTCTTTCTCTCTTTCTTTTCTTCTTTTTTTTCGATCTTCGACGACGAGGGACGACTGCTTGTTTACTTCGTACCAAGAACTTGAACCCCTCTCTTAAAAAACCATCGAAAGAACGAGAACTCTAGACGTATCTTTCGAATTCCATAGAAATCACGTATCGGGGATTTGTAATTCGAAATACATAAAAGCGATGTTTGCTATACCTTACGAAAAGAACCCTCGATACTAAAGCCTCTATAAATTGAATTATCGATCTAAACATCTGTATATACATCTTTTTCTTTTTTTCTTTCATTTTTTTATTCAATCTTTATTTCTAACTATTTTAATGCGTGCTAACTAATTGCATACGATTTTACTATGATCCGTAACCGATTACATTATTTCCAAACCACGAATAAGTAATAACGTTTAGTCTCGTTTGAGTTATTCAAACAATTATGGTAACCTACTCCCTTTCTCTCTCTCTCTCTCTCTCTCTTTTACACATACATACATACATAGAGAGCATTCATCGTATTTCGGAACGATTGAAATAACTATCGTTGGTTAACCGAAACATTCCCAACCAAACAACAGTAAAATGCCCCTGTAATTTAACAGCCACGATAGGTAATGATATACTCTCTCTTTATCCCCTCCCCTCACCCCACCCACCCACCCTCTTTTCCTCTATACATTAACTCTACCCCTATCGTAAAAAGATCGTAATTTCGGTATCGAATAAAGAATAATTTCATCGAAATTAATTCCATCATTCGATGAGAACAAAAAATAATGAGAAATAAATAAAAAGGGGGAAAAAGAGAGAGAGAGAGAGAGAGAGAAGGAAATTGTAAAAGTGAGAAAGTGCAAACTGGATGAGCGATCGAGCTCTTATTCGATGAGAGCTATCGTAAATAGTGGATGGGGTTCGACGAAAGTGCATCGTAACTCGGACGTCACGAAGGTAACGATAAAAAAGAAAGGTTGATCGTAAATTTCTAGCAGCCGCGTAGAAACGGACCACCCGCGTGACGATCAATTAAAGATAGTAAAAATAAAAAACTAAAAGAAGAAAACAATAAAAAAGAGAGAATGAAGTCGGTAAATAGATTGATGGATAATAGAAGGAAATGGTGAAAAAATTAGACAGTTAGACGAACCCAAGGATGATGATATCCACGACGAATGATTGAAGTTAAGAAAATAGAATGAAATGAGAGAATAAATGAGAATGAATGAAGGAAGGTAGAAAATAATATAAACTAATTGGATTAAAATGAAGATTTTTATCGATTTATACGTTGTGTGTACCTATGAGATATTATATTCGTACCATACGATATATATTTATATTTTCCTTTGATTTATTTTATTTTTTTTTAGTTCGTAACTTACTTTTTTGTTTCGTTGTTTTTACCATAGTCGAATTTAATATCATCCGTCCACTTTTCTCTCCTATTCTCTATCATTTCTAAATTTTTTCTTTTTACAACGATGCATATGTGATAACAATAATAAAAATAAAAAAAATAAAAAACATATTAAAAAAGAAGAACAATGCTTTGATCATACTTTCGCTGTGCTGTAGATTCTGAAATTATCGAACTTTTCTCTCTTTCTCTCTCTCTCTCTCTCTCTCTCTCTCTCTCTCTCACTCTCTCTCTGTAACATAACGGTAGATGGACGACATGAGATCGGAAAGTGGTCAGAGTGCTTCTCTCTTCTTCCTAGTTAGTTAGTTAGTTAGTGTAGTATAGTATAGTATGGCTAGCTAGCCAGCTATATCAGCCAGCTAGCTATCGTTTACATCCGATCGGCGTATCTTTCTTCTCGGAACACGCATGGCTGACAGTTTTATTGTAAAAACGTTTTTACCTTGAGCCAGGACGAAGAGAAATTTTTCAATGCATAAAAAGCACCTTTGATCTAATTCCAGTAAACGTCGCTTGGCCTTATTCCACCGACCCTCTTCCCTCTTCCCTCTTCCTCCTATCCTCCTTCCTCCCAGATATTCCTCTTTCCATTCCTCCTATCGTTTTCCCTCACACTACTAATATCATACTATATATATATTTGTTTACGTATGTGTGTATACATATACGGCAAGGTATATCGAAAGCTCGCTCGAAAGTATCGGTCTCGTTTAATTTGTTTATCAAGACGCACCCTTTGTCGATCCGCGCTATTCGTTCGAGCGTACCTTTAATGAAATAATAAAGCAACCACTTTTTACCAACCCCACGTGCCTTTTTTTTCTCTTTCTTTACTTCTTCTTCTTTTTTCTTTTTTTTTCTTTTTCTTCTCGCACGACGATGTTATTTAATTAGAACTCGTGAAGTAAGTTTTCTGTTTTCGCGGTTTCAAATAGAATAGAAAAGAAAAAAACAAAAAAGTGGCAAAGAACGAAGTAAAAAAAGGAAAAGGGTGTGTAAAAATATAAAGGAGGAATGGGAGGGATGGGTAGTGATTTTATACTACGTTGTATGGATTGAAAAGATTCCTACGTGTGGTAATATACGTTACATATAACGTTGTGGACGGTTGGGGTGGCATGGTGGTAGGTTGGGGCCTTTTGTGTTTGTATATTTCGTCGGATAGATAAAAACTCTGCTGGCAGCTTGTCGATCGGGTTTTTTTCCTTCCCACGATCGGATATATGCCTCATACCGAAACACTTTTCAACGATATCCGGGAGTCGCGAGAGCTTTAAATCTTTGAAGATATAAAAGGATCCATCCTTGGATGAACCGCTTGAAGTCTATGGGCGACGATCTGTCAGAATTATACGATAGCACGGAATTATCGTGGCTTTCCCCGATTTCAGACACTGGAGGATATAAAAATCGAAGAAGAAGAAGAAGAAGCTAGCTAGATAGCTAGATAGCTAGATAGCTACTTTGTGAAAGAGAAAAAGAATGAAGGGAGGGGGGAAGAATGAAGGAGATGGAGAGGGGTGAACGAAAGAAAGAGGAGGGACTGTTCGGTGGGTGGTTCAATTTGAAAGAAACTGCGTGCTCGTAAAAAACCCGTAAGATTGCCAATCGAACGGACGAAAATAGAAAGACAGAAAGAGAAAGAGAGAGAGAGAGAGAGAGAGAGAGAGAGAGAACAAGGGAAAAAGGGGAGAGATAATAAAACGTAAAACGCTACGATCTGTCAAAATACGTCTCTTTGATTGATTGCGTCTTTCTGTAATTCGTTACCAGTAAATAATATGAAATCACGCGATGAGGTTACCTAAAAGTTCTTCTAACGAATAAGAAGGGGAAAGGGGGGAAAAAATTTAATGAGCTATATAAGAATTATACCGAGTTTTGTATCGTTCGTGTTATATTAATTATCCATTTGCCATAATACGTAAGCTTGCTTTAAATGTACGACAATCTTCATTTAATCGGTGACGCTAAAATTGACAGTCATCACGTATCTCCCATCACATTTTATACGAAGTTATTAAATAGAATTGTTTTTTTATTTTTTTTTAAACATTTTCATCTCAATTAGAAATAACAACGATGGGATTATACCAACAGCTATCGTACTTTCGAACGACGATTAATTGTAGAGGCAAAATTTGTCGGATGGGTGCATTATTAACAGCTCATCATGATGTTTATTTTTTTTCAATTTTATTTATTTATCTCTCATTTATAATCGTTCGCGAATTTTGTCACGTTTTTCGATAAATACAAATTATTATTGTTATTATTACTATTATTATTATACGTGGATAATTTATTTCATTTGAAATAAACTTCTTGACTTTATCGTTTAGCATAATTCTAGCATAGTTTTATATAACATCATTATTAACAAATTCGATCACGCGCATAGTTAACTACTGATTACGTATTGTGTTGAAAAAGTATTAAAAAAATATAAGAGACTAGACGTTATTTGACAAGGATGCTGTTCTCGATAGTGTGTCCCCATATTCAGGCAATTCTCTTTTCGAAAGAAATTCCATGTAACGGGCTTCAGAAATTAAAAAAGTTTCAACGATGAAATTCTTGGGAAGTTGCGGGGAACGGAGTGAAAACGGCGCGGTGTGTGTGTATGTGTGTGTGTGTGTTGCCATCCTACTTCCTCGCGGAACTAAGTGGTGTTGAAACGAGAATAAAACGATAAAATCGATCTATCTTTATCTCTCTCTCTCTCTTTTTTATTATTTTTTTTTTATTCTCTTTTGAAATGCTTTACAAACATCAAGGGATATCATACGACACAACACAACGATATCGTGTGTCAAAGTATACGATAGAGAAAACCTAAGGGTAATATATGTAACAACGTCAAATGTTGTCAAGTTATCATAGAAATGGATTCTTCTTTCTTCAACGTTGAAAATCATTTGACGATTTATTGCTACGAGACGGAGGAAAATTTTATACACTGCGCCAACGTCTTCGAAGTCTGATGCACAGACACGATAAGAATGTTTCTTGCGACAAGGGTGTCATTCCTGTTACGTTGGTTGTACATTCTAATACATATATATACACACACACATACATACATATAAGAGGAAAAAAAAGGACGAAAAGAAAAAAATAAGAGAAAGAGAGAAGGATCGTTGGTTGGTGTTAGTAGTAACGTCAGCACTAGAATTCTTCCGCAGTGATGCATGGTCCGCATTACCGGGTGTTCGGTTAACGGTTCGATAGTTTTCTTATACATAAACTATGCTATCAATTTTCAACGAAATAATCTAATACCATCGTGGTAAAACTTTCAACACGCATTGGGGAAAGAGGGGTTGAATAACGCGTTAGGTTAAGTTAAGAACTTATTTATTTGCCGTTAAAGTAAATTTCATGTAAACTTATCGTTCTCTACCGATATTGTTAAGTGTATATACTTAGACGTATCTTATTTAAATATATTGTTAAGTACATATATATGTATATGTATTTTATCTGATTATTTTCGATAACGAGTAACACTTCCGACATTATGTAATTTAATCTTGATCGAATAAAACAAAGATAGAAATGAATTTTATATTAGAGAAAGGTTGAAATAATTGATAAAGACTAATATAATATATTTGTTTAAATATCTCTAAAAAAAAAAAATTTAAAGGTAGTCGTCTTACGGTATAACGGATGTTCCAATTATAAAAAGAAAAAATATTAAGACGGGGATAAAGGACAAACGAATTAACTAAAGTAAAAAAAATAAACAATAAAAAAAAAGAAACATAGGATATATAAAGAAAAAAAAAAATATAGCGAATGATTTATCGAGGGTTATCGTCCCCGGTTCGTTATTATATACGGCTAGGCTATTCCGTGACGAGAAGCCATTTTTCATGAGGTTCACGAAGAATACTTACGACCGTCTGACACTTTAATCGATCTGCGAATACTCGACCGATGTTAACGTCGGACCGGATGTAGCCTCGTTAAAATGTGGACATGACAATAGGCTATGGACAAACCTATGGATAACGAAGATGATATAAAACGAATAGAAAAAGAAAAGAGAAAAATAGAAGAAGAAGAAAAAGAAGAAGAAAAATGCAACAGAATTTTCAGAAACTATGGAAATTAACTGTCCGTAAGAAAAGCGATAATTGTAACCGGACCGACAGAAAGATTTTACCTTACGATGTTAACGAAAGCAATTCTGTCCGGTCACGCGTGTATTTGTACGCCGGTGTTTCAAACAGTTTCCCACTTTGGTGCAGGGAAACTGCTTGAAACTGTCCGAACAGATGCTTCCCAACGGCCATCGGTGTTTGGATGGGAGGATTGTTTTAGCGAAAAAAAAGAGGGTGAAATAGGGAGAGGACGAAAGAGAATGAGAGATAGATAAAGAGAGAGATAGAGAGAGAGAGAGGGGAGGGGGGAAGGAAAGAGTATGAGAGAAAGATAAAAGTGAAGCAAGCAAGTAGGTCGTTTTATTTGGTAAAAGCGAAACTCAACGTTTGACGCTTAGAGTCATCAACGTTTTGCGACAAAATCCCCAGAACGTGCCACCGATAAAAACACTTCCCTCAATCTTTCTATCTATTTTTTCATACAAACTGGATAAAATAACGGTCAAAGTATTCATCGGTTAGTTCAAAAGCGAACCAATATTTAAATTAACACCCGGAAATCAATAAAATCGCTTTGCAAAACTTTTTATCCGTTTTTTATCTTTTTTGTTTTTTTTTTTTTTCATAAGTCTCTTTTTCTATTATCTTTTCTTTCTTCTTTTCTATCCTCTATCACTTTGTTTATTTTTTTTTTTCTATAAAATATATTACAAAGATATAGAACACCGTGAGTTATACGGGATTATATTCGTACCCTCATTACTGTAAATTAGAAACTTTTATTTTTTACATAGAAACATATTTTAGGATTATTTAAACTTGTAAACTAGTACAAAGTTTATTCCTAGGAAAGGTATTTTATTTTTTTGGTACGATAAGTATAATTTTATATAAATTATTTGTAAAGAAAATTCGTGTTTAACTGAAGTATGCTCAATCGTCTCCAAAGTATTATAAAATGCAAATAAGATCCAACTGGGTACTCTCTCTACGTAGGAAAAATATTAGATCTTTGAATAAGTTCTCGCTGTGTGTTAAAAAATGACATTAGCAGTATTCCGTGCATGGAATTTGGAATGGTAATGCATCGGCAAGGAAGTATTGTATGTAACCCTTCAGTTTCAGTCTATGATATTTCACTATAGTCTCAACGTTAAAAATGATATAATTATATTTTCTTTTCTTTTTTTTTTCTATATCTCATGTAAAAATGATCATTTCTTTTTTTTTTACTGTTGTAAAATTAAATATTCTCCTTGAATAAAATGTTTCTCCCTGGAACAAAGTTGACATATCAATTTGAAAATATTAATATAAAAGTTTAAGCATGTTTATTATTTTTCTGTTATCCTATTTTTATATGATATTTTTCTATTGTCTTTAAAACCACGATATTACAAATTGTTTTCCACGAATATTTGTAAACTCTCGTATCCCCCTCCTCCTCTTACCGTACTTATATAAAAAGAGTTATTAAATTAAAAACGAAATTAATTTCTTTGACTTTAAAAAATGGAGTAAGTATCTACCTAAGAACACAAAATAGATGAAGGAGAAGAAGAAGTATTTTTCAACAATTTTCAAGACGTCCAAGTTTTTTTCTCGCTAAATATTACCTACCGCGCATTTTAAAATAATTAAGTAATGAGAGTACTCGATGTGACATCTAGCACGTTATACCTTCCTTTTGAAAGGAAAGATTTATAAGTTGGAAAAAGAAAAAAAAAAGAAAAAAAAAATGTCCTTAGGAAAAATATTTTAAAAGCAGTGTTACTAGGTCACTCTTCCCGAGAGGATTTGTACCGAGTTAATATATGAGTCATTTATTTTGAAACTGGCCTAAGTCCATTTGTTAATTATTTCCAGTTGGCCGTGTTTAAACGTACAACTTCCAATTATCATCATCTTCAATAAAGCATTCGAGGTTACTTATATTCCGAGTAAATACGATAATTTTTGACACATAAGTTTTCCGAGTTAGTTCAATAATTGAGCCGTTTATTTTGAAAACGGTTTAAGTCCATACTTGGTTAAAAAACGCATATTATTCGTCGTCAGGGGATGATGACACAGATAACAATGGAGAAAAGATTGATGAAACATACATCCAAAAAAAATGTGAAAGATTAAACGGAATTCAGAAAAAAAAAATCTACTCAAACCGGAAATATTGTACTTTTCAAAGTTTTCCGAAACAAAGATTGCCGTTGTCGAAAAGTTTACATACAAAATTACGAAGAAGAAGAAAGAAAGATTATTTTTGAAAAGTTTTGGTATTTGAGAGATTTTAATAAACAAAATGATGTATTGATTCATGAAGCTATCGAGCGCAAAACTGTAAAACGAAGATGTCAAAAAAACGGATAAGGTTCGTCAAGAAATTGGAGTTTTAGGTATTTGTTAAACTCTAAAAACAGAAAAGTTCTGTAAAAAATTCATCTGAGCATCATGATTTCTTCAAATCCCTTTACATAAATGTAGAAATTAAAAAATCCCTTTAAATACATGTAAAAATAAGTCGAAGAAAAGCATAAAATTTGTTTTGTTTGAAGTTCCTTTTACGAGAAAAAGTTCGTTCGAAAATTCTAAATTTAAATATACACCTTTCTGCTATATCATTTGATTTACTTTAATCACGTAGGAAAATCACGCTCAATTAATCTTTACAAAATTTGAAAATCGTTAATTATAATACTCAGCTGTTATGGTTGACGTCCTTGTTCACAACTCGACTGATGAAAACAGACTGAACGAAGAGAAGAAATAAATTTTTACGGGTGAAGACTAAATGTAAAACATCACAGATAAAAACGAGTACGAAATTCTAAACGAAAGAGAAAATACTTTTTAAGCTGATAAATAATAAAAGACATAATTCGGTATAACGTATGCTTTAAATAATTAACTCGGTAAAACACAAGACCTCCTCTAACGAAAAATGTCACTTTCCCTTTTCTCGATTTATTTTTACACATAGAATCCGTTGTTTAAACACAAGAATATATAAAATATCGAAACTTTCAAAGTAAATGGAAGAAACTCGTTCGTATTTTCTCGGTCAGGATAATTGACCTTGTCCTTGTAACTATGATACTTTTAACACCGAGAGTACAAAATAAAATAAAATCAAATAAAATAAAAAAAAAAAGGACAGCAAAAAGTCTTTTAATTCTTGAAAATAAGACGTTCCAAAAATCTTGTCCTTGTTTCATTCGATGATCCTACTTCAACTATCAGCTCTTCTTCCTTATAGTAGGTATATGTCCTTCTAGAATAGTTCCATCTCGAAGAAGTTTCTCATTTTAGAGTTTAAAAGAATGGAAAGTTGTTGAATAAGGAGGACAAGAGCGTGAGACAAAAAAAAGTTTAAAGAGGACAACGAATCAACGGGGAAAGGAAGAGGATGTGGGAAAAAGTAGGAGGATCAGGTGGAGTAGAGAAGGGTAGAGTAGGGGGTTAAAAGAATGATAGGAAGAAGCTTGTGGCTTAGATTTTCTTCTTGAAAGAGAGTATAGTCAGTCGTCTTATTTAAAGACGGCCTTGCCCCATAGTGATCCTTTCTTTGATCTAAACCAAACCAAACGAAGAAGACACCATTTTCCTATTCTCTCTCTCTCTCTCTCTCTCTCTCTCTCTCTCTCTCTCTTTATCTTTCTTTTCTTCTTTTTTTCCCTCCTTTCATTCTTATACAATCGATCGTATTTCCGTAGGAAAGTTGAACGCATTGAAAAAGATTCCCTTCTTCTCTAAAGGTACTCTACTTCGCGATACGTTTTCTCAGCTTGGACAAGATCTTTCAAGTATACCAGTATATATATAACCTTTCCACCCCCGCCCTCTTCCCTTAACACGTATGTATAATATACCATCTTGATATTTTACTATCGACTACTATGCCAATAATCGATAGATCTTTTGCAAGGGGGAACGATCTTTTTTATTCACTTTTATTCGTCAGTGGTAGGACATACATCTTTCTATGAATTTACACGAGGAACTGGTACGATATATATACATACCAGATCATTTAATAAGTCCCGGGCCTGACACATATATGGCAATACTGTTGACAGACCCAACCTTCAAACTTGAAAATAGGAGTTCAAGCGATCTTAAAAATATCGTCAGCTGAGTGGACAGCAGCCGATGAAAGTCGCTACAAAACAGGGAGTCATTAAAGCTACTGTAACTTGTAAACTAATTGCCAGAATGTTATAAAATTCTGACACGTATCGCGTTTGAAAGTTGGTACTATCCAGAAATCATGCTGTCTGTCAACGGTATTATCATATATGTGTCAAGCCCGGGACTTATTGAGTAACCTGTTAGATATATATAAAAGAATATTCTTTTCGATTTTCTCTACCGTTAGCAAAAAAAAGACGAACTTTTTCTCACTCTATCTCTCTCTCGCTCTTTCTTTTTTTCTCTTTGGATGGTGCTTTTCTCATAAAGCTGGTGCGTAATCGCGGGTATATTAAAGCGCGAGAAGATCAGGGCGGAAGATTTCACGATATAAGGACAGTTTGGTATGCGAGGGTAAAAGAAAAAGGGTGTATGGGGGTTAGAACGAAAGAAATCAACAGTGGGAAAAAAGACAAAAATACGTAAGAGAGAGAGAGAGAGAATGAGAGATAAAGATAGAGAGAAGAAAAAAAGGATAGAAAGAAAGAAAGAAAGAGTATGTGTGTTCAGAGGGAGGAAACTAGAGTAGGGGATATACTGGAGATAAAGGTGGAGGATATATGTGCGAATAAATTTTCGAGAAGAAAGAGATACGGGGTGGGAGAGGGAGAGGAAGATGCGTCCCACGTCGTAGCTTCCAGTCGGTCAAACGTAAATTCACGAGGACTAATAGTCCCGCCACTTTCGTGAACACCCTCTATAAAAGGATATATGTATATATATATGTATATTATATATACATATATGGGTGTAATATATATGTACTATAGTAAGTAGATAGGTAGGTAGATCTCTACCAATATACAAGTGTTCAGTAAAATAGTTCGGTAGAGTATGTAAGGAGAAAGATCGTTCATGCGATTTCTACAGAATTTTTATAATCAAGAAAACGCCGAGAAGAGTAAGATAAAATGGGGAGACGGAAATTTTTTTAGTATTCTTGCCAGGAAAAATTCTACGAAACGCGCGGTCCAAGTTTTCCGAAAAGTATCTGAGGTTAAGAAAATTGTTTATATTTTTTTCTCTCTTTATTAGATAAAAAATTAAAAATTACTCTCGCTATAAAAAGGAATTAAAAAAAAATGAATAAATAAATAATATATGTTACATGTATCACACTATAATATTACTACCTTCTCTCTTTACTTACTCACCTAACTAACATAAAATCTGTCGACATGTGATCACGTTTTATTAATAAAAAAAAATATATCTCTAGGTTAAATAAACTTTGAAAATCAAGCATTCCCATATTGGATAGAAAATTTTGAAATATTTTTGGGGTGGTGGAAAACAAATGTCGGACATTTGGCCATAATTCAATGGAAAAATTCGACATTTTTTTTCCACTAACCTAATATTATTGAAATTTGTATAATTATCTTAGATCTAATTAGTTCGAAAACAAATAAGTATAAAATGACGTTTTTTCGCGATAAAGTTTAATACAAATACGTTTAATAAACACTATTATCCTTGGGCTTTTAGAAATTCTATCCTCTGATCGTCCGAGCATCGGGAATGTTACATTACCACCATTATCGTAGGGAACTGGCATAATGCGAAATGCTTTAACGTATTCTACATATGCGACCGATTAAAAGCGATACGTTAGCTCGCGTGAACTCGGCCGCAAGAGTGCTTTAATGAGAGTACCTGGGTAAGCCTATATTGACATTTCACTGTGCATACGAAGAACGATGCTGGGAGAAAGCCAAAGGGAAGTGTCTACGGCAGACAGACTTGATACTCTCTATCTTTTTCTCTCTCTCTCTCTCTCTCTCTCTCTCTCTCTCTCTTACGTAATCCTCTCAGCATCCTATTTATTTATATGCGAGTAAATACACGTGTGCTGAGAAATACGAAAAGGTCGACAGTGATATTATATATGGTATATTATCGTTTTATCATATATTCAACATAACCACTACTTACAAAAGTATACGTATGGAGTTTCTCGCACAAACTCCGAAAGAAGAAGGATATGGATATGTGTGTGTAACGGGAAACTAAGTTATTAAATAATAACGTTGGAACGGGGTAAAAACGAGGAAGAATATTTTATGAAATAAAATACTATGAAAGAAACTCGCCCGGTACTCATTAAACTTTTGCTAAACTTTTTTTTTCTTTCTTTTTTTACCAAAGGATCGCTCGCTTTGACACTGTTGTGTCAAATGATATACTATATATATACGTTTTTTATTTTAATTAGAAAATGTAACTAGACGTATGACTTACTTTTACTTTTTTGTCTCGTCGTAATACTTACGTTGGATAGTATTTATTTAGATTTTTATTTGTTTCATTAAAAGACACTTATCATGTTCTTCATGTTATTCTTTTTCTTATTATTACAATATATGTCACTTATTGTTTTTTTTTTAGTGTTGAACATAGAAGGAGTTAACTTTTTTCTTCGTTTTTTTTTTCAAGAATACAATTTATCTGATTTTGATTAGGACTCACCAGTCACGAGTAGCTTTAGCGACGAACATCATCTGATCGTAAGTATGCGTCGCCGAAGAATAATGATGATGGTGATCCTCGATTGGCACTGTGGCATGGCAAGCTAATCGTGTCTCGTTTCGATCAAGAATCGTCAAGTTATGTGGCGAGGCTAAAAGACGTGATGCAATTAGATCCAAGGCCACCCATGACTTTGGTGCTACGACCCATTGTGGATACGTGCAACGTTCCGTCACGTATTCTGAAATATATTTAAAAAGAAAAACAACATTGAAAATCCTTTAATATAATATAAAAAGTAAAAAAAATGAAAACATTCCTCTTTTAGTTTCGTTCCATCAATTGGATAAGTTAAATAAAAATGGAACATATGACACAGGATTACGTAAAAAAAAAAAATATGAATTACATTATGCAGAAATAAAAAGGGTTAATACCCTACTTTAAAATATAATATTATTAGAAAAACTTTCTTTGACTTATCTCTTAATTCAATTTTTTTAAACTGTCGAAATATGGGACACACAACGACGGTGACAAAAATTGGATTATTCTACACACACACGCGCGCGCGCACACACACACACGTAATAGTTAATACATACCTAATTATATACATAATATGTATATAGATAGATTAAAAAGTGGAAAGGGGAAAGGGGGGGGGGAGGAGGAGAAGACGAGGATTCGATATAAAGTTGTTGAAACATCGATCGAATACTTCTTTCATCTTCTTGCGAGCCCTTTGCTTATGATATCTCGATGGCTTAGAAGACACGACAGTATTTGTGTAGTCACTACGAAGCTCTGTTTATTTGCGCGTCCGAACGGAATTGCACTAGCAAGGACGTTAGTGTGAGTAATATGCTCTTCATCCGACAAGGCGGGGACTGGGATACGAAAGGAGCTTCGAGTTGCCGGAGATCCCGGGGCTAATCTGCCTTCTGGAAAGTTTAAATGGAAACGCCGAGAACCGGGCTCAATGTGAACGAAAGAGAGATAAAGAGAGAGAGAGAGAGAGAGAGAGAGAGAGAGAGAGAGAGAGAGAGAGAGAGAGGGAGGGAAAGAGAGAGGAAAAAGGGGTGAGGAGGATAACGAAACATCCGGGATGCCGTTGCGAGCCGATGAAAAATTTTTAAGCTTCTTATCGCTCCAGTCGAATTTATTGCGGCCCACGTACGGCAACGATTTCGAAATATTAATTCCATGCCACGCGTACGGCTAGCGAAACTGGTGGTAAAGGCAACTGGTGAGAGAAAGAGAAAAGTGAATCGTACGTTTCACGATTGAACGCCATGATTTTTCAATGCTGAAAGCTGAGAAAGAGAAAAACTGGGTAATCCAGTACGAAAATTACTCGAATGCGTGTTCGTATACGTATTTGCAAAATAATCGGGTATAGATAATCTTTCTTTACTATCCTATTCGTCGATGTCACTAAATCAAATAAAGTACAGGATTTACGAAAATAGGTATAGCAATTTTTGACTATTTTATTACACATTGCGCGTATGTGTGTGTGTGTGTGTGTCATCTTTGTCCTATTCGTTTAATGATACGTAAAGAAACATATCGTTCGAACGTGTCTCTTCTTAGGGTAACTTGATCTTTGGTGAAATCGCGAACCGATAGATCGGTACTGGTATCATCGGTATTATGTGATACACGTATGTAGTACGTGTCTCTACCTATATCGAAGAATATTCCAAGTAGCTGGTGTCGATCACTCCTCGGCCTCGATGCTACACCGCTTTCCGCAGGCAGGTTCATAGTTTACGTGCTCCATTTTGCTATACTCCATATATACTATTTCTCTAGTACATCGTAAGTCAGTCGTCTATGTATTTGCATCTTACCAAAACTCGAATCTCTTCCTCGATATCGGTGAAACCGAGCAGAACTTCAATCTCGCTATGACGATCGAGAGAAAGAGATTCTATCGAGATTTCGAATTAATCCGTAAGCAAATTCATCTCACTTGTATTCGCGTAGAAACCAAAAACGAAAACCAACAATATTTGTACATCTTTACAGTAGTATGCGTATACAACTTGTGTACCAAAATTGAGAACGTAAATAATCATTGAGAATATATCTCGCAAAACGAGTTGTAATAATAGTAAGGATTCAAAAATGCATAGTTCCATTTAAAGAAATAAAGGTGACCTTTGGAATCTCTTACGTGACTCCATCTTTAGGAAAAATATTTTCATTATTTATAACATAACTCTTTTCAATTGGTAACAAACAACTTCTTATTCGGAAGATACTTTTTCTACAAATTAAATTGTTTTAGAGTAACCGACCTTAGTTAAGTTCGCCTTGTATAAAGGAAAGCGTGAACATGGGATATATAGATAAATATTTATCTAAAATATGAGTCTCTAACTGTATATATATACGAGAAAGTGAAGTTATATTATCTATGAAAATGATTTCGATTACACGGACACGCGGCCACAAAGTTTTGCCATCCATTTACCTCACATTCGTTTTCCAAGTTTCGAAGCGTTCAGCGTGCGTCTGTCTGTCTGTCCGTCTGTTGGTTGGTGGGTCGGTCGGTTGGATGGTTGATCGGTCGGACGGTCGGCAGGTCGGTCGGTCGGTCGACCGTCTAGCCAGCCGGTCGGTCTGATAGATTTGTTTTTCACTAAATTAATTCAATTTTATATTACATCGTTGGAAAACGGCAGTACGAGAAGAGCACGGACATTCGTGAATGTGTGTTTTATTTAAATGATTTTGCAGATGATTTTGCAATTTGATTACTACGTTCTCTCTCTCTCTCTCTCTCTTTTCGTGCTCTGCAATCATTTCCCTCCATTACTATCTCACCATTGGAATATGTTGTTATTTTGTAATCTACTACGTTTCCGCATGTTTAAAAAATTCATTTCTCCAGTTTCCAATTTATAACAACAGATGTCTTCCTCCCCCTCCCTCTCTCCCCCTCTCCCCACGCCAATCGATATAAAATATTTTCTACCGAAGAGAAAATAAGGTACAACGTCGAACCGGTTTTAAGTCAATCTCGGCTATTTGCTTGAATTTCGACGAAGTTTTCCTTAGGCGTAGTTCGCTTCATCATCCATCATAGTCTTCGAGAGTTACAAAGCAATCTTCGAGCATGAGACGCGCACAGATTGCTCTACGTTACGTACTTGCGCGACCTGTTTTATTTCGCGAGACCGATGACCTCGTCGAATCGATCTTTAAATTGGCTAACTTAGGGTAAAATCGCAGTTAACGAATATATTTTACATTTATTCTTAAGAAAATGTTGTACAATAGATATCAAAGACATTTATTTGTATGGTGTGAAAAACGATGAAATAACAAGATTTTTTTCATCTTCTCGTGAATATCAAACTTGAATAAAAGATATAAACCGAGAAATATACGAGAGAAATGTGTTAAGAAGGTAAAAAAAAGAAAAGAAAAAGCTTCAAAGTCCTACGTATATCTTCTCAAATGTCATTGAAATCCTTGTAAAAGCTTGAAAATGTGACAAAGGTAAGAGTAATATTATCAAAGGCGACGTGGAAAAATAAAAAAAGAAGTTCATTATCATTTGTAACTGAAAAAATAACTATTTCGAATGTATATTTGAACAGGTGTAAAATAGTATCAAACGTACTAAAAACATTAAACATACCACTATTTCCAATATATATATATATATACATATATATATATATATATTATATTACATTATATATACATAAATTAAATAAGAAATATAAAATATATATTATTACGAAGTGATATAAATAATAACATCTTCTTCTCAATATTCGACGAGTGAGAAATATGGTCGAACAAGAAGATTTCTTTGTGTAAAAGTAACATAAAGAAGAAATAAATCAAATTGTTGAAATTGAACTTACTCTGTTTCATTTTAAAAGTCTTTGCAGCCTCCGTGATGCTAAGAAGGCCGGTACAAGTAGCGTCTCCGCTTTGAGCCATGTTCCACGTGTTGTTAGAACCTCTGGTGTATATAAAACACCTGTAGCTTTCTTCGTCGTTCGTCTTACGATCACCGTATAAACGTGCCACCATGTAGTTCGTACTACCCTCTCTCCAAGTAGCCAAACATTCCAATTGGACGTCTATATATACAAATTTTACTATGATATATATATATATATATATATTTTCTAAACGTTTATAATAATATATAAAATAACATTGTTCGATAAAAATAATAATAAAAATAATCATGAAAATCCATTAACAACGTCAAAGTATGACACAATTTGTCCATACGAACGAATCAAGTGAAATGATTGATAATCAAAAAACAAGTAATGAAAAAGTTAACATATACGATTGGACTTATCGATCATTTGTCTACTTCAATACATACACGAAACTTTTTTTTTTTTATTATTCGTTACCCGGCAAATTACGAACAATCGGCTAAATTTCAAACAATTAAAAAAAAAAAGATTATTCGTATATTAAAATTAAACTATGATTTTATAAATACGTTGCGTGATATTTGACATTTACAAATAAATTCTATATAATAATTGATTGTAATTTTGCGTTACTTTAAATCTACGATCACATATAATTATTCGTCAATTAAAAATATTTTCTCCAACATGAAAATCGTGTTACGTGCCTTAGGAACTTTGATAATCTTGTCATATTAGAGAGATTATTATCGCATACTCATCTAACACGAGTTATTATTATATGCCGCCGTACGTGAAACTTTCGCGAACCTCTATGTAAACTATGATAATCGAGGTTACATTTGCTTGAAGAGCAAGTATTAGAAAGAGAGAGAAAGAGAGAGAGAGAAAATGAACATATCGAGAATCTGTCTCTTGATTCGCAGACAAAATACGAGCCACCATCGTCCATCGATGATTATCCCGAAAATTCGTATCGATAGAAGGCAGACATGAACAAATGATAACTGACAGACCATTAATCATTTATCACTACCGTCGATAGGTTTTATCGATTATGTTACAAGGCTCGTACCTAGCGCGTTTACCAATGTTTAAACAAGCAAATTACTGGTTAACTTTTCCGAAGGGCTCTTTCTTTCTTTCTCTCTCTCTCTCACTCTCTCTTTTTTTCCGTTCCTTTACATTACTCTTCCCTTCTTCTTCTCTTCTTTTTTGTTTTACTTTCATCTTTTTTTTCATTACGAAAGTGACTACTACTTTTCTGCGAGCTTTAACATCCACGTGTTTTACGATAAAGAGAAGGAGCTGCTAAGCGTTACCGACTCGAAATAATACGGGGAAATAACTGCGCGAGACACGAGAATACGTTAAATACTTTTCCGCTTGCGGCCGACGCAGAAAGTTTTCTATAAAAGGGCCACGTGTTTGTACTTCTCTCCCTTCCTCTCTTTTACTTACACACGCGTAGACATTCTTCATTATTGAAGTTTGAAAAAGTTAGCGAAAGAGTACCGTGAGACTGACGGATATTTTACTACCACTACCGACGATGTAATATTATATTACATAAAAAAAAAGAAAAGAGAGAGAGAGA
Organism: Mischocyttarus mexicanus; assembly: GCA_023678845.1. Lineage (NCBI taxonomy): Eukaryota > Metazoa > Arthropoda > Insecta > Hymenoptera > Vespidae > Mischocyttarus > Mischocyttarus mexicanus. The sequence continues at coordinate 1,171,173 of JACGTP010000011.1, read as the reverse complement.
AAGAAAGAGAGAGAGAGAAAGAAAGAGAGAGGGAGAGTAATGTCTTCAATGAAATCGAATAATTATTGTTAATCGATAAAATAATGAAAAAAGAAAAGAAAGAAACTGACCTACGCTTTCGGTGGAACGGACATTGGCGCAAGCCTGATAACGCAATAGCAAACGTGACTCTTGCGTGCAAACTTCGGCATGTGAGAGGGGCGATTTGCATTCGCCGTCGCCTTGACTGTAAGTGAACTCCAGGGGTCCCTTTATGGGACACGGTAAGGGTGCTGCTCCCGTTCGAAATAGGGATATCAAGATGGCGTCGCTTGCGAGATTATTGCAAAAAATCTCCAAACTTGGCTCAGACGATTCGGTAGTGCAATATGCTGAAAATGTAATTTGTCATTTTAGAAATAAAGATAAAGATGGATAAAAATAAAGAGATAGATAGATAGATAGAAAAAGAGAGAGAAAGAAAAAAATAGATGACGAGGAAAATTTAACAAGTTTCACGTATTTAACACTTACTTTCTTTGTACTGCAACACATTAGGATGCTTCTCGTGCATAACCATACACCTGTAGCAAAACTCTTTCCTGTAACAGAAAAACAAACAAAATTTCAAAGTTATGATTAAATGATATTACATCGAACATGAAAGTGTTCGTCTCTTTTGGATAATGAATTAATAAAATAAATAATTTTAGTGGCAATTTTCATATAATATTTTTTTCTTTTATATATAATTTCAACGCAGGTTGTTACTGCGTTCGGGTCATTGTCAAATTTACTTGCATATATTTCCACACATATTTTTTTCTTATCCAAATATAAGTAGTAGTAGTAGAAGTAGTAGTAGTAGAGTGAATCTTTAAAAGATATATAACATAATCGAATTAAAAAGACGTGAAACTTGTATGACTAACAAATAAGTGTTTTTGAACGATCTAAGAAAACAGTGAACTCGTAGAAAAAAAAGTGAACTCTGCCTGAAGGTATTTTAAAAGACTAAACGTGTTTATCTAGTTTATATACTTTCTTCCAAGATCTAAAACTTTAACGGTGCGGTTAAGGTCCGCCCCATCATCAGCATTAACTGCAACTAAAGGTAGTGTAGCAATAGCCCGGATGTATATCGGACTGACGGACAAGACAAAGGTAAACTTCGACTTTAGCTACGTTCGAAGAGTGAGAGAAAGAAGGAGAAACAGAATAAGAAAGGGAAAGAGAGAAGAAGGTTATTCGCGAAGTGGTACAGAGAGACTACTAGGAGAAAGAAGACAGAATGGTTTACGTTTGAGTAAGAAGCAGAAAGGGGAGTTTTTAGGGGGAGAAAGGAGTCTACTGGGAGAAACCAGGAGGTAGAGAAGGTAGAAGAGAAATCGTAGACCGGAGGCTAAGTAAGCTAGGTGCCAACTAGTAAGGACAAGACAAGTTTGAAAACTTTTAAGTAGCTACGCGATACTACTTGGACTTATAGTCTTTCTCTCTCTCTTTCTCTTTCTCTCTCTTCATCTTGGTCTTTCTCTCTTTCTCTCTTTCTCTTTTTCACTCTCTCTCTCTCTCTCTCTCTCTCTGAGTCTCTATTGCGTTTCGTAGTTTGTCTTTTCGGCGTGTACAAATGCTACCGTACCATACTCCTTCTCACGTTTGTAGAATGCGGCCTAGTGTGGGTGCAAACATGCGAAGAATGGGTTAAGAGAAAGAGAACGAGAATGATGTAGCGTGCGATAAGGACATAAGAAGCACGCGAGATCGTTTGAGCTTCTCATTCCTAACCTTCCCAGTCGATTCTCTAGGTACACCGTGTAAATTAGCTTTGAGAATATGGCGAACTTTGTGTCGCGAAAGTGTCACTGTACAGAGATTCTCAGAGTCTTAGATGTGCATCGTGAATAAATCGAAATAGAGATAGAGAGAGGGAGAGAGAGTGTCTTTTATGACATCTTATTACGTTACTAGAGATATATATTCTTACTTACAAAACACATTGACAATAAGAAATGAGATATTTCTTTTTCAATGTTATATAAGTTTTTATTTGTAACTTTATTTAAAACTGAACAATATTTCGTTTTTTGAAATAACAATTTTATATTATTCGATAAGAATAAAAAAATATTGGGTATATATTGGTAGTTTACAAAATATTGAACGAATTCATTAACGTTTCTTAGCAATATTTTGTCAATCAATTTTAATGCAACTTCTCTCTTAGATATTTCTAAATAGGAATAAATAAAGGTAAATAAGGAGATAATAGAATTTTGAAAAATATAGCACGAATGATCCTTTATATTTGTCGTGATTTATCACTATATAGAAAGAAAAAAAAAAGTAAGAATGAAAGAGGAAAAAAAGAAAAAGAAAAATAAGTTCGACATCAAAAAGTGGCCAATCAACGTTAATCTTTGTAAGAAAAAGAGAGAAATTTTCGAGGTACCATCGAGAGCTTTCAAGAAAATAGGAAAAATAAAAGAAAGAGAGAGAGAGATTCTCTTTCTTTTCTCTTTTCGTAGCTTTTGCGCGCTAGGTAATTAACTCTAATTGACTCGAAGAAATTAATTATTCCATTCCATCTTTCGCGAGAACCAGATTATCGACAATCTTGAGAAAATGGTCGATAATTGCTGGCAATGCAAACGCGAATTCGGTTAAATTGTAACAGCTGAGAAAAATTATGGTAGATCTTACGTCTCTTTTTTCCTATTTTTTTCTTCTTTTCTTTGTACGATTAATACAGAAAGTAGTCTATTTTTTTATATATTTTTTACATCCTTGATTATCAGAAAGTGACCTTTTTTTTATTCTAATTTAATTATGGAAAGTTTTTGATTGGAAAAACGATAGACGTAGTGAAAAGAGTAACGTTGATTTTCTATTTTGCGACGATATTTTTATCCAAATATTTTACAAAATTAAAATACGTAACTCCAGACGGAAAATGATATAATTATTTCATCGTTCCTTTCTTTTTTTTATATTTTTAAAATATTGCTAAAAATATTCACGTCTCTTACAGAATTTAAAATTCTTCTCGGATCTAGACACACAAATAATTTTATTTCTTTTCTTATGAAAAGTGACAAAAAAAAATAATATTCCATTTATGTTTCTCTCCAATTAATTTTTATTTTTTTTTAAAACCGACCAAACGTGTTAGTTTCGATTCCAATATTAACTTCACTAAATTTCTGATGCAAAAAAATAACGTTAGATCATTTTCAGTCGGTTCATTCTTATCTTTTTTTTTTCCTCCATTAACCCATCAGACGAGTTGTTGGGTCGACCGTAATAACGACTTCATTATTCGTAACGAAAAATCGTTCTAAGGAATGAAAAAATGGATTAATCTTTAAGTCCTTTTTTTATACACATATATTTAAAAAAAATACTGCGTTGCATTATTAATCTCGACGTCTAGGTTTTCTACAATCTAAATTAGTTATCAGAGAGTTTGATTTAACATTACTTATTTATTCTCAGTTTGTGTGATAATAATTTTTTGAAAAAAAACCTGTAATAATTATTAACATCGATGCTAATATCTTTTTGATAACAATTTACCTATACGAAAGAATAGTAAATAAATTAACTTCTATGTATAAAACTTCTAGATTAAATAAATGCATATATCAACAAAGTATAAACGTATATAATATATTTCACGAAACCTTGCATAAATTTCATCATTTTCCTTTAAATTATCGATTACATTTAAACTGTATTTGGCATACGTGAGAGAAACTTTTGATACCAAATTACAAACGTTCCAAAGACCATTAATGAAATTTATTAGAAAACCAATAGATGTGCATTCATACAAAGTATTTCGACAACGTTGATGGTAATTTTAATGATAAGTTTATATTAAGGAGTTTTTATTGTAAAAGATAGCAACAATGAGACGAAAAGGAAAGGGTAAACGAAAAATAAAAGAAAATAATGATGATGATGATAGAAAAAAAGAAAAAGATGGATACCATAAAGTAGATAGATGAATATACGGATAAAAGGAATAAAAGAAAAAGAAAGAGAGAGAGAGAGAGAGATAAGAGAACGAGATGAAAAAAGTGAAAAGTTCTAATGGCGTTAAAATGGCGGCTGTTACGTCCAGTTACGGTAGGGTCGAATTGAAAATTGTGGGAGAGGTTGGTAGGAAATCTGTGCCGGAGTACTCGTTATTGAGGACTTTTCAACGTTCGCTTTAAAGCACTCTAGCAGAAAACTCTGTTCTCCGCTTACACACATAGAGTGTAAGAGTGAGAGAGAGAGAGGGAGAAAGAGAGAGAAAGAGAGAGAAACTAACACGTGCCAAGGTAAGAACATTGTTAGCCACACTCGCGTTTTCACGCGTACAACCTCGACTCAACATTGTCAGGAAAAGTCGGATGGTGCGTACGAGCTACGTTTAACCCGTACTTTCTGCTTATAAGGAGCTTTCAAAACCACCAGCTAGCATTTCTCTCTCTCTCTTTCCTTTTATTGTTTTCTTTTTTTTCCTTTCCTTCTCTGTTCATTCATTTTAACGTAAACTTAAGAAAAACGTTCGCGTTGTTCTCTCGACCGCTGTGTATGTGTGTGTATGTGTATGCATGTGTATGCGTGTATGCGTGCACTTTTTTCTTTCATCCTCTTTTTCTGCTATTTTTCATCCCTTTATTTCTTTCATTCATTCTCTCTTTCTCTCTCTCCCTCTAATTATTTTATTTCTCTCCCTTTTTTTCTCCACAATTTTTACATCGAGCATGGTTTTACTTTTTTGAAATTCACGTTTATGTAAATACATGCCCTCTGTTTCTCTTTCTCTTACTCTCTCTCTATCTTTCTCTTACTTTTCTTTCGAGAACACTCGAGAAAAAGCCGTCGATTAATACTCCTCTCTGCCCACCTCTTTTTTTTTACCGGCGTGTACGATATTATTCTATCGACGTTGGTGAAACCCGATTTCGAGGTTAATTATTTTAACCAAGAGGATTTTTTTTAACACCGTGAAATATTAATAATGAAATAATAAAAGATCTAACTGTCGTATTATATTACTGTCTTTTCAAATTCATTTGACTCGAGTTAAAAGAAATCGAAGCGAGGGAGAGAAACGGATAAACGTTTATCCATGTAAGTACTGTAGTATTACTACACAAGTGTGTGTGTGTGTGTGTGTGTGTGTGTGAGTGTATGTGTGCATGCGGTATGGTAGTTAAGCGAGGGTTATTATAGAAGGTAGACGTCGCGACGGAAAAGAACGTAATCTCGTTGACCCAATTTTTCTCGTTACCGTCGCAAAGTGCCGAGCAGTTTTCCAGGACTATCGAGCATGGTCTCGAGTTAAAATAAGCGAGAGAGACGAAGAAAGAGAGAAATAAAGAGAGAAAGAGAGAGGAAGAGAGAGAGAGAGAAAGAAATGAGTGCTCTTTCACTCACCGCCATCATATTCCAACCACAACTGTTTCGTAATAAATTGGACCAATTCCCAGAAGAAAACGATACCGATAAATACGTAAATCGTTAATGGTTATATAAATGTGCGATCGTGAATCAAAGGGTAACATGAATCGGCTTGAATTCATTTGATTCAACGAAGAAACATGGACCTCCTCCTTTGATCGATTAATTACGAAGAATATTATTATTATTTTTTTTTAAATTAGACGTTTTTTATAATTTTTATAATATATATATAATACTTAAACTATCTTGTTAATTTTAAAACATTAATGTATAATATTACATTATAATAATAATGATAATAATATAATAGGATTTTATTATACAGGTTACATCATTTGGTAAAGTTGATTATAGGAAAGATTAATATATAAGAAAGGATAGAATAAATAATTCATGGGGGTATGGCAGACATGGTTTTTATTTAATCGTTTACTTCAATTTACCCGCACGCCATGACTTTTATTAAATCTATAAATTATTTATCGTATTATATATTATCTCACTCTCTCTCTCGTTGGAATAATTGTTAAACTTAATTGTTGAATCTAAAAAAAAAATAAAAAAATAAAAAATATTATACAAAAAAAAAAAAATCTCCCCCCACGAAAAGGAACGATTCGATAAGACGTGAATATTTATTACATCGAAACAATTCCGTTTGAGAGAAAATAGTGAAATTCGTTCGAGTAAAAAGAAAAGAAAGCATGATTTTATTCGATCGAAAAGACGAAGACAGAATAGAAGTTTCCATCTTGTCGATTATAAAAACAAACGAGCAAACATCCTTGGACGAGAGACTTGCGTTCTCTCTCTCCATCGTCATTTGCAATTCAGAGTCGTGAAGTTTCTGCGTGTTCTGATCGTACTACACCCACTACTCTAACACACAAGTAACTACTACAGACGAGTACTGTGCACAACTGCATAACCGAAGACGATTTGTTCTCCTAGTCGTCGTCGTCGTTTCTACAATCACGTTTACGAAACTATCGTGAAAACGAATGCACGAACGGGTTGGACCGTTTCGGATCTACCTCTGTCTTGCATTTCGTAACCGCAAATAGCTTTAGCCTAAGTTAAATGCTGCTGCTCACGGCAACGTTACCCCTTCTAAACTCTTTCCCCCACCAACCGATTGATTCGTTCCTTTTCCAAAAGGCTTTTTTACAAATTAGAAAAACCGTTCTTTCTATCCCTCTATCTCTCTCTTTCTTTGATTTGGAAACACTGGACGATTTTCAATCTTTGTTATTTGACTAAAGAGTATATTAGAACCTTGAATAAGTTCTTGCTGTTTCTTGTCACAAAATAAAAGCTTTATTTAAAATATATGGAAAGGTAAGGTTCAAGGTTAAGGTGTAAAGTTCAATATAAGGTTCTAATTATTCGTCTTGAAACTTTGTCGGTGCGCCAGAACATTCCTTATCCACAAGTTAAAAATTATTATTTTTCAAACATCGAAAGCAGTCTTTGCATGTCGTATCTGACAGAGCATTGTCGCCGTAAGTCTCAACAAGAATTCTGTCTGCTTTAGCTGCAGATTTCTATTGAATAAAGTAGTACAATAAAATTTCCCTGTTAAAACACTTTATTTGGCACAAAAATAGACAAACACGTGGTTGAGACTATAGTGAAATACCATAGACTGAAATTGAAGGGTTACATACAGTACTTCCGTGTCGATGCATTACCATTCGAGAATTTCATGCACGGAGTACTGATAATACCATTTTTTAACAAACAGCGAGAACTTATTTAAGGTCCTAATATTTCATTTATTAAACGACGCCCTATATTTAAATCTCTTTTATTTCTATTCTATATTATTTTCGAAACTATATTTCGAAATCATTGTAAATATTGAGTTGGTGAAAAAAAATGTCTGGTATTTTTGGTCACAATTCAATGGGAAAATGTTATGTTTTTAATCCACCAACTCAATATGTATAAATCATTAGGTTTTATTTTAGTTCAATGTCTAGACGATTTATTAAATATATATATCTACTTAAGTTTCTAATTATTTTTAAAATAATACGAGTATCGATTTACGTCAGTTTAAGATACTTACAAAAAAAGAGAGAAAAAAATATATATATATATATATTTATAAAGAGTGAGAAAAAAAGTTCGATGGGTTGTCTTATCTCGTCTTATTATCGTTACTCAACGATATCGTCCTATCGATCGATCGTGAAAGAAAACTCTTAGGACAAGAGAAATTTGTCAAAGATAATCATACTTTCCTTTTCCTCGCCTATTTGTGTTAGAGATGTCAATTTTTTTTTTTTAATCATCATCCTACGACGTTAAACGTCGAACGAGATATACAAGACTAATTACAAAACTAATAACAAATGGTTAAATAAATTTTTAACGACCACTCGCGGGTTTCATAAATCATCGTGTTTTTCACGCCTTACACGGTTCATTCCGTTGATGAAAAAAAAAAAAGAAAAAAGAAAATTGATCGAAATAAAAGCAAAACTAATCCCCTACAGTACGAACTTATGAATTATTCTTTAATAAATAATTAAAACTAGAAGAATGTATAATATATAGATGATTTTTCCCTACCCGTCATTTACTCGCGTTCGTGAACATTGTTTATAAATGCGAGGAGAGAAGATAGGAAAAAAAAAAAAGAAAAATACAAAGTACTAATAATCGGGATTCGCGTGTTGCGTTGGGAGGGAAAAAAAGAGAAAAAAAAAAGAACACAAAACGGTGGAATTTCGTCGACGAGTGGCACACGATCGTCAACGGGGATAAACGCTAAAAGTACGACGCTTCGTCGATTTGTAAGTTCAATAACGAACGAACGAACGAACGAACGAACCAACGAATGAACGAACGAATAAACGAACGAATGAACGAATGGCAGGCAGGCGAGCGTATAGGTCGATGAGCTTTTGTCGCAACGCGACCGCGTAAATAAATCATGACGAGGCGCGCGTAGTCATTTATCTACCGACACGATCTTCGTAACATCGATACCGTGTGCTTTATCGATGTTCGCGATAATAACGTTCTCTCGTGTCGAACAAGGACCAAAAGAACGAAGGGGGAGAGGGACAGGACCGAAGAAGGAAGGGCGGCAGAGGGTAGGGGATATGATCGCGACGATAAAAAAAAATAATACTAAAATATGGAGAAAAAAAAACAAAGATAGCTAGAATGAGAGGGTGGCTAAGGGTAAGAGACAGAAAGAGAGTGAGAGAGAGGAAAGATGGAATTAGTTAAAAAGGAAACGATAACGAATGTACGGAGGTGTTTCAGAGATACTTCGATAAACATTAGGAATGAATATTTCTCACGAAAACAAGACCAAAATTTTGTACAAAAATATGTCGGGTTTTTCCATTGAATTGTGACCAAAAATCCAACATCATCGATTGTTGTTGTTAAATTGCAATCATAGATGAAGCATCGAAAGCTACGATTATTTAATTTAAATAAATATACTGTAATTAAGAAAATAAAGTTATTATATAGTTAGCAAAGATAAAAAAAAAGTCGAAATAATCACTAATTTGGATATCAGAACGAAATATTTGATAATTCGCTATTAAATAATAAAAAAACCATCGATGTGATTCGTTAATAAATAGTAATTGAAGTAAAGGCAAGTAAGAGGACGTATAATAAAACAAAAGAGAGAGAGAGAGAGAGAAATCTTTCTTCTTTTTTTTTTACCTTTGTTTTCTCGTTTCACGTAATCTACCAAAATTCTTTCTATAAAATATCAAAACGTTTTCACCGACAGTTTTGCGATCTCAGAGATTAGAGAGAGAAAGAGAGAGAGAAAGAGAGAAAGACAGAAACAGAGAATAAAAAAGAATGGTAAAAACGTGACGATGATAACTACAAAGCCTCGTTAATCTTCCGACGCAGGTATATATGTACATATGTATATCTATATATACATATATATATATCTATATATATACATAGATGTGGTACGACATCGAAATCTAGGTTCACCCGATCTCTCCATCGATTCCTTTTCGAATGTCAGGGTTGAATGGTCGTGGCAACGGCTAATCGTTGTCCGACGATGCGTTTAAAATCGCTCGAGGGCGGTTCTATCGTTCGCGAGAATTGAACCGAAAAAATTTGTCCTCTTTAACGAGTGTCGTCGTAGTTGTAGTCGTAGTCGTAGTCGTAGTCGTAGTCGTAGTCGTAGTCGTAGTCNTAAGACGTTTGTAGGAGAGAGAGAGAGAGAGAGAGAGAGAGAAATGATTATTTTCCTATCTCTGGTATACCTCGATATATGTAGTAAATTTTATCAAATATATGAGAAAAAATAATACGAGAAAAAATAAAAACTTCGAACAAAATGGGAAGGAGACGAACGATCGAAAAAGAAAACAACAAAAACAAGATACGAGATAGAGTTAAGGGAACAAAAGGAAGAATCAGATAGAAAGTATTACAAGAAGAAAAAAAAGAAATTCGTCCAGGCCCAGGTGTTATTTAACACATATTTTGACCCGCTTTCTCGAAAGAAGGAAATAAATAAATAAATAAATAAAATGAAGATGAAAATTAGGTGGGAGGAGAAAAATTGATTTAGGTAAAGAAGTAGCAATGGAGAATAAAAACACGATTTCTGTAACGATTGTTCATCCGATACAAATTGACGATCGAGGAGAGTAATTCTGTTTGCAATGTCTAATAGCCCGATAGCGTGTAAAGGTGATCCAACTGTCCCCCTCAAAATTCTCGTTCTCTCACTCTCTCTCTCTCTGATCCTTGTTCACTCCGTTCGGCGCCCTCTGGAATGGTATCCACCAACAAGGTGCTTCCCTAAACCGTTCCCGGACATGGTTTATTGATTTCTCTAGTGCGTAAATACGCACGCCACTCCGTGCTCTGCACTAATGACGTACGAGAAACCAAGAGAGCAAGAGCGAGAGAGGAAGAAGAGAGAGAGAGAGAGACTCGTACACACAGGCCGCAAAGCAGAAGCGACATTTCCATGCATTATCATCTAATCATATCTACCTACCTACGTAGATCGTTGTAAACGCATGCGTCAGGCGTTATAATTATACATATATATATATATATATGTATGAATATATGTGTGTATATATGATATTTATCAACACGTTTTCCTTCACAGAAAAAATAAAACAGAAAAAAGATAAGTATCTTGAACATTTCTAATGCTTTTATGATAAATGTCAGACAAATAATACTTATCGTTATAAATAAAGTATAGGAAATTAAACGATATTCGTATCATATTTTAATACCCCATTTCGTGATATTTCTATATTCGTATATTCGTCGTTTAATATACTTTAATGGTAGTTCAAGAAGAGAGAGAGAAAAGAAAAAAAGAAAAAGTTAAGATTGATTTGAAATAATAATTAAATAAACCCCTAATGGCACGGATGACGTTGTTCCTTATAAATGATCTTTGAAATCTCTATTTGATAGTAATGCATGATGCGTTAAAAATAAGTAATAATAATCATGTTAGGTTTCGAAAATAGAATAAAACGTTGATAAAAGGTTAATCATTTTTAGAAATCGCCTAGATAAGAATTGTCGTCGAACTAATGTTAACTCGCTAATTTAGTATTTGGTAAAATATATTATTAGATTGGACGAAAAAAAAGAAAAAGGGGGAAAAAAAAGCGAGGATATTTTTCTCTGGAGAGAATATTCCATTCGATCGGCCATTAAATTAGACATATCCTATCGTGAGTTTTTGTATTGTGTTTCAGGAAAGAGACGGGTAACGAGATGGTAGTAGGTGGGAGGAAAAACACGGTGCGTACGAAACGAGAGAGAAAAAGATAGAGAGAGAAAGAGAGAGTGGGAGGTTGGGGGTATATAACGGGAAAAGGGTGAATTTAGTAACGCGATATTTTAGCTGCAGGCATCCACATAAAGCTAAAAACCTATCGCGTTACAAAAGCACACGAGATGCGTGGCAAAAATCGAAGTAATCCGCATACCGTCGTATATTTTATCCAGACAAAAGAGAAATAATAAGGAAAGAGAGAGAGAGAGAGAGAGAGAGAGAGAGTGCAAAGGAAGAAATAAACGTTATTTTGACGTTCTGTAAAGGAAAGTGCACCCGGCGAGAAAATTTATCGACGATTAAGGTAAGCGGAGGCCCTTCTACGGGATACTAATTAAAAAGTTGCCCCTTCGGGGATTAATTTCATCGCGAGTTATATTACGTCCTTACTCCTGCCGCGTTACCGCAACTTCCGGAGTAACATCGCGGAAATTGCCGTAGAAAAAAAAAAGAAACAAAATAAAAAGAAAGCAAAAAATATGGGAGGTGGGTGGGGGAGAGAGATAAGGTAAAGGACGAGGAAGATGTAGAAGATGAGAAAGAGAGAAAGAGAGAAGGTAAAAGAGTTTTCGAACGAAAGTTGTCGGTAGTAAACAGGGCAACCCAAGCGACACCTCTCTCTTTCTCTCTCTCTCACTCTGATCTTTTTAAACTCCTTAACTATTCGTGCATCTACTAACGTATCTAAATTTTGACATTAACCATAGTACGACGTTGTTAGAGTTAGACGTGAATAATGAAATGATAAGCGAACACCGGTGTGACCAGTTAATATATACTAAAACTGAACAAAGTGTCGAGCTTTGAAACTACGGCTAATGTTCGGTTAATGCGAATCCTACGAATAAGTTACCCCACGTGAGAGATATTTTGTCCTTATCTAGAAGGACAAAACAGAACAAAACATATCCGAGCTATAGTTCTACTAAACATCAAACTGGTTCTAATACGATGCCCGATGACGCAAAAACCACATACACACACACATACGCGAGCACACGCACGTATGCACACACACTCAAGTTGTTGCTAGTAGCATGAGAAAAACTTTCGAGAACTTGTTGGGAAGTATTTGGATTTTCTTTTTCGACGAGATTAAATTTGTTTCGTGTTATTATATCAAGGAAATTACAATTAACATATTTTTGTTAATAGATTATTATTTTTCGCTTTTTTTTTTAATCATTTGAATATTTTGTATTCGATACTAATAAAGAGTATCACTCGTATCGAGTGATTTTCAAGATATGATTACTTCATTTTGAAACGATGTATTTTTGGTACTTTTGCGTAATTCGTTGGAAGTATGAGTGGAAATAAAGGAAGGACATGGTAGAAAATAGAAAAGAGAGAGAGATGAGAAAAAAAGCGGATAAAAAAAAGAAAGAAAGAAAGAAAGAAAGAGAGAAAGCAAGGGTGGATTTGGAATCTTAAACCTTCAAGAAAAGCCACTGCGAAACTGTTCAGCTCGCTTGTATTACACAAATGCTGGATTTTCCTCATTTTATTTTCTTTCGGACGAAATAACGACGCTCCTCGGTTTATTTCCTACGGAAGAAGGAAGACAGGGAAAACGTACGATGAGACTCGATAGTGGAAAAGAAAGAAAAAGAAAGAAAAAAAAAAAGAAAAGGAGTAATACATAAACGGAAGTGAATAGCAGAAAAGGAGAAAACGAAGAAACGTTCGAGACTAATGGAGAACGTTCGAACCAGGAAAATAAGCAACGCCGATCCTTACAGCAGGATGCTTTTGCATTGAAATGTCGAGAACGAAAAAGAAAGAGAGAGAGAATATGTATGTATGTGTGTATGTGTGTTTGTATGTGAGAAAGAGAGTGAGAGAAATGGAAGAAAGAGAAGAGAACTACACACGTTTTACGTTCTTCTTCTTCTTCTTTTGCTTTTCCACTATTCCCCACCTTCCCTCTTTATCCCATCGTCTTCGTCTTCTTCTTCTTCTTCTTACGAAGATGCAGCTTTACCAACGACCAACGCTGAGTGATGTAAAAGCGTCGAAAAAGGGTAGAAATACCTTTCAATACTAACCGCCACTGGGGTACGTGGGCGCAGATGCGAGATAATCGACCACTTCGAAATTAGCTTCGAAATCTTTATTTTATTTTCTTCATTTTTTCTTTTTTTTTTTTTGTCTACGTTGAAGAAAATTTCGTTTCACTAGAAAGATTCGAAACTTTTACGTGGGCAACGATCGGTGCAACGATCTCTAGGAATTATTTTTTTTCTATTCTCTTTTCTTTCGTTTTTTTTTTTTTCCTTTTCGTTAAAGTTCTTGACGTTAAGAATAAAAATACTAAAACAACTCTTCCACTTTTATTATTATTATTATTATTATTATTATTATTGTTTTTTATCATTATTATCATTGTTATTGTAAGCAAATTATATTACATCGTTGTAAAATTGCTAAACTTCCTAAAAGCTTCCATAAAACCCTTTTCCCTCTCGATTATAAAACCATACTTTACCGTTTTCTTGTTTTATCCGTTTTTCATTTGAAATAAATGCGAGAAAGTTCCAGAAGATGTTTTATTATGCGTGTCTAATCATATTTAAAAACGATCAGCAATCATTTTCGCGACGATCAAAAGACCACTACCACCCCTATATGCACCGTGTTCTTATTATTTCCTAGCCGTAAACATCAAAGGCATCAATTTCAATGTTCAGCGAACGTCGCACATTGCATGCTCGCGGTATTATAAGGTAAGCTTGAGAAACGAGGCGAAAGGCACGCGCGAATTCACGCATACGTGTATAATCTACGTACACGTATATATCGTTGAAAGGAAAAAAGGTTTTCAACACTTTTTCGAACGAACTCGTTCAACTCGTGGATACCCGCAGGCCGTTGATTTAGCTATTTGCTTCTTTCTGCTTTACTCGTTGCAAGCTATTTCCTCTCCCCCACACTTCCAACCCCCACTCACTCTCTCTCTCTCTCTTTCTTCCTTTCGTTTTGCTTCTTTTCGTTTGTTTATCTCTTTCTAAAGTATCCTCTGATTTTGTAAAATCTATAAAAGAACAAAAAAAAATAAAATCACCTCGTCTTCTTAATTCTCGATATCTAATTAAACGATTAATCAAACTATTATACAATAACAAATTTCAATTTATTTTTTATTGATCTTTTTTTTTGGTTGTTTGTTCCCTCTCTCTCTCTTTTTTTTTAACCATTGGTACATGGAAAGTAAAATAAATAGAATTATTTTTTTCGAAAACAATGTCGGGGTGTAGAATCACCGTCAGGCCGTCACCGTTACCACCGTCGTTCTTTCTACATATTTGATTCAGAATTATTATTTTTGTAACGCCGCGACGAGCGGTTTGTTGCATACATACATACATACATACATATATACATATATATATATACATACATACGCACATGCACACTGCCACGCTCGGTTGTTCATTGTTACTAAACTTTACGTTTGGAATGCACCATCGCGATTCACGGAAAACCACATTTATTTGGGCCGACAGCGCGTATTAAATCGCTTTGTGATTCGCGAGCAAGCGGCTTTCGTTCATTTTACCCCTCCCCACTTCTCTCCACCCCTCCACTCATACAATCCCTCGCGCTTATGCGATATCAAAGAAGGTTACTTGCTTAAAAAAGAAAAAGAGAGAGGGAGAGTTAGTGAGAGAGGCGAGTGAGATAGAAAAACAAACTAATTGATAGAGAGAGAGAGAGAGAGAGAAAGAGAATTAAAACGCATTTGCACAATCGTAAATAATAATATTATTATTATTTATAGAAATGCGCTTTGATTGAACTAAATTGTTAAAATTATTGTATTATAAATAGAGTATATACAGGTTCAAAAATATTCCGAATAAATATTTTATTTTTTCATGATTTTAAAATAAAAACAAAATATAAAGAAAAATGTATCAGAAAGTAGTAAAGTAGTAAATACGACAAAAATCGTATAATTAGAAGTAGTAAAATACGAATCTGATCAGACGTATGTCGAAATTTCTCTTCCTCATCACTTTTATTCTCATTTTAATATTCAATAAAATTCTTATGATATTTTGACATTATATTTTTGTCGATTGCCTAATCTCTACCTACGGTGTAACCAAGAGAAACAGATACAAATATATAAAAGAGAGAAAGAGAGTAAAGTTATTTCACTCGCATTTATACTCCCGTTTAATGTGATTTTAGGAACGTATGCGCGGTCACGATCGGCCCGGTCCACTCTGATCGGTCTTCTGAAAACGTGCGTGCGCGTTGCCAAACGCACGCGCATCCAATGAGCATACGAGAGAAAGAGAAATAGAGAGAGGAGAGAGATATATATATATATATATGTGTATATATATACTAGGGATACGCGTATAGCGTTAAAGGGAAACGGAGCAGGAGCATTGTTGGTTTTCCCGCTGGTGTTTGCAATAGTATAGCATTGTTGTGCGATGAATCCACCCTTCGGCCGATCTACTCGACCCCTCCCCTTTCACCTATTTTCATCCCTTTCCAACTAACAACTCGTGGGAGATGCACACACGACGACGACGACAGCCATACGACGAGAGTATCTCATATTAGCCGCTTAATTGTCTCTATTTGTCGTGGACCCAACAACACCACGAGGAAACCACCATCAACTAACCACCATGCACCACTACACGACGATGACGGTGATGCGCCATTGAAGATCACTATGACTTGAAAATGAGCAGTTATTGGTTCTCGCGTTAACTATCATGATGTTGCTAAAAATATATCAAACTCTCTCTTTTTCAACTCTTATTATTCTGTTTTAAATAATATGTAATCACACACATTGAAAGGTAAATCAATTCATAAAATGATAAAATATACCTACGAGATAATTATTATTTTCTTTATTTTTAATTACATTTTCCTTCAGTTCCTCTTTTTTTTTTTAATCATATTTTCCTTTTTCTCTCCCTCTTCCCGATGCACCGTACGTTTTTAGTTAATATCGTGAATGTTATTGGAGTGTGGCAGATCGACAAAGTGCTTTACCAAGAGAATATTTTTCCAACGCTATGGCTTTAATCGAAATTGACAAAAAAATATTTAAAAAAAAATGAAGAAGAGAAAAAAAAACGGAAGAAGAGAGTAAAAGAAGAAAAAAATATATATATTTAGCCTTTTAACTGTTATCAATAATTTAAAACGTTATATATATACAACTCGAGCAGAAAAAGAAAGAGCGAGAGAGAGAGAGAAAGAGAATGTTACGTTGTTTATCAATTTTATTTCGAAGTTTAATTGGCTCAATTTCGTCCGAATATAGCAATATTTTTATGAAATCATTGTTTTATTTATTGCAAGTGCTTAATCGAAACGGTCTGCGAACGAGCGCCAGAGTAATCTCGTTACGTTCAATTTGTAATTCGCAAAAAAGTTGTTACCCGATGGAAAGGAATGGAATATAATAATATTCGATGAAGAAAAGAAAAATAAATAGAAGTAAAGATAGAAAGAGATAAAGACATATATATATGATCATTTACGTTGATCGATTTAACTTAAAAAAGAAAGAAAAAGAATTCGGTGATATAAGCAAAAAGGGTTTGTCATAAAGAACGCGTTAACTTTCGATTAAACGTTGCTTTTAATGTTCGATTTAAATGTACTCAAGTTTGATACTATCGACTTTGATCTTTCAAAACGATGTCAAAAGGACCGTAATGATCCAATTAATTTTCGACCGTAGTCTCGTACAATGAAATTGATCAAATCGTTTTCTCTTTTATTCTCTTTTTAATTCCGAGAGAGGAAAGATAGTCACATCCTACGTTGGCAACTTGTATATTCGTTCTAACGAAGAACCGTATTTTCTATTAAATTCTTCTCCTAGTGGAAATTATACCGACAAGTATCTCCTCTCTATCTATCTTTCTTTGATTTTTCACTTTGGTCTCGGTCTTTTCGGCGTTGCAAGCGGATTTGCGTTTTAATTGTCTCGTTTGTGTCGTCGTCGTCGTCGTCCTTGTCGTCGTCGTCGTCATGAGACCCACGAAAAAAAAAAAAAGAAGAAAAATACTTATAATCGACTCTTACGAGGACAAACCTATTTTCTTTAAAATTGATCTTGTTAGAACGAGATTAGGAAAAAAAAAGGAAAGAACGAGAAATCGTGTCCTTAAATTCTTCTGTGATGTAAAATTTATATCCAATAAAAAATAATCCTAAAATAAATTAGCGTGTAAAAGAATTTTTGTGAAAAATTTACATCAAATGGGGAAATATATAAATTATTACAAATTAATAGTAAAGAGAACAAAGGGGAGGGGAGAATGTACGAATATTTATTTGACTCATTATGAATACGTACATACATACTTGTGTATATCAAATCGGTTTGGAAAAAGTAGAAAGATTGAATGCTTCGCAAAATGAAAACTACGCGCTATAGGAATTAACGAGATATTTACGATATCTTATATCGATGATATACTATGCTTACGTATTACGAGTTTTAATATAGCAGTAACGTGTTTGCATGTGCACTCGTTAAAAAGAAATATTGGTTATGATATTACTAGTGACGACTTCATCTCCGCTTTTACCGTCGATATCTCCTCTCGATATGCGCCGCGTTTATTAAATTTAATTAATACACATCCGAACGATCATAAGCCGTTAAACGGCTATGAAATAGAGTAAAGTTACGGATTATCGGAACAGCTGTTAACTTAAATTACAAACGTCCGAATCCTCTGCCGATTAATCGAAAGCGGTACGTTCGTATACGAACTAAATATATCGATTTACCTTTTACGATCTCTGAACAACTATATATATATATCTCTACATAATAACATATTTACGAGTGCACATTTCGGACAAGATTTTTGTACCGTTGTCGACGGAAGAGAGCAGAGGAGTAAAAAAAATGAAGGAAAAAGGAAAAGAAAAAAAAGAAAACTTAACGATTCTAGTAACGTTTTCCGCCTGCGTTTCGTGGTTTCGATATTTTCTCTTTCTCGTTTCTTGTTGGCCAACAAATGCGAGCTTTCCTTATTTAACGTTTTAGCAAAACAAGCACGAGTCCAGGAGGATTGTGGTTAATTAATCCGAGCGAATTGTAACTCGAGTGATGTAGTTGGATAAGAGAAAGAGATAGAGAAATATAATATATGTTGGTGTATATAATCTATATGTACATATGTATATATATATATATATATATATATATACCATATATAATATATAAGCAAGCATATGTGTATGTGTATATATATATGGCTTACATATCTCTTTCCGCTAATTAATACAACTTTCCCGTATACGAGATTACATGTTCATCGTATATGCATACGTAGGGAACTACGTGTCTGGCTACTTTCGATTCGTCGTCAAGAGAAATACGCTAGTACACGTATAATAATGAAGTACTACGTTAAAGCGAGTTGGTTAACATGTAATTACATAACGCGAGTCTTTGTTTTCATAGTTATGATCGCTGTCTGGCGTGTCGAAAGCATTTGCCCAACATGACAGAACTACCGTTTAAATTGTGAATATTAATTATATCGTTAGATAGAAAATTAGTTGCTATCATCGATCCCTATTTCTATGTCTCTATATATATAATAAATATTATATATGTATATTTTTATATTTATATATTTATATATTTATATATATATAAAGCATTATCTGTAAATTTTGCTTTTATCATCCAAACGTATCTGTACTTTCCATCAAATTGTTTCATCGTATCATTCGTACATACTCGTTTATGTTATTGCAATATTCATACGTTTAAATTCAATTTTAATTGATATGATCGTATTCATGATTGTTGTATATTGCCTCTTTTTACTTTTTGCATCATCCCTATCCCCAGGCCCATTTCCCTTTCCTCTAACAAAATAATATGATTATAAGAAAGAATTGGATTTTCAAATGTATATCTCGTGTTATTAAATATTATTACATTTCATTGTAATCATTGTTACATTTTGTCAATTATTTATTAGTATACGTTCTTGATTTATGTGTGTGTCCCTCTTTCTCTCTCTCTCTCACTCTTACTCTCTCCCTCTCTTTCAAACTATCTATCGTTTGTGAATAATTTGAATAACAAAAAAATAAATATAATAACGAATAAATAAAGAAAGATAATAAAATCGACTGTATAAAATTATGAATAATTAATTTTAATCGTTATACATCGTTTTTGAGTGGATTGATCGTTTGAAATTAATTGGAACTAATTGACACACCTATTGACCTATATAAATTTGTAGACAAAATTGATTACCGTTCGTAAGAAGACTATAAAAATCTTTTCTTTCGAGTTAAGGCAACCTTGATCTACAATGATCACCGATAAAATAGATTAACTTACCGAGATATAAAAAAATTGTATTAAAGATTCTATGAAGTACGCTCTAACACTAAACCACCATTGGGTCTAAAAGTTTAACGATAAATGAACCATCTTTATTAAATTTTTATAAAATCGTTACTTATAATACTCACCATAAGTTGTCGCTGTTACGTCCTTGTTCACAGTTCAACTGATAGAAACATACTAAGCTAAGGTGAAACAAGTCGTACGGCCGAAGACAAAACGTAAACATTACAGAGAGAAATAAATACCAAACGTGAACGAAGAAAAAAGGTTCGTATCTCATATAAATAATTGAATAGATAGTTCGTATAAATAATTGAATAGATAGTTCAATGTACGTTTATTGAAAATGAATATTTGTTTTATATCGTATTTTACGCATCATAAGTTTAATCAATTAGCTTTGCAAGAAGGCTGATAAAAAGATGAAATAAAATAATATAATATAATACACATAAATCAATAATTCTATATATTTGCCGAATGAAATGATTTATTTTAAGAGATGTGAAATATCGGATATAAAAAGCATATCCAAGTAAATCGACATTTTCAATATCTCTCCAGAGACCTTATATACCTACTTTAGGGCTTATCCTTGACATTTGTAAAAAGATTTACATGTAAAATAAAATGACACCTTCCAATCTCTATACAGGGAGTATACTTTAAGTTGAAACCAAGCTTCTTTATTAAATAGAAACTATTATAAAAAAAATTGATAGAGGAAAGAAATCCTATAACACGATGAATTTTAATTTCCTATTTTATTATTTTTTATTTATATGCACCGATGACTCCATCTACGGTGCAGTTGCACTCGATGATCTTGGATTAATACTCTCTCATATGCAGAATAATAATACAAAAAAAAGAGGATCGATGAAAGTTGAAAAACAAAATTTCGTTTGCTTTAGAAAATATAGCGTAATTGCTCCTGTCGGATGCATCGGTGCATTCGTACAAAAAATAAGGTCATAGGAGGTTAGAACGTATTATGCCATATGATTTTTTCTTTTTTATTTTAAAAAAGAACAATAAAACATTCCAGTTACTAGAATCATCCTACATATATATATATTCTTGATAAAATAAAATAAAATCTTTTTATTAGATGTGAAATATTAGATGAAAATAAAACAAACATCCAATCTCATAAACGTTTCCTGATTATCTCTAGGGACATTCTAGTGACAGTTACCCTTGGCCTTATATCTTTGATACTTGAGATAGACGATAAGGGAAACACGACGAGGAGAAGGAGCTAATGTTCTACAAAAGACGATGCTCTCGCGGACTACGTGAGACTGACACGTAACATCTGTCAATGTCAGCTGTAAACCATGCGCTTCAGCGTCAGCTGTGTTGATGTTTAACAGGTATTACCCTGGTATATCCATTGATATGCTAAATTCCGCGTAACCGTGCTGCATAAATTCGCTTACACGTGTAAGTACACAACTATTAATATCGCGTTCACCTCCTTAGCACAGTTAAGCTATAATAAGTATGTATCATATCTGAACAGTTACGATGTCAAATTATGATCGAACAGTCTCTCTTCCGTTCTTCGTTAAAGAGATTTCTATCATTATTTCGACGATATAATTAAATATCATTCGTTTTATTCGTATTATTTTTTTTTTTATACAAGGATTATCGCATATGTCGTTAAAAAAAATAAAAAAAAATTCTTATTTTTATATTCTTATTTTTAAAAAACGTTGTCCCATTTTGTTTGAGTAAAAAAATAAAGAAGACAAAAATTTATTACGTCATACTTGTGTGGAACAAAACAAAATGTCGAAGCTAAAGTTTTTTAATTGTTGTTATTATTATTATTATGTATTTCAGTTACTAACAAAACTACACATGTGGCATACGTGTCCAGTATCGATATTCGAACTGATATAGATATTTCGGGGTAGAGAGGGAAAAATTTTTCATTAGCTGCAACGCGATAAAAGGAATGAAGAGAAAAAAAATAAAAAATAAAAAATCCTGATGAAAGACGACCCTTTAGGAATACCTCAACCTATATCACGAAAATCTAGAATTATCGGCTACACGATTGGCCTAGATTTTCGACTAATTTTCTTTCTCGCTCGCTCGCTCGTTCGTTCGCTAACTCGTCGATCGTTTCGAACCAACGAAGCGACCATAAACTCTTACTACTTCGTGCGTTAAGTACGTTAAACGTTCCCGGAATTTAAAGAATTTTTATCTCCGGGCGTAAATTCTACTTCCACGCAACGATCTTCATTGGATACATATATATATGTAATATGTAATATATACGAATACGTGTAACAAGTAAAGATTTTCATCTAGGCTTGTTATTTCTTCGAAAATATGTTAATCATTTTAATTACTACTAATAGGGTTTACTAATACTAATGGGTTTATCTCATAAAATAAAAATAAAAAATAAAACAAAATAAAAGAAAATAATTCGAGCAAAATATACAGGATTACAGAGAGAGAAATAATTTTTTGTAATAGTTTAAAAATCGATAAGAGAATGAAAAACTCATATCAGGTTTGTTACGGAATAGAAATATTTTCTGAGAAAGAATAAATATGTGCGCCCACGTGTTTCTGTGTATATGTGTATGTGAATGAAACAGAGAGAGAAAGAGAGAAAGAGAGAAAGAGAGAAAGTGTTAAGTTTTACCAATCAAAAGGAAGAATTTTCTTCGTGGATCGAGTTTCTATCCTCAAAGAAAAATAATTAACGTTATAACTCAAAAGGATTGGGGGGATGGAATAAGCTTCTTGGGTTAGTCAAGCGATAGTTGTATCGGTTTTATATCTTGATGGATTACAGCGATCAATGAAAGGTTGATCAGCTGGCTGATTGATTAGATAAGTTTCTGCAGAGCGGTTAAGAATGAGAGAGAAAGAGATAGTTAGATAGATGGATAGATAGGTACCTAAATAGAAAGAAAAAGAAAGAAAAAAAATGAGAAAGAGGGAGTATTAGTTCCTTCTTTCGGTTCAGAAGATCCTTTTCACCCTCTTTTCCTTTACTCTTCGAACTAACCCTCGTCCATCCAAGTACCATTATTTCCTCGTCTTTGGTTACTTTCGCTTGTTTCAACATCACCCCTTTCTCTCTCGCTCTTTCTCTTTCTCTTTTCTCGACATAGTATAGCCTACATTTGAAAGAAGAGTTAACCGTTTAAAGTTTTTCTTTTTTACCCCAGAGAAACGGAAAATTCTCTTCCGTTTATCTTCGATCTATGTTAAAGTTCAAATAGTAAGATAGAAAGAAAGAAATAAAGAAATAAAAGAAAAATACTTATGATTCCTTTTTCTAAGAAAATAAATTCATCTTCGAATGATAATATAGTTTAATTTACAGAATTATTAAATAAACCACAAAAGATCTTTTAGTTACTTGCGAGATAATTGTATATATAAATTTATTTTCTTTTTTCTTGAAAAGAAAATAGAAAAGTAAGAAGAAGATGAAGAAAAATAGAAATAAAAGAATTTACTCTTTTATTCTTTTCTTAAATGTTCCCCTTACCGATAACTACAAAGTTTATCCCCTAGCACAAAATCTCTCTCTCTCTCTCTTTTTCTTTATCTCTCTCTCTCTTTCTTTTGTAAATAGAACGAAGCACGCCAAATCGAAACTGCAAAATGCGCGTCCTGAATGCAATTACACACAATGGAACAATGACGTGGAAGACAACAAGAGAGAACAAGAGAGAGTGAGAGAGAGAGGGAGAGAAAGAGAGAATGAACGAAATAGGACACCCCGTTTGGATGGAGGTGGGATAGGAGATCTACGACGTGTATGGATAGCTGTAGGTTTCCACGGAGGAGGAGAATAAGGAGGAAGAGAAGGAGGAGAAGGAGGAGAAGGAGGAGGAGGAGAAGGCTCCTTCTCCACTCGACGAATTATACGCGCTCACGCGGAGAGACAAAAGGGGGGAAATGGAAGAACAGACGGAAAGCTATTTATTGCGGGCGTCGTTGAGTCCTCTCCTTGCTTCGCAAGAAACTATGAAGTTATAGACAATCGAGAACCGCGACAGAACGGGACTTACTGCGTGAAAGGATAGAGTAATAGTGAATAAGACATCTTCTAAGTGAGAGATAAAAAAGAAAAATAAAGAAATAAATAAAGAAAGAAAGAGAGAGAGAAGAGGATAGAGTAACTTTTCTGTATCTTTCTCTCTCTCTCATCTTTGTATCTCTTTTCAATACCCGTTCCTTCTTCTCCCCCAGCTCCAACCTACCCTACCCTAATTCTCCGCTCTTCTTCCATCTGCAAAATTATTTCCAACGAGTTATGGCATACCTTAAGAATAAACTTCTCTCTTACAATTTGAATCCAATCAGAGAATATACACACACACTCTTGTGTCTCTCTGAAACAGAATCTAGGAGAGAGATACCTATTTTGTTCAGATCCTCTCTCTTTCTCCCTCTTTTTATTTCTACCTCCTCTGGGTGATTCTTTTTTCTTTTTTTTTCTTTTTTCCTGTCTTTCCTACACCACGTGTAACAGAAATCCTACTCAGTCGGTAGGATATTATTCATATTCCGACGACGCATGGGCTCGTCACTCCGGACGCAAAGGCAATATAACTTTTTCTCCCCCCTCCTTCATCTCCTTCCCTCCCTCCCAATCCTAGGCTTGCACTCTTCTTCCCATTTCTATCTCGATCTATTCCCTTTTTTTTTCCATTTCTCTATGTCGGTATCTCTTCTACCTTTTCTTTCTTTTTTTTTTATATATATTTTCTTCGTATTTCCTCTCGATCGCAGTCTATGAAAAAAAAAAACAGAACGAAGGGAAAATATAAAAGAAAAAGTAACATGAAAAAAAAGGAGAGAAGAAATCTGTATCCCGAACTTGTTAAAAAGGTATTACTGTAAAAATTATCGATTGGAGTTAATTGAATGATAAGTAGAATATCCCTAAATTGTTACAATAATAATAATAATAATAATAATAATAAAAATAATAATAATAATAATAATAATAATAATAATAATATATTTATTAATAATATTATTATTATTATTATTATAACGTAGGATATAACAAGTATTATTATCGTTCGATTCGAATATTCGTCATTTGATTTTACGTATAGGTGTAACAGCAAGTAACCTAATAGAACTGTTAAAAGTACGAACGTTTCTATCGCCGTAATTGGAGAATTCGAAAGTCGCTGTGGGAATTTTGGTAAACATGTGTATGTATATAAAACATATATACGATCAAGTATGTATATGTACCCCTACGTGCAGAAATGAATCAAATCGCATACTAAATATATAAATGTATATTTACATATACTGACGTGCAAAACATTACCCACACAAATATCTTTTCCACAGTGTATATATACGTATGCAGATGAATACTTTTATATTATACATCGATTCCACGATAAACGCCGTAATTAAAGCGGTGCCCGTAGTTTGTTCGGAATTTAATAACGGGCAGGACGCAACGCGGCGTAGCTTATATTTCATTGATTTTAACAATGAATATCGTCCGTTCAGCAGATCTATCGTATCTTTATGATCTTTCCCGAATATATATATATATATATACACACATATACATATATATATATATATATACATACGAGAGCACGTATTTACGATTGGGAGCCGGATGCAGGCCGTTTTAACGAATAAATTCTATCGGGAATAGAAGGAATTATACATAAATAATAAACGAAAGTTCCCTTTCTCTCTCTCTCCCCCCTTCTCTTTCGTTCAATCCAATACTGGATATACCCCAAATAATAATAATAATAATAATAATAATAATAATAAAAATTAGATTCTCTTCTCTCGGTACTGGCTATCGAATCAAAAATAGTAGAATAAAAATAACTGAAGAAAGATTCTTAATTATTCCTTGGAGCATCCTTGGTCTCTCGAGTCGAATGAACGAATCTTAATGGCACCTGGTACCATCTTCCTCGATCGTACTATTTAACAGATTCGACATCGTCCATTTCCCCTTTTCCTCCCCTACCCCTCCCCCACCTTTATTTTTCCTCCTCTTCATTCTCCTTTTTTAGTCTTTATCTTTCTCCATCTTTTTCATCGTCTACTTCTTCTTCTTCTTGTTCTACTTCTTGTTCTTCTTCTTCTTTTGAACGAAAGGACATCATCCCTCTCGACCTCAACTCCGACGACTTCTTAGAAAGGAGCACCATGCCACTGATTGGCAAGCTAATCACGCGCTACTCTCCATTACATTAATTAAAACTTAACTCTCGACTCTCTCTCTGTGCTCGGTTGGCGTCATCCACCTCAGTTTCTAACATCTCGTCCTTTAGCTATCTTTATTCCTTACTACTACTTATTATTACTTCGACTACTTTACTCTCTTCTTTCATTCCCATACCATCATCCGTTTCCCTTTCGTTCGCGATTTATGAATAAATCATTATATGTATTTGTATATGTATATATCCTTCGTGTTAGATAATGTTTATTTTCTTTCTGTTTCTATTTTGTTTTTTATTTTTCTATGTATGTTTTTTTTTCATTTTTCTCCCTCTCTCTATCTTTCTCTATCTTTCTCTATCTATTTCTATCCTTTTCCGTAAAAGTTTCTTTCACCGCGGCTAAATATTCTCGTCTCCCATCTCATTACCTGAGCGAACCGTTAAATCGTACGTACCTAACTGTAAAAGCACCGAGAAACGTTACGATCGAACAAGTAAGAGTGGTTAGAAGAACTGCAATTACGAGAGGGAATATGGAGTACCTTGAAAAACGTAGGGGAAAAGAGAGAAAGAAAAAAAAGTACATTTTGGTTAATCTACTTAAAAGTAAATCGCAAATGGATGAATTTTTATAAGTTTACTTTGATTAATCGGATATAGAGATATATTCCTATAATTTATCTTCGAACGCATGAGGAATAATTTGTCGATATAAAAATTGTAGATATTCAATTAAATCGTGAGATAACTAAACCCTTGATTTTAAAACGAAATAATTAAACATTTTTTGTGGTTAAATATATATAAAAAGAATTATTATTATGCAATATATAAATCTAATAGTTTTAGAATATATATATATATAACGAGATTATATATGAAGAATTAACAAGAAGGAATGCGTAATTTTTCTGTATCTTTTAAAAAACAATATTCCGTTAGTCGTGTGTATCCTATTATATCGGATCTCATCTATAAATCAAATTTTAATATTCATATATTAATTACTCCCTTCTTATAAAATTCATACGATATATTACCTAGTTGAGAACTATTTTATTCTCGTATTTCATATTTTAAAACAAGTCAGTACGGATATTTCAAACTTCAGATAGTCATTTCACTAAATTAACAGATTTCACAAAGTAACGCTTAACATATATAAATAAACGATTGATAAAAATTTAGTATTAGCGTTTAACGAAATTCACGAATAATCTGTTTGCGTGATTCTAACTTTATGTTATCGTGTTCCCCAGAAGAGCAAAAGGAGAGAATAGAAGAGAGAGGGGAAGAGAGAGAGAGAGAGAAACTGTGTACGAATATAAAATGAATATAGCGCAGACTCGTTACCGGCTCCTCTCAATCTCTCTGAACGTTCGTTCGCAGAGCGCATATTTATCTAATGAAAAGTTAGCGCGGTCTAATTACTGGGAAGCAGTTACGAGCAAATTCCATTGTGCTGTCGAGCTCTTGAAGATAACGAAGGCCCGAGAGAGAGCTCGTGCGATTCGTTAATTTCGCTGTCGAGTGATTCGATTGAACAACGTGATTTTACTTTAATAAAAAATAAAAAAAAAAAAAAAAAGAACCAAAACAATGAAAAACAAGATGGAAAGGAAAAATACCGAGAGGATGAAAGTTAACAACGAAATAATAAAAAGGAGAAAAAAAAGTAATTGAAAATACGGATTGACGAGAGGAGGGAGAGAGGGAGGGAAGAAGGAGGAGGGTGGATAACTCTGATCGCAATCATCCAATGACAAATTAATCGTACTTATGATTTCATTTCCGTACGAATCCGGTATTTCGGATCGATGCTCCAACCGTGAAATATGAAAATTCACTCTAACGGTTATCTCTAGTTGAGAGTTATACGGAGAATATATTCGATAATGGTGAAACGATAATTGCAACGACTGCTTGTTGCTTCAACGAATTTTAAATGACCACATCCTCTCTTTCTATTATTTCTTTTATACTTTCAATATTTAATATACATTCGTGTATGTTTATGGTGAAAATATATTCTTATGTAACACGATCTTTACTTTTTAGTTTTGAGGAGAACTAATGAAACTATTTTCCAGATTCTTTCTTTCTTTTAAATATATATATAAATATACAATTAATTTTTGATAATAATTATACAATTTGAAAAAAAAGTAAAAAATATTTAAGGAAGACCTTTACTCTCGAGTAAATAAATTTTAATTCAACGTTACATTTGAATTTACGTATAAAATTTAAATCTTTAAGTAATTATTTAGACTTTTTCCTTATATTTTCGTTTTAAATTTATTTTCTTTTTTTTTTTTTATACGATGAAAAGAAGAGTAAGTATGTAGAAGATTTGAGGTACGAGAGATCGTACAACGATCTGCGAGAGAAGACACGATAGAATTGATTAGAAATTTCTTTCCAATTTCAATGATACTGCGCGAATCTAAGTAAACTCTGCGGTTACATTTATTCGCATCTTTCACACATACTCTCTCTCTCTCTTTCTCTCTCGACGTATGTTTGCAAAAGAAATTCAACGAGAGAATTCTCGGTGAGGGAAGTTAATCGATTTCGTGCGAAGCGATAACTCCTCGTCGGGTGATACGACGAAAATGTGTCGCGTGATTTTGGATGGGAGTGTAAAAAAATGAAGAGAGGAAAGAGAAAAAGATAAAGAGAGAGAGAGAGAGAGAGAGAGAGAAAGTATGAGAGTAAGAGAAAAATAAACGAAGGAAGAACGTTCATTTTACTTTCGTTAGAAATCGAGAGGATGAACGTGAGCCCGATGATGGAGCGAAAGAACGATGTAGAAAAGTGCGCGATAAAATTGAAAGAGCTTCCCCGATCAAACAAAATTAATTGGTTTTTGTACTATGTGCCATGTGTGTGCCCCGCAAAACACAAAGCGGCGCAAGATCCGATTTGTAATACTTTCTCGTAACGAATAATTCCGTTTCAGAGATTGGGCGAGGAGGAGGATGAAGAAGGGAGCAGGGGTTTGGAAAAGTGCGAGACAGGAATGATTTTATCTTCCGTGTATTTTTCTATCATTTTTGCGGTATAAAAATAATAAAAAGAAAAAAAAAAAAGCAAGAAAACGGGTGTGTCGTTCGATCAAAAGTAGTTTCCTTCTTTTTTTTTTTTCTTTTTCATAGAAGACTATCACCACCACGATAGGAACTGTATAGCGAGTAGTAACGAAAAAATTGAAAAAAAAAATATACGCGAAATCGAACGGACCCGTAAGGGATGATGGATTATAAAACGTAAGGGGGGAGAGGGGATGCAGAGAGTTGGGAAGGAAAAGATCACGCGTAAATGAACAAAATGTGAGAGGTTTTGTCGACGACGAAAAAAAAAGGAAGAAAAGAAAAAAAAACGAAAACAAAAACAAAAAAAAACAACATTAGAAGAATTGCACACACACACACACATACACAAGCGCGTTCATACTGGGATAACAACGTTACGCGTATATGCATACGTAGTATATCAACGATCGTTGGTGCTGAAAAAAAGGCATCCCAATTGACAAACAAATTTGCGCAGGTAGAAAAGCATGCAATGGTTTTTCATTCACTGCTTCGATAAAAACTGCAAGAGTATGTGTTATAGTACATGTATGTATGTATATACGTACATGCATTCGTCACGAGTCGATGAATAAGCTTTCCTGTCCTCTCTTTCTCTCTCTCTCTCTCTCTCTCTCTCTCTTCGTTTACTCTCGTTGAATCTTTCACCTTGTTCTCTCTTTATTTTCGTCGCCGTTCCCAGCTCGATCAAATTCAAACGGTTTGCCCGCTATTAACCTTCCCTGACATTCGTCGTTGTCGTCGTCGTTGTCGTCATCGTCGTCGCAACCCTGACGCAATTTTTCGACTTTTTGTTTTCCTTTTTTTATTTTTTTTTTTTTCAATTTGGCCATCCCTCAATGAAGTTATTCCTACGTCGTTTTATTATTTCTCTCTCTCTCTCCCTCTCTTTTCATCTCTTTATTTTTCGTTAAAGTAAATAGTTACATGTTGAGCCATCTAATTGGTACTTTCAAAAATTTCCAAATAAATGAAAAAAAGGAATAAAATGGAAAAAGAACGTTGTTTTCCTTTCTCATACTTGATGACGGTAAAAGCATATCCAACGAAGACGTGGAAAAATTATAGGAAATTAGCGTACCCCTCTGGGTCTTTTAGAAAAAATACTCAAATAATCCATAAACGTGAACTCGTTTTATTAAAAGAGAGAAAGAGAGAGAGAAAAAAGACTGACGTATTAGAAAAAGAAGAGAACTCTTTCGTCCTTGGATCTCAAAGCGTCACGGCTCCAATCCTTTCGTTCTCTTTCTCTCTTACTCTCTTACTCTCTCTCTCTCTCTATCTCTCTCTCTTTTTCCCTTCCCTCGTCTTCCCTTTCCATTTGGCTCGGACGAGTGGAATTTCACGAGAAACGTTTTATTCCTGCCCCCCTAACTCTCTACCCCCGCTTGCCCCATCCCCTCACTCAATCTCTCTCTCTCTCTTTCTCTCTTTCTCTTTCGTTGGCACGTCGCCTCAAGCGCTTTGTCGGAAGGCAGTTAATTAATAAAAGCTTGAAGGAACGGGAGTTTTAGCCGTGAGGCTTGAAAGGGGGAGATACGAGAGAAGGAAAAAGAGAGGGAATGAAGAGAGACAGAAAGAAAGAAAGAGAGAGAAAGAGAGACAGTCAGATAGACAGGCAGACAGACAGAAAGAAAGAAAGAAAGAAAGGAAGAGAAAGAGAGAAACCAATATGGACGTTGAATTGAAGAAGGGTAAAGGGTAGAGCAGAATATGTTCGATGCTTATAAAAATGTACACGTACTATCTGTACAAAAAAAACACACAAAAAAAGAAAAGAAAAAACTTATTCACAGATACACACCTAGACGTATATTTTCTTTATTCAAACTTTGGCTATATGTAATTNTCTCTCTCTTTTTCTCTTTCTCTTTCAATCTTTATTTTTCCCTTTCTCCTTATTGCTATATCCCAGCTGGCAGTTGGGAGGATTACAAGGAAAAGGACGTCGCGATTAAGCATCGTTTGCTGGTAGCATTTTACACTGAACAAGATCGAGCGTTTTGAAATCTCCTCTGTCGAGTAAGAAGCATCGTTTGTTGGTAACATTTTACATTGAACAAGATAGAAGAGCATTTCGAAATCTTCTGTGTCAAGCAAGAAGACAAAGACAAAGAGAAAGAAAGGGGGAGAGAGAGAGAGAGAGAGAAAGACAGCGAAATTCAAACTGAAAGTTTCCTTCGCGATACAAAGGTATTTCGGTAGTATTTCGTCTCTCTCTCTCTCTCTCTCCTCCCTCTCTCCTTTTCTTCCTATTTCTACAAATAGATAGAAAGAGACAAGAATATCCTAGTTCGACTTTACGATTGAGGGAGAACGTTGGATTTTCACCGGATATAAGTGGTAACGATAAATTAATTCGCAATGGACAGGATAGAAGTGGGAAGGAAGTTGGAAAAGGAGGAAGTGAAATTCGAAAGAGAGAGTGAGATAGAACAATCGATATGAGACGTGAGAGATAGAGAAAGAGAGAAAGAGAGAAAGAGAGGAGGACCTTTGACACGGAAGCTACATTCAGCTCGATGCACAGAGGACCGAGTAAATTTACCGAATTCACTTTGAAACTACGGTATTCAAGAACTAAACTATTCGGCTTAGGGAGAGTTAGACTATTAAAGTGCTCCGGGTAGAAAGAAAAGGAGGAAGAGGGTTGTAGGGACTGGGCGAAGAAGAAACGTAAGTGAGGGAGAAAGATAGATAGATTAAGAAAGAGAGAGTGAGAGTGTGTGTGAGAGAGAGAGAGAGAGAGAAAGAGAGATTCTAGGTGCCCGCGACGTAATTACGGGAAATTGGAGTCAAGTCGGAAAGCAAAGTTATCGCGCGACGAGTATTCTTTTCTTAAAACATTTCGCGATTAACAGAAGTGACGAAGAAAGGAAGAAAGTAAGGAAGGAAGGAAGGAAGGAAGGAAGGAAGGAAGGAAGGAAGGAAGGTAGAAAAGAAGGAAAAAGACAAGGTACTTCAGAATACGAATGGTAGAAGGTTGAAAAAAGAGAAGAACCGTTGAAAAGGTTAACTTGTTTTAAACATTGTATGAACTTGGACAAGACGGTACTATTTTTAGATAAACTAATGAAAGAAGACAGAAATATAAAGGACGATGGGAGGAAATTGTAAAACATTGGAGACATCGATGAAAGAAAAATACTAGATAGAGAAAGAAAGAAAAAAAAGAAACAAAATTATAACAAACCGTGAGTATAATAAGTGGAAAGAGATTTGAGTTAGGTCAGAGGTTAAAGTTGTTACAAAAGAAAGAAAGGAACGAAGAGAAAAAGAAAAGAAATAAAAAAATACAGAGAAAACTGTAAAACGTTGGAGACATCGATGAAGGAGAAATATGAGATTTAAAAATAAATTAGCCGACCGCGAGAGAAGTATAATAAAAGAGGAAATTAGAGTTAGGTCGGTAGGTTGAGTTATCGTGAGAAAAGGATTTTATCTGCTAGCTTTTTCACGAATGGCCGCTTTTATAATTACTAATTAATTATCGTTTTCTCGGTAGTTTTGGTTATAAAGAGAGAGGGAGAGAGAGGGAGAGAGAACATCATGCGAAATAGGGTGAACGAGGAAGTAGGGATAATTCCTTTAGCCTAGGGGCAAAGTAATACCGAAACTTCTCTTCTGTTCCCTTCTTCTTCTTCTTCTTCTTATATATACCACCCTTCATCCCTGGAAGGGATCGACTTATCGCGATGCATCGTCGTTCTCGAAGGGTTGATATTCTTTTTCTCTCTCTCAGTGAGTATATAATAAATTTGTTAAACGTTCCAACGTTTTCGCGATAAAGTCCTTCTTTTCTTTCCTCTTATCTCTATTTTTGTATGATTTAAAAAAAAATAAAAATAAAAAAAAGAATTCACCGAGGTTTTTCTCGGAGAGCAAAAAACAAAAAAAATATAGAAAAGTATAGAAAAATATAGACAAAAAAAAGTAACTTACGAAATATTCTCACACCCGATTTAATGTTTTTCTCGCGCGTGTGTTTGTGTGTGTGTGTATGTATGTGTGTTCTGTTTCGTTGTATATAGTAGAGGTAGAGTATGCCTGTCCATAAAGATAGGGAATGATTCAGAAAAATAAAAGCGGATTAAATCGAGCAACCGTGACGCCACGCGAGCATTGTATTGCATTTACTCTAAATGCAAAAGCATTATTTCGGAAAAAGGGTAAAAAATATTTATCTAAAAGAACGCAAGAGAAAATTCAAGGTTTTTTCCTCCCCCTACACCTCCCCCACGAAAAGCTTTTCAAGATAGGTAAGTCAACTTTGGTGTACGAGTACAAATGGTAAAACGGGGATTAAAATTAAAAACAAACAAACAAACAAACAAACAAACAAACAAACATACGAAATGGAAAGAAAGAGTAATAGGGCCATTTTGACCGACAGTAGAGAACAAAAATTGTTAAAAAAAAAAAAAAATAAAAAATAGAAAAGAAAGAACGATTTTGGAATCTCGTCCAGAAGCAAATACGAACCGATAAATTCGTCGTGATCGGGGGAAAGGGGAGAAAGGGTAAATTGATAACCAGAAACGGTGAACTTTATCGGAAAACTACTAAAGCCGCATGTCGTTTATTATCAATCGGAGGATATATATTTTCGAAAAGAAAACGAATGAGAAGTTTCGATAAAGGCCCTTTTGAAAATCTTTCCTCATTTCTTTTCATTTTTTCTCGATTGACCCTTAAAGACACTTCGCCCCATATCTTACGCCCAGTCATCTTTTTTTTTTTGTTTTTTTTCTTCACTCTTTTTCTTTATTCTTCTCCTTCTTCTTTATGTATCTCTTCGTAAAAGTTAATTTAATTTTTGTACGTGTATACACGAGTCCTCCTCGAACGTCTCTCTTTCGAGAGAACGATCGGGTTTCAGGCGAAATAACTTGATTAAAATAATCTATCACACCGTAGTGACAGGGGTGATTGGCTATCTGAGTTAAATATGATGGAGCGCCTAATTCTGTCTCTCTCTTTCTCGTTCGTCGAAGCTTGCATACCTGTCCGATCTTCTCTCTCTCTCTCTCTCTCTCTCTGTCTCTCTGTCTTTCACTTTATATATATAATATATATAATATATATATAGGTATATTTTACTCTCTCTCTCTCTCTCTCTCTCTCTCTCTCTTAGTAATTTTCTCTCGTTCTCTCTCGCACACAGTAGCTCTGTATCGACAGAGGCAAATTGATAGGTAATATGTGGGCACTGCCCATCTACTTCCCCCTCGTGACATTTACCGACGGAAATGACTCGTTTTCCCAATATTCGAGCCTGAAAAAGCCGTTAAGAGGGCTTTTACTGTACCAAATGGATACCATACGGGATACTGTAATCCTGTTACATGCGTTGCCTTGACGGCACTCCGATCGTATTCCATGCTACTACTACTACTACTATCCCATACTCTTCTTTTTTTATCTTGCCAAATTTCGTCCTTGTTCAAGACGGTACCGTGACGTGATTTTTCGTAACGATTTTAAATTAGCCTCATATAGGAAAGGAAAGGAATTTCGATTTCGGGTTGGTTTTTTCCACGATTTTTACGACTGGGAAACAAATCGAACCGACGTGTTTGAGAAAATACGCCATTATTCTTCTCGTTTTATCGATACTTTCGTTCTCTCTTTCTCTCTTACGTTCTCTATATTTCCCGTTCTTTGTATCCCTTTTATACCGGGTAGGAGAAAAATTGATGGGTAATAGGCAGCTAGCCGAACCGTCTAGCTCGTTGGCGTGACGTTTACAAGGGAAAATACAGGATCGATTTTCCGATAAAAATGAGAGGAATTGGGGGAAGGAAGGAAAGGTAAAGCCTTAAAAAAAAAATCCATGTCGGACGGTCGACTTTCGTGAGACAGGATATTTCCCGAGGAAAACATTCCGGTGGGTAGGTCGGGAACCATGTCGAGGAATGATCGACGAGAAGCGAATGCATCTCTCTTATTGGATTGCACGCGTTTTTTTCCTGTTTTCTTTTTTTTAATAGTTTCTCGACAAGTTACCTCGGAGCAATAGAGATATATAAAAATATATACACGTATACGTTCATATATATATGTATAGAGAGAAATAGATTAGATAGGTAGATAAAGATAGAGAATATAGGTCTATCATGTCGCAACGATTACCTAAAGTAAACGTCCTCTAATCGATTGGTACCCGATGACAGAGATCCGATGACAGAGATCCGATCGGCAGATTTTTCGCACCGAAAAGTAATATATCCTCGGCGCTTGAGGGGGCATTCGATGTATATATAACATATATATATATATATAAATTTATTTTCACACACATACACACCTACATACATTCATACATATATATATACATATACATATAAGGCCTCAAAGTGGATTTGCAGCGCGTATCGAATTTTCGGAACGATGGGCCAATAACCGTGTAGTCCAGGGAACCGCTAGGAGACCGAACGATTTCCCGTGAAAACAAACAGAGACGCGGTGATGTATTCGAGATGAATAAAAAGATAAAGAGAGATACATGGATAAAGAGTAAAAGAGAAAGAGAAAGATATATATATATAAAGTGAATTGGGGGGGGGGGGAAGATAAAAGTAAAACAAAAAAAAAGAGAGAGAGAGAGAAAGAGAAAGAAAGGTATACACCAGATCCGTTTATATTTTGTATCCATCGCTCGTCTTCTTCCACCCACTCTCTTTCAGTTCCGACCGATTCCTTTGGCGGCGAACGAATCCAGAGAGGAGAGCTATCGTATATATGTATGAATGCAATATCCTTTTTCACGGAGTCCGGAGCAGACGCCCCGAAGCACAAAAGCGGACTGCCGAGAATGAGGGCGCCGCGGAGTATAACGGGAAGAGTAGGGAATAGTAGGGGGAAAGGGGGAACGGGGGAACGGGGCGAAAAACATTTCAGCTTCGTTTGAAATCCCACTAGGGGCACAAAGTAGATATTTAATTAAATAGAAGACACGCTGATTCTGCTACTGTTCTTCTACCTTTCGTTGCCCTTCTCTCTCTCCCCCTCCCCGACCCCTTCCTCCTCTTCCAACCCCGTGTTACCATCATCCCGTACACCCCCCGAAACTACCTTCTCTATCCCTCGACAGAGTCTTCTCTCTATCTCCGTGCACGTAGATTCCATCGGTAACGAACGTTTACCGCACAACGCATTTCAATGGCATTCGGATCAGTGGCTATTCCTGAAATGCCCTTTTGATTGGCCCAGACGATCTTTCCTACTATCTAGTAAGTACTATCCTACTTACTGGTTCTTCCAGTTTTCTTGAATTTCCAAAGAAATGAGTAGGAGCATCAAGAACTACACCACTTTCTATGTTCATATATATAAAAAACGTAGATGCAAAGATGCGAAAAAAAGATGAACACGAATCTATCTTTTTCTCTATTTCTTTCTATTTGAAAAGCTAAGCGTAAGCGACTCTCCATTTTTTTTTCCTTTGCCTGTTGAGTGGCTACCACCACGTCATCGTTTTCACGATTCCCACCCCATGCCCAACAAGTTCGACTAGGTTCGGCCCCGTAGGAAATTAAACGGGAGAATGCCGGTAACTGGGAATAATATATACGATTCTCCCCGACCTGAGTACACCCACCTACTTGTTGAAGAAAAGTTTAAGTGGGAAACGTTCTTTCGTATTTACGATCGAGAGAGAAAGAAAGAGAAAGAGAGAGAGAGAAAGAAAGGAGGAATACTTCTTTTCCCCTATTTTTTCTTCTTTCTTTTTTTTTCCTTTTGCCTAGAACGATTTTCGCTGTCGGAACGAGCGAGCTTCGTCTCTTTTACTACGATTCATTATTATTTTCTACTTCCTTTTACCTTTGATCTCGTAATAAGTTGTAATATAAGAA
This sequence comes from Mischocyttarus mexicanus, assembly GCA_023678845.1. Lineage (NCBI taxonomy): Eukaryota > Metazoa > Arthropoda > Insecta > Hymenoptera > Vespidae > Mischocyttarus > Mischocyttarus mexicanus. The sequence continues at coordinate 1,134,385 of JACGTP010000011.1, read as the reverse complement.
ATAAAGAATGATTTCACAAAAAGGAAAAATATGTAATAATGCGTATCGACTTTTCTATAGTTTCATATCTTATTTCACGATAAACAAAATAACCTGTGATATCGGATGACTTACGATATCTTTGATGTTCTATTCTGGAAAGATATTGTGTATGATATCTCTGTTCTATAATATTGTACATTTAATTGAGAATAAAATTTATTTTTTTTTATTTTTCCGTACACGAAAGGCTTCAGGATTCAGAAATTGTAATAATAAATGTTTTATTATTCAGTCAAAAAGTTAATGCGATTTGAGAAATAACAAGTTGTAAAACATTTGAAGTATTTCTTTTTACAAGAAGAAAAAAAAAAGAGAGGAACGCAAATGAAATTCATATGGATATCTTATTAAAATGGAAAATGGTTAACTGTATACTCATGTTTCATGCCTCTCTATATATATATCTCTTTCTCTCTTATGACGAATCTTCAAAATCGTTTATGAGAATATTCATAGTGAATAGTAGCCTACAACACATTGAGAAAAATCCATCGTCGATTTTTCTTTTGACGAAGCGATATCTGTCATATTGTACAGTCGGAAATTTTTTCTGCATCACTGTACCTCGGTTATTTTCTTCTTCTCCTAAACCCCTCTTCTTCTTCCACCTCCATCATCCTCATCCTCTTTCCTCTCTCTCTCTCTCTCTCTCTCTCTCTCTCTCTCTCTCTCTCTCTCTATTTCCCCCCTACTCGAAGATACGGTAGAATTGTAAAGAAGGAAGGGAAAGGGCATTTTCAATATCTGCTGTATTTCCGGCGTTTCCACCCCTCTAGATATCTACCCGAGGTAACATTGTACGCACCCAGTCACTACATTTTAATATTTCAGCATTCAATGATACTCCGGCGTCTACGTTGAAACGTTGCCGTCGTCCATCTGTGCTCAAGATTGTCAAAGATCTTTCTTACTTTTCCCTAAACTTATCCACAGGTTTCCCAGTTACTACTACTGTTACTACAACTAGTATTACTTCATCTTTTGGTTCTGTTGTGTGTAAGTCGAACAATCCGGTGATATGGTATATGGGGTGGCAGTTTATTATCCTCGTAGAACAATGCTCGACGAGTGTCGTCGGCTACGGAATATTTCCGTTTGGCCAAGGACCTCGACACTAGCCTCAATAAATCTCGTTTGGAAAATACGAGAGAACGAACGAACGAACGAACGAATGAACGAATGAACGAACGAACGAACGGTTACCGAATCGTTATCGTCCTCGTGTCATCGTCCTCCGGATACGTGCTCGACTATTATATCAACTTGCTCTCTGTTATACCGAACGATAAAATATTTCGCGTTCGTATTACAATTACGAGGCTTGGTTAAATACGGAAATTGCAGTCACCCGCGGCCACTGAGCCATTCGTATTAACCTCTGAAATGACGTTACTACGTCGATGACTCGTGAGAGCAAGAGAGAAACATAAAGAGATATATATATATATGTAGGTAGGCATATACACATATATTATATACTATAGATATTGAAAGTGAACGAGTAAGAGAGTAAGAGAGCATTATTGTAACTACGCACAAATCTAAATTGCGTTGTATTAACAGAGAACATAGTTCATTCTCCTGTTAGTCGGAAACTTCAACGGCCTATCGCTGACCGTTACTATTCCATTTTCGCATATCTCTTTTAACAGAAAATCTCATAAACGTCATAGATCAAATTTCAAATCTAATCGATACTATGATATCGAAAACGTTAAAATAAACAAACGTTAGATCTGCTATTATTATTATTATTATTATTATTATTATTATTATTATTATTATTTTCGTTTGTTTTTTTTCTCCGCTTTCTGGTTTTTACTAAAGCCTAACGGGACACTGCCAAGTCTGGTTTATTATTCATTACGTGTTCAGGAATATGCGTGTTATGTTTTATGTTTTTAGAATGATGTTTTATATTTCTTGATGTATGTTTGGGTGTAATTGCAGTTATGTTAGGTGTTGTTTGAAGTTATTAGGTGTGATCCCTGTGGCTGATATTATCAGTGGTATTATGAATATTTCTTGCTGTTTCCAGATTCTTTATTATCATTATTATTATTATTATTATTTTAATTGGTAAATATTGAATTAAAGTCTTTTGTTGTCGTAGAATGCGTTAGGAAGTTCTAAACTAAATGGGGAAACAATGACAATCGTTGGGTCCGTAGACTTACTTTAGTCTGCGGGCTTATAATACGTTGTATATTCCCTTTCTCCGATTCATAACTTTATATATATAGGTAGTATTATGAGAGAGAGAGAAAGAGAGAGAGGGAGAAAGAGAGAGAGAAGAGACGCCCTAGCAACGGTGGGCGTAGTCCGTCTTTCCGCATGGTATCCAAATACTTTCCTGAATTGTGCATCGAAACGCGAATTATGGTAGAATCCCAAGAGAGGATACCACGACAAAACTTTCTCCGAATTCCTTTCCGGATTGTAGTTTGCGAGATAGTGGTAGTGGTCGACGAATGAATAGATAGATATCCTTTCTCATTGATGTATTTTATTATTACTATCTCATTCTTCTTTTTCTTCTTCTTCTTCTTATTATTATTATTATCATTATAATTATGTTTTAAGTTTATTAAGTATATAACCTCTGATTATAAAATATAACAAAGTATATAAATTTTCAAATATGTCGAAATATATTACTTAAAATAATTATTTTAACTCAAATGGTTAAACGTAAGATCTGTCAAAATCAATTTAAAAATTACAATTATTGATTCTAATCTTATTTTTTATTTAATTTCAACAATGTAAAAATATGTTATTGAAATTAGTTGTGTCATATTTCTCAAATATTGCATCTAATGAAAAAATGTAATAAAGTTTCCTAATAAGTGCCTAGAGTTTTCAATCAGATGAGAAGCTTTTAAACTAATATTTTAAAAATATTATGTAGGATGGTATTATTACTGGATTAGTAAAATAATTAGTGAGGAGTAATAGTAAGTAAAGTTTTATTAAGATTACAGATATAACGTTACTAAACTAAAACATGGATGAAAACTCAACTGAACTAAACTAAAATCAAACGCTTCCCTTTTATACTCTCTTATCGCTTTCGAAACTTTCCGATCACTCTCAAACATTCATTTCATTATTCTTGAAGAATGTTCGGGAGATGTTTAGGTAACGAAACATAAGGCGACGCATTTCCTCACGCGATATCACCTAAACAAATAAACCATTCGGTCTCCTTGTATGAAAAAGATTTCCTTCTATCCTACAATTATTATTATTATTAAACTTTTAAAAAAACATATCCACACACTAACACACATCTATACATTTCTATATATACTATATTCGTGTTAAAACAAATCCTGACTTGATTCAACGATGAAAAGTTATCAAACAAAAGTAAAATAGAAATATAGAATAGATAGTAATAAAAGTATTCGATCATAATGTTGTCAGAATTAATGATCAAAGAAAACAATTAGACAATTTTTCTATCAAGAAATCCAACGGCGAGTTTCATTAAGTCGAGCGTATTAGCGCTTCGCACGTCGCAGACAGGCTTCGGGCATTGTTATAAATAACAATAAGATCCTGGCCTCGTGGACGGCAAACATCGTAAAACCTTTAGCAAACACCGGTGGTACGATCGAAAAGAAAGAGGGAGAAAAGGATTGAGTATTGAGAAGCGAGAGTAAGGCAGGGAGGGAGGGAGTTAGAAGCGAAGAAAAAGAAGAGGGAAAAGGATCGAATCGTCTAGAAATACAAATACATATATGTATATACTTTTTATATACGATAACGTTGGTGAAACTAGAGTAGAAGAGCGAGGAGGAAGAAGAAGAGGAGAAAGAAGAGGAGGAGAAGGGAAGGGGAGGATATCGTTTCGTGGATGGAATATAGCTGATGCGAGCACGAAGAAAATCGGTGTTCTCGCTTGCGCGCACCCGAAACGCACGACGAATCGAAAAGCGTGCCTCGTCCTTATTTCGACAGGATATACTACTACTATATAACGATTTAGGAAAGGTGAGAGTGTACGGTATACTAGAGCTAACGTTAGGCGAGTCTGCGCGAGACCAACACTTTTATTCGAAAACGCCACCACCACTACTAGCAACAACAGCAACAGCAGCATCATCAAATCGGCAACAACCCCTCTTGGAAAATACCCTCGGAAAAAAAAAACCATTGGATACGTTACTCTCTGGCATTTACGATCGTATTACATCACCGTTTTTTTTTCCTCTCGCGTTATGCTACCTTTCGTCGAGTGAAGACAAAAAAGAAAACACGGGGTAGATTTGTTTCGACATTAATCCACAATTTTTCAACGCATAACGTTTCTACAAATCTCACAATTTTTCCTTTTTTTATTCAATTTTCTTTTCATTCTATTTTTTTTTCTTTATTTTTTATTATTAATATTATTATTATTACATGTTATTATGTTACGTTAAAATACGATTACTATTATATCTATTATTATTATTATTATTATTATTATCGTTATCACCATCTGACATTTATTATAACCATATGATTATTATCATTGTTATTATCGTTATTATACTAACCACTGTACACATCATTATAAGATTGTTAAACCTAGACATTCTCATCACAGAACCCCAATTATCTCCACCTACGCTTTCTCGCTTCCCACAGGATACTTTTCTAATCCCTTTCCTAAAATAAACCTTTTACTACTTTCTTTTATTTTCCTTTCTTCTTTTTTTTATTCCAAAAATCCACGACTTTAGATCTAATTCCTTATTTATTAAACTCAACAAAATAAATGTAATTATACTCTTCGGAACATACAAAATTCACGAATGTTATTTATTGTAATCAGGAAGTAATTCATATCTCGTTTTAATTACTCCTAAAACCTCACGCGTAAATATTATATATTATAATAATTATTATTGTTACTGTTATTATTATTATTATTATTATTGTTGTTATTATTATTATATAAATATAACGTACTCGTTGTACCAAGAGATAAAACGAATCGGGATTTCATCCTAGGTAAATACAGTGACCATGCTAAGAAACTGATAGAGAGTCCGTTGTTGTGCCAAGGATGATACCGCTTCGTGGATAGAATATATGGCAGAGGATATCGTGTCGAGTAAGAGAGAAAGAGAGATAAAGAGAGAGAGATAAAGAGAGAGAGAGAGAGAGAGATAGAGAGAGAGAGAAAAGCTTGTTTGGTAGGATGGACGAATTGAGAAGCGTGCCTCGTCGCTTTTCCAAGGGATATTCCGATTTAGGTGTGCAATGAATTTCTTTTCGCTCAAGTAAGAAAGAAATAAAGAAATAAAGAAATAAATAAGAGGAATCACGAAGCGACGATTCTGCGCCTATCTCAACGATTTATCGTTTTCAAGAGACCATATAGAGTCTACCGCAAACATTTACATATGTATCGTTTACCTGTCAGGATTTTTAAAAGAAAAATGCATCTTCGAAGAAAAATATAAAACGAGAGTCTGAGAGATAGAGAAACAGATAAATAGATAGATAAATAGATAGATGGATAGATAGATAGAAATATTATCATCCATCTTGTATAATAAATTAGTAAATTCTTCGAACATATTACAAATGAATAGAAATGAATTTTGATGGGATGACGATAGGAGAATAGGATCCACCTCGAAAATACAGTAGAGTTTCGTCTTCCGGAGTAACGTTAAATGTAACGAAAGGATGATGGGAGATAGGATATTGCAGAAGGAGAGTGAGTGAGAGAGAGAGAGAGAGAGAGAGATAAAAGGATAGAAATTCACGGTAGTAGTTCGGTAGAAACGCGTCGCATTTTCGAATGTACAATGTTATATAGAATCTTCCGTTATGCGCGACACGCGATGCTTCTTCCCTTGCAAGAACTTGTACCGAGTGCATACGAGACAGGCGCAAAGTGAATATTATAAATGTCACTCGCGTACAAACCGACAGTGAACTTGGCGTAACTGAATTAACGAAGAAGGCGTGGTGTGTCCCAAAGATGTTACTCTATGAAAATATAGAAAGAGATAAAATGTAAAAACAAAAAAAGGAATAAACACGTAGTTGAGAATAAACGGAAAAGTAAAATTATAATACGACGAGAGTGTAGGAAATATTATAAAATAAGAAGGAAAGAAGATAAAAGGGGAATTTGGGGTAAAGTTGAAGGGAATAAAGAATGCGTTGGAAAATAAAGGAAGAAGAGAAGAAAAGACATTTATCATGTCCTAGATACATATTTCCCCTAGGAGGGGAACACGCGTTAATTATGTATGGCGCGACACGCTCCTCCTCGTTGTCATCCTCCTCGTCTTCGTCATCCTCCTCATCGTCGTCGTCTATCGCAGAATATATACTGTACGAGTATAATTAATAAGCAAAGGGCTTAAAGGTTTGGATTACGATGTCGACAAAAATGTTCTCGTTGATAGCTTCCCCCTAACCCCTACCCCGAGAGCTTGCCGAATTAACCGGAATCGGCAATATTACTGACGATTATTGTCTTATAAATGAACGGCGATTTAGAAGAATGATGACGTCTCATAAAATATCGAAAAGAATGGTTTTTGAGGAAGATAAAGGGAAGAGAGGGAAAAAGGAGATAATTAACGAGACAGACAAGCTATAATCAGAAATAATATTTTCGAGGATGATCAACATGTATCGTGACTTTGAATTGAAGCCGAATATGAAATATTCAGATGGCATATAAATGAATATTTTCCACTATCGTTCGACGAAACACGGCTCGCTTTAGCTGTAAATTAACTCGTATGGAAACGCTCTCTCTCTTTCTCTCTCTCTCTCTTTCTCTTTCTACTTTTCTTTAATAATTTAAATGAACGAACTGCTTTTCGTGCGTCCGGGCCATAGAAAATTAATTAATTCCTACTCGTTCTCTGTCTTTCTCACTCACTAACTCACTCACTAACTCACTCACTCACTTACTCACTCTCTCATTTTCATTCATATTGTCGTTATGACGTACGAGTAAAAGATAAAAGGAGCTAGAATCGTGAAAAGAAAACGTATTCTGACGTACGCGACGAGGATGACGGATGCGATCCCGTCTACACTTTTCTTTCCTTCCCTCTTTCCTCAACTACGAGGTTATCTTTAAATTAAAGAAAGCATATTTCTATCTTACTATCTTTATCTCTCTCTCTCTCTCTCTCTCTCTCTCTCTCTCTCTCTCTCTCACCCTCTCTCACTTTCTCCCCAGTAGGTATTATTCTACGAATTTAATATTACGAGAGGAAAGACGAGAAGAAATGATAGGGTAGATATTATTCCATAGAAACGTGATCCACCTTAATAGATTTCAGCCTCGGGAGGGTTGGAGACGATTCGTATCAAATTTTTTTTACAAATATAGAGTTTAAATGTTCCGATAAAGGGGTGTTCTCTTTTAACGACGTCGTAAAGTTTCCTCGAAATACGAATTAAAAGGGATTATCAATGAAAAAAAGTGGTATTACGAGTATCTTATCGAAAAATTCCCCTTTTGATGGTTTCTCTCGTGTCTGATAAGTCGTTGATCTGTTTCACTATGCGTGCAAGGATGATTAAGTTCGTTACACTTGTTCCAACTTGTTTTAACATTTCTCCACGTTCCTGCCTGGTTGCCTAACTGCGTGCTAGCGTGCGTGCAGATGAATGTGTGCATAGGGGTAGATGTAAGCACGCGCGTGTATATGTGTGTGTGTGTATAGATGCATACGGTGGGCGTTAGGGAATTTTACAAAAAGACCGATAGGAATTAACCGTCCGTTTATCCGGTAAATTTGATTAAAACGATTGCGAGAGGTCAGTTCGTTAGCGGAATATGTCGAAGGAATTCGCGTGACTCGCGACCAGCAGCTGGATTCTCGTTGGAAAATCTACTAGTGGTTCGTGGCCGATCATCGCATGAATCGCCGACGACGTTCCAACCAAGAGAGAAAATTGGTGCAAGAGTAGGAAGAGAAAGAGAGTAAAAACGAAAGAGAAGGAAGGTGGAAGTGGTGGTGGAGGAGGAAGTGGAGGAAGAGGAGGAATAGCAAAAAACTTCCGATTCACCGTTCGACGACTAATCGTGATATACTGCGTGACTAATCGGACGTTGAAATCGTTCTTTATTTCTTTTTTGCACACGATGCCAGATTAGTTGCGACAAGCAGGACGAGGATTCCAAAAAAGGAGGCCGATAAAGTGATCCGCTTAATTAATCCCGTAGTCCCGTTTGCCCTTTTCCCCCTTATCCTCCCCGCCCCTTTTTCCAATGCTATTTCTACTTCTTCTTCTTCTTCTTCTTCTTCTTCATCTTCTTCTTCTCTTAAGATATCGTATCTTACGATTAACGAAAATTCTCACCTCTTCTCTCGTTAATAAAATACGCGAGCTTGGCTTTTAACGTTAATCAAATGTAACTTCTTAGTTAGAGTAAATGCTTTTCGCTAATGAATTCGTAGATATCCTTTCTCTCTCCTTTTCTTTCTCTCTCTCTCTCTCTCTCTCTCTCTCTCTCTCTTTCAACTGTTATATTATTTTATCTTTGGATTTATCTTCGAAGGAGAATCGAGAAAAGCACACGATTGTCTAAAACGATCGGTGTAAACTACGAACGTTTTCGTTGCTATTTCAAGCTTTTAATAAGGCCTCTTGGCAAATGTTCCAGATATGGAAAACCTGTACCGATATACATATATACATGTACCTATATATATATATATATTGTTCTCTAGTCGATTCAGAACCTAGAAAATTATTCTAGATTTTAAAACGACGTTTGACCGATTTTAACGTTCCGCGTATTAGAGTCTACTATCGTAGATCCTTTTTTAAATTGATAAAGATCACGTGATTTTACGATAATTCAAATCTCTTTTAATCTGACAAATTTGAATCAAATGTCTTTTTATTAATATTCTCAATCCATTCAACAATTTTCAATAAGTCGTGATATTTTTAAAAACCAAAGCTGACATTTTTCAACTTACTTGAGTATAAAGAAGATGAGGGGGAAGTGTCAATTCGATCGTGAAATTTCTTTTTTCGGAAAAACGTTTACGAAAGTTGTTCTACACCCAAAAAATACGTTCTTACGTTTCATTCTTAAAAAACGCATATGACAAACGATCAGGAAAGTGGTCGCAATATATCCACGTCAGGCTTAAACGTGTGAGTTCGCGAGGCGAGTGAACGAGTAAGCGTGACTTCTCGCTAAAGGGACGAGAGTTCACGTGGCCGAAAAGGGCAAAGGGTGCCTGCTGTGCGGTCATTAAATTTTTATTCCAGTTTATGCGATTTGCGTGCCACCTTGACTCCTGCTGGTGGAAAAAGGATGGATGGTGAGCGAGCTGCTGAGTGAACTAGTGAAATAAAAAGAGAGAGAGAGAGAGAGAGAGGGATAGTGAGGAAAAAAGAAACGAGAGAAAAGGGCGGAGAAGTTAATGATGATATATATGCGCTGGGAAAGGGAGCGACGTTGAAACGGTCGGACCACCCACGACTACCTTTGAAAACAAAAAAAAAAAGAAAGAGAGAGAAAGAGAGAAAGAGAAAGAGAAGGATAGAAGGAGATTTTTAAATATGGTTCATGAAAAAAAATAAAAATAAAAAAGGAAGGGAGAGAGAGAGAGAAAGAGAGAGAAATCGAGCTCGTGCGTAAAATTCAACGAGATTAGTTTGCTCATAAGCTCGCGTTTTTGTTGTATATGTGCATACTCGTATGCATACCAAAACGTAGGAAGTGTGAAAAAAAGAGAGACAGAGAGAGAAAGGTAGAGATAGATAGAAAATAAACGTATTATCGATTCATCCGGATGCGTTTAACGCGTTCTGACGTACTCAACGACTTCTTATTCTTCTTCACTCGGTAGGGAACAACGAGGAATAAATTATATGCTATCAGCTCGAGGGAAGAACCCCCCTCCCCTCTCCATGCCAATCGATTTTACTAACTTTTGCGTGTAAGAATGTCCTACGTCCGTTGGTTGCTTATCGAGCTTGTTTAAGTATTTAACACGTAACATGATCGTACCGATTGGCCAGAATGATATATAAGGCATCTCTATATATTATTTTTCTTTATACTTAGAAATATTGGGAAAATAAATACAAGAGAAGAATAAACGAGAGTTTGTTATTTCTTCGCGTTTGAATATTTAATGTAAGAATTTTTTGTTTAATGATATAAAATTTTATTTAGAATTTATTTAAGGAATCTACGATCTTTTTTTTTAAAAAAAAAAGAAAACATTAATACATTGAACATATTTTTTATTATGAAATAGTACGTTTAGTTTTTGAATATGTTAACATTATCTGATCTTCATATAGCAATTCCGACTGATTATTAATGACATTGAAAATGTTCAATACAAATTCTTAAAGGGCATACCTAGTGTGAAATTTTGAAAAAAACCATTTTTGGTTTTCATATTTTGATAGTCTATACCATTAAAAATAACATACTAAATTTTTAAATGCATATCTTAAATAGTTATTGAGTTATCTCATCGAAAATGAAATCAGTAACTAAAACTTTAAACGCGATTTACTCAAAAGTACATTTTGCAAGTTTGTTGCCGTTGTAACTCGAAGAAAAATCATCCGATCGCTTTGATTTTTTTTCTCCTTATTTTATATATGTTTTTCTGTACAATGACCCTCTAGTTTTTTGATTGTATGAAAAATGTAATTTTTGCGGGCCAAAAATCATCCAATTTTTGAGCGAAATTCGAAACTTATTTTCAAAACTCTGCTATTTTATTAAATTTCAATTGTTTTTCACAATCGTGGGTCATTGTATAGGAAATACCTTCTAGTTTAATAAACTTTTTGGATTTTTTTTATTTCGAGCACGGTGAAGGCCGCTATCACCGCAGCAGTGGAGTTAACCTTTTTTTTTAGTGACTTGGTAAATAGAGAATAACTCGCTGAAAATTAAATTTTTTCATTTGAAAATTTTATTATATACTCATTATTTATGTATAAATATATCCTCCAAATTTTAAAACATTTCATGCAGTAGTTTTCTTTAAAAAAATTCTCAAAAATCATCTTGTTTTTGAGGCAGTCACACTAGGTGTGCCCTTTAAGATTTGCTGCTAAACTTGATAGGACGAATAATATATGTTAAAATATATGAAAAAAATAATAATATTGTTTTTCTTTATTTTTTTTTTGTTACTTTGAAATGTATTATTTATTCATGCTTAGAGATCGTAAAATTACTCGGTGGAAATAAAAATGATTGATAATCGTAACGACCACCAGCTATGAAAGTTCGCGGAACGTTATATGCTATTAAACTTGAACGTATATACATGTTGTATATATACATATATATATATGTGTATATGTGTATCTGGGCCGGTATAACAACGGTAGTTCTAATAGGGCTTCCCCTTTCCAACGTTTCATGGACGGTATGCTATTATTACGCGGGAAAGCGTGTTTGTCGTGTCATGTCGGACATAAGAATGTATTTGCAACACGTTTTACTAGTCCCCTCGTTTAAAGTATTTCATTTGTTAAAGAATACATACGCGAAAACTAGGCTAAAGAGATTTTTTTTCCTTTTGAATTTCTACGTTTCCTTTACATTTTGTTTCTATTTCTTATTCCGATTTTTTATTTCCTTTTGTATTATTACATTTTTATCGTGTGATCGCCGTATAACATATTCGAAATTCATGTTTTGTTTTCTAACCGTGTACGGGGTATAATATTTAAATGCTCCAAGGAAAAAACTCAAAGGGCGATAAATTTATTTCCATATTTTATTTCTTTTTTTTTTTTCTTTCTTTTTTTCCCCCGAGTCATTTTCATTTGAAGAGTATACAGTGACAAAAAACACAAAATGTCATTTGAAATTAAAAACATGGGATGAGTATGACAACACTTTATATTCGTTATTTATATGTACATATAAAAAAAAAAAAAAACCCTATATAAAAAAACAATCATAAACTCTCGCAAATGTAACAAATTTAATATTCCCCTCCCCCCGCCCCATGCAAATGAAGAAGTAACAAAATTTTAATATCTGTCGTATTTACACGAATAATAATAATAATAATAACATAGACATTAAAAGAGAAAAGTTCAACTGTTAATTATACAATTTCTCATTTTTTAGTGCATTTCTTATTTAACATAACCCCTTCATATATAAAAATGAACGTCTATATTTAGTTTAGAAATATTTGAACGAATTGTATGCAGAAATCTTTTTTATCCTTTGACAAATGAGACAAAAAGAAAGAAAGAATATTGAAAGAGAGAGAGAGAGAGAATGAGAAAGGGAGAGAGCAAATATCGATAATAAAAGTACTCGAAAAAAAAAAAGAAAAGAAAAGGAGAGAAAAAGGGGAGAACGCATTAAGCAGCAGTGAAAGAAACAGTTAAGATATTCTTTTCTTTCATACTCGTCAATTCATTTTTTTCTCCCTCCTCCTCACTCATCCCCTTACCTAGTTCGATGAAAACTCGATAAAGAAGACGAGTTTGAGAGTGCACCGAAACGTATATATATATATATATATATATGTATAGGTGGGTATGCTTTTAATTTTAATAGCGGCAGGAAATTAATCGAATATCGTTGGTACAATAGCGTGCCAATGACAGGTCGAACTTCACGTTGGAAAATTCAACGTAGCGTTTCGTTTATGCACGCATATAAATACATACGTACGTACGTATTTGTAACAAACACGTTATTCTCATCCGGCTTTTTCCCCCTTGATTTTTCCTCTTTAACGATTTGCGAATTCACACTCTGACGATTTTAAAAACACGATGAGGTACTTGTAAAATGTATCCGTTTATATTTTCAAATCCTTTGATACTTTCGAGTTTGCTTACCGTCTGTTTGTTAAAATTACAATATTTTTTTATTTTTTTATTTATTTTCTTTTTATTTATTTATTTTTTTCTTCTTTTTTTTTTTTTATCAAAAATCCTCCACACGGCGATTCGTGAAATACGAATTGAAACGATAAATATCAAAACGACAATAACCTACTACTGGATAGAATTTTTTTTTTCTATTTTTTTCTTTTTTAAAATTGCGATACGCGGGGAAGAAGGGTGGGAATAACGAAAATAGAACGTCAACGATAATCTGAATATTCGTTTGAGTTTAATTCTCGTTTCTATAGATGTTATTAAAATACATATTATATACTTTGTTAAACCCATAAATAATTACGAGAAACGATAGGAAAAGTAAGTAAGTAAGAAAAGAAGTATATAAATAGAAAAATGCTTAGGGTGGCATTATGTCAGCAGTGTCATCGTTCCAGACGTTTCGTTACATCGCCGAGGTAGACACAATCGTATCGATAAAAAGAAGGAAGAAACATTTAACGGGTTCTTAAAAGAAAAAGAAAAAGAAAGGAAAGAAAGAAAGAAAAATATGGAAAGAGTCACGAAGCGTAACGGCAATTACACTTTTCTTACGATAAAAAGGGAAGAAAGTATGGTAGAAGGGAGAAAAGGAAGGGTAGAGGGAAAATGCATTGATAAACGATATCAGAAAAAGGATGAGGATTCTTTGTCGTCCATTATGTTACCCGTAACTTAAGTGTGATTTTGAAACTATCGCCTGTTCGCGAAGCATGCACAATATATCTGTCGATACCCAAGAATGGAAAGAGGAATGCACTTCGGTTTTCATATTTCCCCGATCTGGCTCAACAGGAAATAACGCTTCTTTACACCAACTGTACTTGTACAGGAAAGGTACTACTTACATACATTGATAAGTTAAAGGACATATGCACGTAAACACACGGATACAGGGGACAACAGCAGTAGCAGAGCAGAGAAACATATAAACACATATGCACTGTACGTATACCGTCGTTTCCATGGACATACAAATTATACGTTCAAATATATCTATGAGTGTGTAATATGTGTGTTAGATATATGTCACAAGCTCGATAGGAGAAACGTTATTAGAGAAAACAATCTTGTCGTATCGTATATTCTACAAACGACGATCTCACGGAAATCGTACGCTTAATGGAAACTCGAGGAAACGGTAATACGTACCTCCCCTACCCCCTCCCGCACTCCCTTTTTTTCACTCGTGTACGATTATAATTACATAACGACTCTTATAAATTATAATAGTACTTATAGACAAATTATTATAAATAGAAAATGCTCTCCCCCTTCTCTCTTTCTTTCTCTCTTTTTGAATTATCATTCTTATAATATGAATGTAATTTATCGTTTAACGTTTGACCATAAATTACCGACGTTACGAGATAAGGATTTTTTTGTTGTTGTGTTTTCTCAACCCATGGAGCATATAGGTTTCCCCTCTGATAGGAAGAGTAAATCTCGTCCGCGTAAATGGCAAGCAGAGGAATCAGAATAGGGTGGTAGGAGAATGCGGGTAGGGGTTAGGTGGTAGGAGGGGAGAGAGGGGTTCGAACAATAGACGACTACAACGACAACGACGACGACGACAACGACTACGACGACGACGACGACGGGGAGTCGGCTGTGAAGAGCCTAGAGAAAGGAAAATAGAAAGGGGCTCGAGGTGTTTCTCGGATCCCACCCGTCGTGGAGATGAAACAATACATCAAAAGTTCAGCGTTAATTGTCCTTAAGTCACCGGCGATAAATTCATTATGCGCGGAGTAATGGTGTTATCGTGTTTTCGTTCCGCGGCCTTGCTAATGTCATGAAAGGGTAATGCCAACCTTTCTGGCCCCGTTTTGTCCTGTAAAATTCGTTGAATTTTCTCGCTTTTACACTTATACTTACACTTACACGCAGTTGCCCGTCGCGCTGTTACCTTCCCTTGCTTTTTACCTCTCCACCCTCGCCATTCCTTTCACTTTCTCTTTTTCTTTCTTTATATTTAGAAGATGACACGTTTAACCATCTTTTTCCTTCTCTTTATTTCTTTCATATTTTTATCGTTCCACTTTTCTTTTCTTCGTATTCTTTTGCTTTCTTTCTTTCTTTCTTTCTTTTTTCTTTGGAGGTTAGTAGTACTTAACAGACTCCATGATTCATTATACCATATATTTACTATATCCTAGGGTGTAACCACTGAAAGCAGTATCTTACGTCTCTCAGTGAATCTGCACGCGTTTTAAGAGGGAAATTAAATTCATTCTATTTATTCATTCGCGTGGTTTCCGAGGTCTTCTTCCTTCACTTTTCTCTTTCCTTCTATCTTTATTTCCATTTCCATCTCTTTCTACTTTACCACGAGCGACGGAATGAAAACTTGCAGAGGAGGAAGAAGAAGAAGAAGAAGAAGAAGAAGTTATCGAGACTGGGATGAAAGTTGAAGAAACGTTGGCAAGAGAAACGACAAGACGGTCGCCGCCTTCATAGTCATCATCTTTCTCGTCCTCGTCGTTTCTCGTTGTCGTAATCGTGAGAAAGAACTGTTCCTAGCTTCGCGGATAACTGCTGAGAAAGATAGAGGAGTCACCTTTTAAACTATTAGCGAAGATGACACGACCGAAATGAACTTTTGAATCTTTTAGAAAAGACTTTGGGGGGACTAAACTTAGAACTGAGAGAGAGAGGGGGATCTTTATCGTTTTCTTTCAATTCTTCGATCAAAATCACCCTCCTCCTATCTTATGATCTTATCCTAACTTTCCGATAAAACTAACTTTTTACTTTTGTAAATATGTAGATTGCGATGATTTTTCTTCTTCTTTTTAAATTATTTTAGCCAACGTGAAAAATATCTTTATGCTAGTGTCTATCCTCTTAATGTTTTAAATATCAATGATAAAAGAATATAAATGGATGGGAATGGGAAAAAAAAGGAATAAAACAGATAAATATTTCACGCAGGACGATTGAAATAACGACGAGAGAGAGAGAGGAGTGAAATTAAATGATTTGACCTTTTTTTTTTTTCAGTTGTAACGATCAGAAATAAACTAACCGTATACGTTTTCTTTGTAATTTAACTCGCTCACAGCGAATAACGAAACGGATAACTGAAAGTTGAAAATGTGTTAAAACGTGAATAACTACGTATATACGTACGTTACGTTCGTTTCTTTTTTTTTTTTGTCATACGAACAAAAAACCGAATAAAAAAGATAGTAGGAACAATAGAGACGTTCATATACGTGTGCTATGTTACATCCAATCCTTTTTTTTTTTTTCATTTTTTTCTTCTTTTTTCGAGTGAGGATATTCCTAAAAATTAGAATCCGTTGTTCGTCAAAGTAGTAGCAGCAGCAGCAGTACGGTATGAATAACGAACAGACTCTCTTCTCATATCTTTTTCTTTTTTTTTTGTAATACTGAAAATATAGAAAATTATGGTAGAATGATGATTACAGGAAAAACGATCAAAACCTCTTTTATTTTATTTCTTTTTCTTCTGTGATAAATATACGACTTCCATTATACTTTTCATAAACCATCAAGATAATCGATACATTTTCGATGAATGTCCACTTCGTTCATTCGAGTCTATTAGCGATTCATTTCAGTTATAAACTCACCTAAAATAAACTAAATGAAAAGTAAAAAAAAAAAGACAATATATATATGTATATATTTTTTGTCTTTTTTTTTTTCGTTATTCGTTCGTAGTCAGAGATAATTAGAAAGCATGAAGCGCGAAAAGATAAAAGTAGAAAACGCGTGGTATACAATATATAACAGTGACCCGATTTGTTTGACGGGTGCACGTACACGTCCGATACACGTGGCTAAATTTATCCGTTGTTTTTCAGGAATAAACATTTTACAGTAGGTTGGATTATCAGCAGGAAGGTAGTACCGTAGCCACGGTACTATACTACCACGACTACAGGTACTATCGTTTTGCCTTTTTGCCTGGTTACTCTTTCCACCCTGCCTCTCTCTCTCTTTCTCTCTCTTACTCTCTTTCTATCTGTCTCGTACTATTTCTCTCTTTCTCTCACTCTTTCATCAAACATATACCCGTGTGTAACAAGCTGTGCCTGCCTCGATGTCCGTTTCAACGTTTACACGACACGAAACGTACGGTTACAAACGAATGTCCGTGTGCTATTTCCTGTAAGCACGAAATACTTCAAAAGCCTTCCTACTGAAATACGGTATTACTGAATAGCTAGGTTGGTAGGTAGGTAGGTAGATAGGTAGGAAGGAATAACAATCGAGCTTTGGGAGTTCTTCTTCTCGTGATGATCGCGTGCGTTCTGCGTTTCCGATAAATCCAAACGATATCATCATCGAACTTCTTCCTTCGATTTTAACAACTCAGTTAACTAAAATGTCGATATGTTGCTCTCTTTCTCTCTCACTCTTTCTTTCTTTCACTCTCTCTCTCTCTCTCTGTTTCTGCGTCTTTACTCGAACGTACGAACGAATGTACGATTGAACAGATTAGCAAGAAGAACCGAAAAGAAATGGAACATGAAAGATCTCGGTTACTTGTGTTGAGAATCACGAAAGTTTTCAAAGAAGAAGAAGAAGAAAAGAGACTGTTTGTCTGAATTGGAAATCGCGAGAGTAAGATTTTCAAAAAATATACCGACTATGAAAGTTCTCTATGTCAAACTTCAATTTCTCTTTCTTCTCGTTTTCTTATCTCCTCCATCCCTCTCTCCGTTTCTTCCACTCCACCTCCTGTCTCTCTTTCCAATTCCTTTTTCTTTTCCATAAATTAAAATCTTATTGCCGGTTAGCGATATTCGTACGTTTGACGTTAAAAATAAGTTGGCCCACTTTTCGCAATAAAAACGAGAAAATTTCTATGTACCCTCGAATAGAGAGGGTTTGCATGAAAATACTCGTAATATTCGATGCAAATTAAATTCTAAAAGACTTTAAGAGAAATCTAACGAGCGAACTCCATGCTAAGGTCGACTTTTTTAAAGCGAACCTAAATAGACAAGTTTCGATATAAAAAAAAAAAAAAAAGAAGAAGAAAGAGAAAAAAATGAATTACTTTTTTTTTCATTTCAATCTCTGCTATTTTTCCCCCATTTCTCTCTCTCTCTTTATTTTTTTACTATTTATATTCTTTTGTTCTTGAAGTATTTCGTCCCTTCCTTGTCCTTTTTTCATCACTTTTTTTTTCTTATAGATTTCAATTAAACAAATATTCTAAATTGACATTTATTTTCTCTTTTGTATCGTTTAAGTTGCTCTACAAGAGCCAAATATTCATTCTATCATTCTATTTCTCTGACACACTCGTCTTCGTATCCTTCTATTGAAGGTTTTCTTGAAAAATATCAAGCATAGGACGAACCGGTATCGTTTGTTCATGTTAACGAGACCTTTAATTATGTTTAACATTTACCCAGAATAAACTATTAGTTATTAATGGCGGTAGGAAGGTAGATACATCTGACTTGTCGTCATGAAAATTTCAAGAGCCAACCGTAGTTGATTAAAAATGAAGATCTTTTTACGATGAATTTATCGTTGAAGTTTATAGAGAATTTTCCCTATTCGATTACCAGAGAAGAACATTTGTACTATAATCGAATATTCGGCGGAATTCACATTGTCCATTCAAAATATTTCAAACGTAATATTTCAATGGGACGCTTTAACGCGGTTTCTCTCGAAAACGGAAGGCGTATCATTCGCATAGCAATTAGTGTATATTAATTAAGCGCATTTTCAACGAACGATTTGACACAGCCGATATAATGTATTCGAAACATAATTTTACAAATTATATCGAATAGATTGATTCCTTGATTCGACCAACTTTCAAATGAATTCCACGTTTTACTCTCCTCTCTCTCTCTAAGAGTAAATATGACAAACGTTCCGAATAATACGTTACGGATTTCCCATGATAATATTGTAAATTAGTAAATCGCGTTATACTATCTAGGCATCCGAATAAAATACAACACATCCTAGAACGTTCGTTGGTTCACTAATATTCATGTCGACGGCACGTACCGAATAATTATTATCGTCGAATATCGTACTTCAAAGGTACATAGTAAGCTTAATTTAAACGATTTCGATGCATCGATCATCGGTAATAATTAATAAGATTATTTGTTTTTGTTTCTCGTTTCTCTACGTGATTCCTCGTATGTTCTATTAAATATTTAATAATATTTAATAATATTCAATAATAAACGTGGAAACATACAATATTAAGTCTCATTCAATTCCCTTCTTTACTTTTTACTATAACTGCTATCACTAAGCATCTATCATATCAAACCTTACTATTATTATTATTATTTTTTATTATCCCTATTATACCATCAATATTATAACCAACGTACACATTGTAAGACTAATCCTAAACCCTTCTCAACTCACGCAAAAACTTCCTCAGAAATAAGCTTCACTGATTCCTTCATTTTTATTCTTCTAAAAATCTACGAGAGAGAGAGAGATGCATTTGAACTTTCGATCTAATTACGTAGTTGAAAATACTAATTTTAAACAGTTTTACAAAATCTTTTCAATTATTATTACTCAGCGAAATTAAATATCTATATATATCTCGGTATAAAAATATTTCATAATTATTTATTATATCGAAAAATGAATTGAATATTTTCTACTGGGGTTATTATTTCTGGAAAAATAAAACCCTGCACTTAAAACAAGAGTCCTTTTTCACGAAAATCAAACGATTCGGTCGAACTAAATAGATAAAAAGAAATGAGATAAAGAGAGAGAGAGAGAGAGAAATGGGAAGAAAAGAAAGTAAAAGAAACGAGGAAGATTCTTTGATATCAGGAATGCTAATTAAAGTCGCAAAGCACTCAGACCAAAGGTCGGAGTATTCTTCCCGATGCCAAGGAGATCGTTCGCTGTCTATTAAGTAGTTTTCGTGTGTCTCGTAATTCGATTAAAGCCACTTAACAAACTTATCTCCGCTCGGGCTCGTCGCCCTTAGATTAGAGTTTAACTCAGAGCTTGACGTCGTAGGATTAAAAGAAAAGAAAAGAATAGAATTAATCGTACTTTCGACTTTTCGATGATCATCGTAAGTAAAGAAGATTCGTTTGAGAAAAAAAAAGAAGTAGAAGAGAAAGGAAAGGAAAAGAAGGGACAAAGATTTGAAATAATGAAATTTGATGATACATGCTTATCCATAAATCAATCGAACCCTAACCAGAAAACGAGCCAACGAAGAAAATAATAAAAATTGAAATTTAGATCATTATAAACGTATGCTTGGATGTTACTCCAAAACTTGCATTAATATGAAGAATGTGAAGAATTTTGATGAGAACAATTACTTCAATTATTGTAAAATTAATCTTTTTTTTTTCTTTTCAAGCTAGACAATAATTTATTTCTAATATTTGTACGCGGTTTTTTGCGGTATACGTTTTACGCAATATCAGACATAATTTGCAATTTTACACGATTATTTCATAATGATAAAGATTTCAAAGAATGTTATTCTTGATAAATAAAAAATGAAGATAATAAATAGTAAATATCGCGTATCGTGTTTAAATTTATTTGCATTTAAGTACCACGACGAATAAATTCGTCGTTAGAAAAGGATTTTCCAATAACGTCATCTTTTATTAAAAAAAGATTAACCCTATTTACGATAATAATGCAATTTTTAGTTTTTATCGAATGACTTATGAGCCATTATGTATTAAAAAAAAAGAAAACAAAGTATCTCATCGATAAAACAAGCACGATCGATTTATTTCACAAAGCTGTTGAGCCACGATAGAAGCGCGAGAAAATATCTTTTAATTATTCATAAGCTCTTTGAATTTTAGCAGAAACCTTGTTGTTCTCGAGGCATAAGAAAGACTAAGAAGATTCGTCCTTTCGCAAGAACCAGCCCGACTTTAAAGCCTTCATTATCCTAAGGGAGCATATTAAATCCAAATCACAGCGAGCAAGATACTGATATAAATAAAGAAACAAAACAAAACAAAAAAGAAAAAAAGAAATATGATCAAAAAGATAGCTCACACAAAGAGACTCGATTAAGCGTGAGTAATAACGTCGATTTCGAATACAAAGAACTTTTTAATAAAAGCGAAACTTTTTCCTCCACTTCTTCTTCTTCTTATTCTTCTTATTCTTTTTCTTGCTATTTCGAATGGCTTGAGAATTCGTGGCTAAGGTAACAGATATGACACGCCCATTTGCTGCACCTGTTCCAAAACGTTTTCTTGCAATCATCATAACCTAAGTTTGTGAAACTTCTGAAAGATCATTTCGTAAGAATATTTTTCCTATTCTAACTGAATAATTTGATGAAACGTCAGAATTATTTTCTATCTCTCTCTCTCTCTCTCTCTTTCTCTCTTTCTTTCTTTCTTTGCGTTCATCACTATCATTATCCACAAACGTGAGTTAAATATAAATTTTTTTTTAATATATCATCACAAAACAGTTAAATGAGGTATCGAAATTTGTTCAAATTTTTAAAATGAAGTCTATAATTTTGGTAAATGGCTCATTTTTTTAGATAAAAATATTACGACTAATTCGAAATAGAAACACTGTAAGAAATTAATACTCTACCTAAAACTATTTTTTTGTCTAACGAGTAGAGAAGACTTCAGCAAGTTGATACGTTTTCCAGTTTTTAACAATGGCAAAAATTTAGTTTTAATTAAAATTTGATAAAACGCACTGTTGTTATTTCTCCTTCGCATATCTTAAATAAGAATTTTTAGAATATCATTAAAAAATAAACGAGAATATGTTTATTTGACAAAATTAAAAAATATATCAATTGATATAAATAAAATATATTGGTAGAGAACTTTTAATATTTATTTTCATTCATTAAAATACGACGTTATTTCAATTATATTGATTATAACGTAATTACAATTTAAGCATACATATATATAATTTATATTAATAAAAGAAAGAAAAAAGAAATTTCAATAACAATTAATTCACGAGTAATCAAAATATGTTCTTCACATTTTACGCGAGCCCCAATTTTAATAGAAAAATTAGACACTTTGCTACGATATATATTTTTTAAATTATTAATTATATTTTACATATTCGTTATAAATGTAAAAGAAGAATCTTTCTTTAATAACAATACCAAAATATTGATATTAAATTGTTTTTATATTATCTTAAAAATGTTATTAAATGTAACCATAGATCTTTTCTTATCAACGTTCCATTCAATTACTGTATCAACTTAGCCTCTATATTTTTCTCCCAAATGTAAGTTAAAAAAAAGGATAAAAGATCGTGAAAGGAAAAAAAAATAGAAGGATAGGGTATTATTCTAAAAATGCCATTCTAAAAGACAATGAAAATACGATGGTGATAAAAGACAGAGAGAGAAAGAGAGAGATATATACAGAAAGATGAAAAAAAAATGGGAAAAAAATGTGGTATTCGACCATCGCGTATACGACGACGTATTCGAGGAGTACATCCAGCCATCCCGCTACCACCGAGTCTCTCAAGAGAGCTCATCGAAATCAGAAGAGGAGTGGATAATCCTGGATGTCGGAATGTAGAACGAGGGCAGAGACGTACACCGAGGGACATCAAGAGTACAGACTGAAGAGATCGAGAATGCTTTAACCCTTCCATACTATTCCTGCCTGACCTTTACCCTGTTCAACCTTCACTCCTAATTTCATCTCTTCCCCCTATCACCCATCTTCCCATCCCCGTCATCGTCGTCTGTAAATTATTCACACGTAACATTTTCTCTCATTTAAAAATAATTACACATTTATTTTACTATTTTTTCATTTATTTATTTATATTTTATATATTCAGTTGGTGGAAAAAAAAATGTCGGATTTTCCCAATGAATTGTGGCCAAAAAATTTGACATTTTTTTTCCACCAGCCCAATATAATATATTATATAATTAATTAATTATATATTTATATTTTATATGTACTATCTGTTATATATTATATATTATTTTAATAAATAAATAAATAAATTTATTATTATTTTATTTATAGAAAAAAGAAAATTCTAATTGTAAGTTAAAATACGTATAAATGTTACAATTTCATCTTCTTCAGTTGATATAAATAATAATGAAGATAATAAAAGAATGTAATTTTGTAAAAAGAATACATGATAAAGTTTTATCGTAAATATCTATAAATATATAAAAGAAAACGAGAGAGAGAACGGGGAAACCATCGGTCGATTGGAGTCCATTGAATTCAGAAAATGAGTGGAGAAAGCTGTGCGGGTGACCCGTGTGCAAGGACATAGATGTCCTACGTAATGTCCCCGGTGGAAAACGAAACAAGGAAAGAGAAAGAGAAAGAAAAGAAAAGGTACCGAGAGCTCGAAACGAATAGAATCCTCTTCTTTTCCATTGTATTGAAATGCAGTGTCGTGCGAGTTCTCAACAGAACGTATATATACTTTCTATATATATATATATGAAGAGATATCAAGATATTTATCCGCTTGTAAAGATCATCATTCGAATATTTATTTGCACGGAATCGAAAAGACGACCTTTCTCTTCAGTCGTATATACGAAGTAGTATAATATACAAGTACAACGACGCAAGTATATTCTTTTCCACGTTATATATAAATATATATATCTTTCCTTATCTTCGAACAATTGTTGGAAAGGAATATATACTTAGAAAAAGATATTTAAACGAATAAAAGTATTTTATAATAAAAATTTGTATCTATTCACGAGTGATTTATTTCATTCATTTCGTTCATTTACTATCTTGAAAACTTTCTAAAGAAAATAATTCTCTGGTTTGAAAATTAAATCTGTACCCCACCCCCCGTTTTGCCGTTTGTCGTTTCATCCATTGTCCTACTTTTATCGCCGCGTGAATTTTAAATAGTTATTTTAATATTTCGATGAATATCGTCATTACATAATATAAATTTGTATATAAACTTAAAAATTAAGATAAGGTAACTTAACTGCGAATATTGTTCCATTTCATTTTGCAATCAGCTTCGAGTAATTACTTTTGTTACAATTTTAAAAAAATAACAAAATCGACCTTTTTGCGAACGTAAGACGTAAAATAATTTGGAGTTTATATTTCCTCGTTTATACGGAAAGCTTTATTATATTAGTGTGTCACTAAATTCGATATTGAATATTAACAAAGAAGAAAAATTTGTTTAAAGAAAAATTCTTTTCTTAATTTTTAAGAAAAGAGGACAAAAACGAAGAAGAGCATAAAATAAACCACATTTAAATTGTACTTTATCAATTTTACGCGCACGAGTAGTAAGTACGTGTTTGAATTGTTAGGAGAAAATCATTAGGTGTTTTCCTCTGTCTGCAAATGCAAACGAGCTCTAGGAAACAATTACGTTTCGGGAACACTGAATGTTTCAAAAGTCCCACTCTTATGGCTATTCGAAAAGCATCGAAGCATCGACATTTTCTCGGTTTTACCACGCAAACCTTTAGCACGAACGAACGAACAAACGAAAGAACGAACGAACCTAAAGACGGATAAGAAAGAGAAAGGAAGAGAGGAAGAACTCAGAAAATGGTTTTCCAAGAAAACCTTACCTTTCAACCGAGCGAAAAGCATTCGAAGAAACGCCCACGATCGAGATAATCACGGTTTCTTCTTCTTCTTCTCTTCTTCTCTTCTTCTTCTTCTTTTTCCTCTCATTCTTATTTTTACTCTTCTTCCTACTTTATTTTCTTCTATTTCTTCTATTTTGTTTTTTTTTACCACGAAATTATCTCTCAACTGTCTACCTTCTTTCTCTCTATTTCTTCTACACATAAACAGAAATGTGTAATATCTGTGTGTGTTTGTGTGTGTCGATTTCTTCAAACGATCTCCTATTTTCCCTCGAAACTACAAGCGATTTCGAGTATAGTAAATACTAGTTGGAATTGGGATCGAGCAGAAGAAGAAAAAGGGGTACGGTCAAAAAGAAAATCAAAAAGCAAGAAAGAAAGAAAGAAAGAAAGAAAGAGTGCAACGAGAGACAAATTGTTTTCGGGACAACAACGATGGTCCAATAATTTTTAAATTACTTCCTGCATAAACATAATTTCCAGTGCTGATGACGGGAAATTTGATGTATTATTTAGAGATCGAATGTACTTTCAATTCATTTACAGCATGTAAACAAAATTCGTGTGTTTCTAATTCGTATTAAAATGTATGGAAAAACAAAAAAAAAAGTACAAAAGAAAACTGTATAAAAATAATAAAATTGTATTCTCATAACCGCATGGAATTTCTCTAATTGAAATAAAATAGTTTATTTTAAACTATAGATATGCAAAAAAGAGACTGTAATAATAGTGCCTATAACTTATATGTCAAAAGAAAAAAAGAAAAAAAGAAAATAAGAGAGAGAGAGAGAGAGAAAGAGAGAGAACGGAATAGAAATTAATGCTTCTCCATTATTGCAGGACATATCCGTTTTCTCTCCCTTTTCTCCCCCCTTGTCTCTCTTGACGGTCGATCGTGGACAACCGGCGGTGGTGGTGGTGGTGCATCGAGATAGCAACGGTCGTTTCAGCGATATTTCGCATTGAAACTCACCGTCGACGGTGGTGGTATCGAGCGTTAGAGCTTCGGCTTTATGTTTATGCAACCATGGGCCTAGCTGCTGCTAACATACAAATACGACAAGTATACACGTATACATAAAGTAAATATATATACACGTGTATGCTGCCACTACGAATTCGTTCGTGTTGGGTTGCATCACAGTCGGTAGTTCTACTCAACATGGCACAATGCATATTTATATATTTACGTCGAGCTCAAGAGAAGTGAGAGGGAAGAGGACTTGACCCACTATCTTTTTCTCTGACGACGATGACGATCGTTTTATGCATTATATTCGCGTTATCTTATATCTTAGAACGTGTTCCTATATATGTATTGGGTTGGTGGACAAAAAATGTCCGATTTTTCCATTGAATTGTATCCCAAAATTCCGACATTTTTTTCCACCTAACTTAATATAAGTGTATGTAATATGTAAATTTATTTTTTTTTAATTCTACAAAATTCTTTTATCCAAGTTGAAAGGTTGTTAGAATCGTATCCGCTGTCTAAATCGTACCTCGTTTTAAATTTAATATCGTATCAACATCGTTTTCCTAGTCGCGGTTAGTTGTTCAGTAACGTCAAAAATATTAGTACTTGACATTAGTGTTTAATCATCGATTGCGTGTTAGCATAACTTTTTAACAAGTAAGTTTATATTTTCTAAGAATTTATTGTATATTTTTGGTAGATTTTACAAGCGATAAATTATTGATAAGATCTTGTTTCTTTTTTAAGTATTTATTTGGTGGCATTGAAATTATCGTTTTGTTAAAACGATACTTTAATAATTCTATTTATAGTTTAATTATGTGTACTTGTAATAAAACACGCATTCTATTTTAAATCGTATTTAAAGCAAGATTCTTAAATCGCACATCTTGAAGAATAAGAATTTTTCAATTTATATCTTACGTTAAATGGATATAAAAATTGTGACAATAATACAAGATGGAATATTAAAAAATATCAAGATACTTGTGAATAAAAAAAAAGAAAATAAGAAAGAAAATTTATTTTAAAAAAATTCTTAAAAGGAAGAGACGCGATTTATAGGAGATGGTACGATTCAGTGATTCGTGTCAGCTGTGCTAGTCAGGGACGGATCTGTTTGCGTTAGTACTACTTACTTACTATACCAGTAGTAGAAGACATCTATTTAGTGGGTTGAGAAGAGGAGGTCATGGAAAAAGGGGGTCACTGTGGGTGGGGTAGCGTAAGGCAACGATCGTAATTAGAACGAAAAGGCTCGTTCGGGTATCGAGAGGAACAAGAGGGAAATGTAAAAGAAACGACGAAAATCAGAGCGGAAGAAAGGAAGAATGAAAGAAGGAAAGAAAACTAGTTGGAGTCGACGATAGAGAGTAGTATGAAAGAGAAAAAAAGTGAGTGAAAGAGAAAGACAGAGAGAGACTGAGAGAGTGAGAGAGAGAGAGAGAGAGAGAAAGAGAAGAGAGGAAGAGGATCTTCGCTTCGAATTTCCAAGTGCACACATTCCTAACTAGGTTACGTAACGCAATTAGCGCCTCCGCTAATTTCTCAGCGCCGACTAGGCAACCAGTTAGGATGGTAGTTCACTATTAATGGGCAAATACAAAGCGCCGACTATCTGGTGCGCCTAGTATCCCCCTTTTCTCTCTCTCTCTCTCTCTTTCTCTCTCTATCATTCGCTCTCCCTTTCTCCAAGCTTCTAAGTCCTATGTTTTACGGACGAACACGTAGTAGACACGTTCTTCGTATACGTGTATATATGTACACATAGAAATGAACGAAATGTAAGAGAAAGAGAGAGAAAGAAAAAGATATGTGAACATACTAACGGTATCAAGATTGTACCTGACAATTGAACTCAATTGATTTAAAATTTCTTAACTAATGAAAAATATCCACAGTATATATTTGAATGAAAGTAAATAGAAAGAAAAAAAGAAATCCTAGAAGAAAGAACAAACGAAAATAGACGAATAGGTAATTAGATTGACAATAAATGCAACGTAAAACGCGGTAAGGTAAATTGTTGCCAGCTACTGGTTCGTTCGAAACATTCGAAAAAGCAACAGGGAGAAGGAGCGAAACTTGAACGCGTCATCAAAAATCCCGTTGAGGATTTGCGTTAGTTAACTTCCTGGTTTCAACATTGTCGTACACGGCGACGCGGAAATTTCGAACGACGAGAAAGTCCTTTCGAGATTTTACAGGAAAGAAATATTCGACGAGAAGCGCGATATGCCCATGAAAAAAGTAGATCTACGAACGTAGCCCACTACTCCCTTCTCCCACCACCCCAACGATAGCTCGACGGCAACGGCAAATCCGGCGTAAAATATAAATCGCAAATGCCGCCAAAAAATTCGCTCCAAAGCACGTTCTTCTCTTTCACCCGAACCACTCCCTCCTGCCATTTTTCCCCCTTCGCCCCCTTCCAACCTCCGCCCTTGCTCATTCACATACAACACTCTCTTTTTCTATCCTTCTTTTTACACGTACGGGATATTTCTCCTTGTCGGAAATCGATCCAAACCTTTCCCCCCACCACTTCCATCCCTTTTCCCACGTTTCACGTTCTTTCGTTTAAGTCTTTAGTCAGATAATACTGCCAATCGTACCTGTTTTTATCAACTATGAATTATAATATTAAAGAGTATAAAAAACGAGAATACTTTTGTAAAACTTTCGAAAGATAATAAATACGAGTGAAAAGTAGAGAGTGAGAGAGAAAGAGAGAGAGAGAGAGAGAAAGAGGATAGACAATTTTTCTCGTACCTTTTCGTCTTTCTCCCTAATTTTCGATTTAATTAAGAGATACCTGAAAACGTAAGCTACATATGCAAGGGATTATAATTAAAATATAAAATATCGAAGGGAGAGAATATTCGCATTTGTCTCATGCTCTTGCTCTTCCCATTCTCTTCCCTACCTTTCTTTCTGTAAAATAATTTCATTTTCCGAGGTAATAGCAAATTATTTGATAAAAGAGAGCGAACGAGATAGAGAGAGAAAGAAAGGAAGAGAGAGAGAAAGAGAGAGAGATAGAGAAATCATTCAGGTTTTTTTTTTCCGATGGACAGGAAACACGACTGGATCGGACCGAAAGAGTCAAGTTTAATACTCAACAAAATGCTTCCAGCTTTGTCAGAGGTAGAGCTTGACGCGTAAAAAGGGCATAGAGTCGAGGGGTTATCGGGGTAGGAAGGTAGACGTGCGAGGCCGAGCTTTTAATCGTCGTCAGCACTCCCTGCCACACCCCCCCGCTCTCACACTCACTCTCTCTCACTCTCTATCTCTCTATCTTTCCTTCTCTCTTTTTTCGCTTCCTTTTTATTTTTTGTTTTACGTCGCATGCTCGCACACGTACTCGCGTGCGCGTGCACTCAGGCTCGAGGAACAGTGTCGGAATTCACTTTAACGGACCTTAGTAATTACCTAGCACGTTGAGTCCTTCGCTTATTTGCCTTGACTCTGATTAACCTTCCGCGTGATTCTACGTTCCCTACGAAGGAACCGGAAAAATCGTTGGAACTTATGGAAACGTAATTATCCACGTACTGTTCTACATGTTACTATATTTGTTCTTTTTGTTCTTACACTCCATTCCATTCCATTCTATATACCTCCCTTTCTTCCCTTCCTCCCTCCACCTTCCACCCTTTCCTTCCTTTATTCGCAATGCTCGTTAACATTCATCTTGAATATTTTCATACGTTGGAACTTCGAAAAAGTTATAATGTTGCATTTTTATAAAAACCATAGTTGAGAGAGAAAAAGAGAGGACAGAGAACAGTACGTAGGAAAAATAATTTTTCACCATTTAAACTCAGCTCGACTAATTGAAATATAAATGATTAAGTAACCGCGAATACTCGAAAAAAAAAGGAATTGCTGACCTAGGTTAGTAAATTCTATATATATGTTTGCCTCTATATTTCTCTACTCATCTACATATGTATATGTCATACATATATATATATATACATAAATATGATACGTTCGCATAATATTATATACAATTATTATACGCATAGAGAGACCTATGAAAAGAGAGTTTTCCTTTGTTCAAAGTATTTTCAACATTACTCGGTACGATGTAACCATACTCTCAAGCGGCTCAAAGTACAGACGAGATTTAGCAAGAAATATGGAAAAGTATAGGAGATAGCTACATGCGATATATATATATGTAATTGCATGTACATATACCTATGTTTACATATGTAGGAATTTTTAGGTACTACGTACGCTAAGAGCGGATAATATGGCGGTCGAGCACCGAAGGAAAATGCTTTTAGCGCGTTCGCGGATGAATTACGCGAGCTTATTAAAGCCCTTCTTCTTTCCTTCGTACCTATCTCACCGGACAGGCGTGAACCAATTGTGTTGAGAAAAGAAGAAAGGCCGTTTGGAAAACGGTTTCCTTTCGTTTGCCTCGCCGTAGAAAAATTTTCTCTTTTTTTTCTTTTTGTTTTCCCTTCCCCTTTTCTCTCTTTTCTATCATCATCTTATTCTACTTCTACTTCTACTTCTACTTCTACTTCCTTCTCCTCATTCTCCTCTTCCTCTTATTCTTTCTTTCTTTCTGCCGCTTTGCAAGCTCTCTCTCTCTCTCTCTCTCTCTCTCATTTTCTTTTTCTCGTATCTACGCAACGTTTCTTTTCTTTCGCAAAACTCTCTTGCACACACGAAAAGGAAACCAATTACGTTCTCTGCCAGCACCTTTTTTTCTCTTTTCACCTTTAAGAGGTACGCTTTTCTAGCAATTCTTTTAAATGTTCGTTCGGTCGGTCGACCGTACCATTGCCATTAGGACTTTTTCATTTTACAAACAATATCATTTCATGAATAGCCTACGTAAAACGTTAACGAACAAAACCAATAGTTATCAATTGAATATACGTATGCATGTATAAAGTGTATTCTGAATGGAGGTAATTCTATATGCAAAAATAAGATAATAAAAAGAGGAGTATAACATTTGTTTGTTTTTTTTTTTCATTTAAATTCTATAATTAAAGATTTTCCTTTTATTACCAGATTTATTATAATCATGAAAAGAATTCTATTTAATTATACCCATTATTTCTCCACAAAAATTCCCTGTTGATTTGTTTTACTCAAATTAAAATCAATGTTTCAAAGGAAAGATACATTGTTAGAATAACATGTATAAATTATAAAAAAAAAATTTTAATTGCATAGATTAAAAAAGAAAAGGAAAAATATTGTAATAATGATATCTCGGAATATCAAAATAAGGTTTATTCGGTGTCAGTATCTGTTGTAATAAATTCAATGAAAGTTTATAGAAAATTTGAACCTATCTGATTACGTAAGGTAAGATCGTATAATTTTTATTAATATGAAAATATAAATTAAAATGTTCTTTTTTTGCTGAAAAAGATAATAAATTAAAGAAATAATTTCTATATACGCGTACTTCATAGAAACTTTTTGGAAACACGGATAATTTCAAATACGAAAAAATTTCATCTTACCTTTTTTTATCGATTTATTTTAAACCCTTTGCACAATTGTACCATCAACTGTTCGTGTATAGGTACATATATCTATATATATATATATATTTTTATTATCACGATTAATCGTAATTTTAACTATTCGTTGAAAATGAAATCAAGTGATTTAAATTTTTATAGGTAATAAAAATTCTATTCTCGAGCAAACATCCATCGAGTTATCTACAGAACTCTCCCTCTTTCTCTTTCT
>JACGTP010000011.1:952368-1088887 GCA_023678845.1 Mischocyttarus mexicanus | reverse complement strand
AAGCTTACATACATATAAACCTAAATCGTTAAATGGGAGAGACAACGATGAGATACAGATATAGAAAGAGAGAGAAAAAGAGAGAGAGAGAGATAGTGTGTGTTGATGGGGGAGGAGGATTGGAAGATAAACCGTAGAAAATAATTTCTGTTCGATTTAGTCGTTAACATGGAACAGGTCATTACATGAATATAAACTGAAATCGTTAAATGAAAGGAAGAGAGAGAGAGATAAACGCAAAAGGAAATAATTTTTGTTCGATTTATCCAGGAACATGGTGGAACAAATTAAGGCAACCAATAAATGGAAATCGAATGATAATTCAACGAGGAGAAGAAAAATATTGCGAGAGGATGGTAGGGAACAAAAATTGGAATTAATCAAGATACCGCCCCCGATGCTACGAGCATGTGATTCGTACCTACCTATTAATCATTTTTTATTTTCTCTTTTTTTCGAATTCTCTTATCTTCATTCCAATATCGCATAAATACGATAACAACATCGTCGAGGAAAGAAACTATACGAAATTGTACCGATTTTTAATAAAGAACATAACTAATTATATCGTATTAATTAATTAGCGTATTCGCGTCGCGTCGTCGTCGCTGTCGGTGAATGGCCGGTCCCGCTGTATTCCTCCTATTTGGTAATCGAATAAAGTGTGTTGTTTAGAGATGATTTTCGTAGCGTGCCGTTTAACTAACGTTAATTCTCGCTAATACCGTTTTAACGAATAAATGCCGTTTGTTATCTCTTTCTCTTTAACGTACGATACGAAAACACCAGTAACCACCAACACTATCAACATTACTACCCCCCACTACTACCACCATCACCGCTACCACCACCACCATCACCACCTACTGCTGTTTCTGATGAAAGTGGCCGCAGAGGAGAGTACTTTGGAGAGAGAAGAGAGAGAGAGAGAGTGCAAAGAGGGATTTTAATTTGTAGATAATTACCGAGTGAGCTCTCGCTTTCAAACGAATCGTACCATCCACGAATGTAGCGAGCGGTGGATTAAAGAGGGTAAGGAGGATGGGTGGAGAACGGGTTGTATGGGGGAGGGGGCAATCGAGGGAGGAAACGATGATCAAAAATAATATCCCAAGGATACTCGTGAACGGCTAGGGAGATTTAATAGTAATCGATGTATTGAACGTTCGTTTCTGCCCCACCCTCTCCTCTCCCTACACATCCCTGACAAATCATACGAATTTAGACGATTTAGAATCGAGCCAATGAACGACCGAACAAGTAATGACGATCGTTTATTAATTGCGTTTGAAAGGGAGAGAGAAAAGGGAAGGGAAAAAGGAATAATGGAAAAAAGAAAGATATATACGCGTGTATATAAATGCATACCGGGGAAAATTGATACGGGTATAACACATGCAGATTAATATACTGAAATTATTTGAACATTTCTGTATCTGTATTTGTAGATATTTTACAGGCGTATTAACTTGACTTCGTAATGAAGTTAATCCCGATAGATTTCGTTCTAGTCAAATAAATATTTTCTCTTATTTTTATATCAGACACTTTTTCTCAATTAAGCGTTACTTACGATAACGTAAAGAAAATGAGACGGAATAAATTTTCTAATATAATTTTTATAAAAAGAAATGAAATAATCCGAAGAAATGTTAAAATGGAGAAAGAAAAGAAGCTATAACAGAAAATAACGTAACAACTTTATCCGATTTACTTTATTTACGAAAATACGGGGGAAGAAAAAGAAAAAATATGAAGAAGGAATAAAGTGAGACAGAGAATGTGGCCAATGATTGGTATTTCTTTGTATTTATTGTTATCATCGATGTATACCAGTTGTCAGACCGATACTAGATCTCATTAACGATCTAAAAACTCGAGACAGAACGCGTTCATTAATTTTAATGGCACGTTGGTATAATGATTCCAACCGTACGCGTATATCCACGCCTGATTTACACGCATGTAAATTTTGTAAATGCACCGATTACGCGAATATATCCGATCTACGGTTCTTTTCCATCCCACTCTTAATCACCCTAAACCTCTCCCGTTTCGTTCGTTCGTTCGTTCGTTCGTTCTCTACGATCGATTCACTTTACGATTTAGCATGATACATGTATTATAACATTTCAATTCTACAAAGAATCAAATAAAGCATTTCTAAAAGCAACTAACACGCGTATAACTATTATTTCAAGCATTAATCTATACATATTTGAAACAAATATAGAGAATTAAGAATGATAAAAAAATATATAAAAGAGAAGAGATTTAAATAAACGTTAATATATGTATATAAATATGAAAAGAATCGAAGAGAGATCGAGATAGATAGAAAAAGAGAGAAAAATAGAAATAAAGAGAAAGAAATTCGTTAAATACGCGATAATGTCTACCTCTGCCATTATTGTTCAGCTAAAATATGTATAAATTTCGATAGAATTTCAACGGAATCGTAGCAGTGCTTCGTTTCAAAATTATCCTATCGTTGAATACAATTCGCTAAAGAATGCAATATGAAAAGAGAAAGAGAGAAATAATAAGAGTGAAAGAGAGAAGGAGCTTTAAATTACTGCCATTGATTAATCTTTGCCTACGAAAGAGCATAAATGACAGTATTAACATAGAGAGATAGATAGGGAAAGAGAGAAAGAGAGAAAATCTCTGATTTTTGAATCCATAAAGCGAGAGCATGTCTGAATAATGCCTCTAGTATCGTTTGAACGTAGCCATCGTTATTTTACGTAAATGCGTAGATGTGTGTGTATGTATGTGTGCAGGTGTGCGTAAGCTGAAACCTTCGGGAACTATCGATATAGAAATCTGCATGGATAACCGTGTGTTCGTGTATGGAGACAGTAGGTATGTGCGTGTGTGTGTGTGTGTGTGTGTGAGGGTGGGTGGGTGCTCACATTGAAAGCATCTTTGTCGATCGTAGCCGTTAGTATTAGTATATACATATATATATAGATGGCTGTATAATTTCAGTACAGAGGTATCATATACGAGCGTACACGGAGCGAACGGATTGAAATCTGAACATCGATCGAGACAACGAATTCCACGATACTGGCTCGATGGCACGTACGAAAAGGCAAGAGCGACACTGCGAGCAGAAATACCTAAATGCCACGAGAATCCGAAATTTTTTGTCCTCCGATACGGAGAATACCGTACTGGACACATGCATGTAGATACTACGCACATGTCTGGTATTCAATTAATCCTTACCGAAGAGGAAAAAAGAACCACATTGACATACACATATATATATGCAAAAAGAAAGAATTAAATGTATCTAAATTTTCTATGTTATAATTTTGTATATTATATATATGTATATACAATAATATAGTAAAGTATAAGGAAGGGAGAGAAAGAGAGAGAAGGATACTTAATCTTTACCTGTATTTTTAAATATTACATATAATATATAAAATATATAAAATAATATATATATATATTCTGTGAAGGTATTTCATTAAAAAAAAACTCCCGATATTGATTTAACAAGGCGGAGATTAATTTAACGAATGATTATTTTCTTCATAATCTTCTAAAAATCTCTGATCGTACTTATCCTCGTACGTTGGTACGCTTATCGTCCTGATCCGTTCCACGCTAGGCTCGTCCGATAAATGAAATTATATCCGGCTTTCACATCCAGACAGCGAACCGTGAAAGATTATAAAAAGCAATTTCACCACATTCTACTTGTATCGATACTATCATGTATTTACTTACGTCATAAGAGAGAAGAACAGTAGAGTAAAAAAATCTACTCTCTCTCTCTCTCTCTATGTCTATGTCTAATAAAAAAAAAAAAATTAGATTACGGATCAACATGATCTACAAAAATTTTTTTGTTTATATCGAAGTAATTCAATGTCAAGATTATATCATAGATAATAAATTAATGGTCAAAAGATTACATCCATTCAAAATGGAATAAAATCAAAGAATAAGAACAAAAACCAACGAATCACATAACGAGAGAGAATAGAGAGAGAGAGAAAGAGAAATACGAAAAAGTTTCTATACTTGTTTTTTTTTTTGGTTATTAACTAAACGAGAGACGAAGAGTTAAAAAGAGATAGAAAACATTTTTCATTAGCGATTTTCGATGCACCGCTTTGTTCTTTCGTCGATTGCCATCTGCTGGTTCGTTCTATCTTGCCTCGCGATAAACTATAGGTTCCCCATTTATTGCACTTTTCATGATGCATGCTCCCTACTAGACAAACACACATAGAGATACTTACAATCACCTATACGGAATAACGTTCTATCTATATGAATAATACCTATATACTAGTATCTAGATATATATATGTATACACGATAAAGACATACTTCTCATATATAACTGTGTATATAAACATATATATGTGTGTGTATGTCATACATATATACATATAGAAACGTAGAAGTAAAAGAAAAGAGAAAGAAAAAAGAACGACAAACCCAAGTATGGTTTCGTTGAGGAGAAATAGGAAACATGAAAGAGTAAAAAGAGCGAGAAAGACAAAGAGAGATTGTAGACAGACGCGTTAACTGATAATCGATAACCCTTCTCTCTTTCTCTTTCATTCTACTTTTCTTCCTCTCTCTCTCTCTCTCTCTCTTTCCTCGTATTACGGATAGAAAATATTGACGCGAGGCAACGACCATCGGGCAAGCGATATTAAACCGTTTCCACGCCCTGGATAAAATTTCCGTCCTATCGTGTTCTAGCACAGGAGTGAAATAACATTTGGATTCTTACGTTGCATGAATAAACCGTTATCACAAGGATCCCGGTCATTTCCTCTTTCTTCCTCTCTCTCCCTTCCAACTATCATTTTTTTTTCTCTCTCTGTCTCTCTCTCTCTCTTTCTTTCTTTCATATCTCTTTTATGTTTTTTTTTACACAACAACAAAATAAAAAAAAGGGAGGAAAAAGCGCATTGGCGTAATTTTCATTATAACGAAAACTTTATTAAAAGGAATTAACTAACGCTGATAATTATACCTTTAAACGTTCATTTTCACCTCGATTGCAATTTATGCAAACTTACAGACTCGTTTTCTCGAGTGTACAAATAAAAAGGAAAAAGAGAAAGAGAGAGAGAGAGAGAGAGAGAGAGAGAGAGCGATTTTCAATGCACGTACTCCAACCGGGCATGTGTAATTACATGGAAAATAATTGTGCATGCTTAACTATAATATTAATGTTTAGCTATTATAATGAAGACTACGTTATATTCACAAGTACACATCAAATGTTTCGTTTAACGAATGGACGGTTCAATGGCTTTGTAAATGAGATATATATATATATATGTGTGTGTATATGTGTATATATAGATATATGTATATGGATAAGGATAGTATTTGATTACGAAAAAAGAAAATATCGACGCAGGACGAATAGAATCGTTTAAAATAGAAGTAATGTTAGGTGTTCCGATTAAAAGGAAAAGAAAGATACTATATACTGGGTAGCTGGCTAGAATCGCAAACTAAAACAGTTGAATTGATAATCGATAGTACCTTTGAAACCATGGAACTTATAAAAAAAAAAAAAGAAGTATCGACGATAGATAAAAAAAGACTTGAAATTTTAACTGACGAAGAATAGAGTATTCTGATATATAAGTTAAAGTAAAAGAGTCTAATTTGTTATTACATTTTACACTTATATTATTTTTCTCTTTAGAATATCCCATCTTTCTCTTACATACTCTTCAATTGAAAGAAAAAGAAAAGAAGAAAAAAAGCTAAAGAGTATCGTATTATAGGTCTCTCGAGTATTTAAACGTTAGTGTCGAAGACTAGAAAAACTAAGGATCTTAAGTGACTCTTAAGTGCAAGAGAGCGTATATGATCCTTAATAACGTGTTTCATGTAGCGTAAGATATAACAAGTGAAATATTAAACAGAAACGCTTAGGTAGTTTGTAGGCAAAGCTCGGAAATAACTTAATCACTTGATGAATTTTTGAAAGAATCTTATATGCGTTAAATCCCGAAGGATAGGGGACGGGGGTGAGGTCGGGGTGGAAAGAGAAGATAGGTGGATGCGTTAATACACCGGAGTCCAGGATGATACGAGCCGTCCGGAAAAGCTGCTAACTGGAATGAGGGCAGGTGGGAGTGTGGGTGGCGAGGGAGGAGGAGGAGGGGGCGCATGGTTGTACGACGTCGAGCAAGAGCATGATCCTTCGTGAGCATGCAACAATCTGTGCGTGATAAATGATCTCGAACGGCCATTATGCGGTTGATTTGAGCAACGCTCATTCATGTGCAACGCTGCCAGAGTACTTCACTGTCTGTGCGAACGGACCATTCAGGCACATACAACTACTATAGTCAGTGCCGCCGTTGCCGCCGCCGCTGCATCGCAACTCTGCTGCAGTCGCCGTATTCTGCCACGGGTCCTCTCTTGTTTTAACCCTCTCGCCCTCTTTACCAACACTATTACCATGTAATCGTATACGTGAACAAACTCCCCCACGTACGCGCGCGAGTGAGGCGAGAGATTTATCAAGCAGTTTAACAACACGGACGAGTAATAGAATCGGATCCCATTCCACAAAGCCCGCTCTGTGTATTGCGTGTTTGCTTCACTGGTATATTCGATTCTAATCAAACTCTCTAAGCCTCAGGGAAATAATACGTTTTCAACTATCTAAATACCTAGGTGTACTTAGATAGTAGATAATATTCTCTACGCTTATTTTACAATTAATCCCCTTCCCCGTCACCCTTCCCCTTCCTGCCCCCGCTGTTCAATAAATTTCCTTTCAATTCTTCTTTCATATTTTTCTTTTGCTGAGATCGTCAACAGACATAAAGGATTTAACTTTTAAAATAAGGATCCATCTTTTAAAATAATGATTTTTTTATAATATATTAATGAGAAGTTATAAATTAAGTTTGCTTCAGTTCGAAAAACCCCGGAATTGAAGAAGAAGAAGAAGAAAAAAATATAGTTAGTTAACTTTACGGCGTTGTAAAGATAAGAAAGTCGGCCTCCCTCTTCGAAAGATTTATTATTGGACTTGGCTCGTTGTAATAAACCTTAGTGGTATCGATACAACACGTAATCGTTGAGCTTCGCTCGTTACCTTCGCGTACGTGATTTATGCATTCACGTTCGCCTCGTTACTGCGGGATATTTTTCGAAATTAGTCGTTACCCCGTTCGTACGATTAGACGGATCTAACTCATTCTTTTTTCTTTTTTTTTATCTAAAGCTCTTTGCAAAAATATGTCTTTCTTCGAATAAACGAATTTATTACGTATGCATACATATATATATATATATATTTGTATATAAATCATAATATACATCGTATCATTGTCTTCAACAGATGTCCCAACGAACGGAGTTAACCCACGACCAAATATACATACTTTAAATACATACATATGCATATCGTTATTGGCATATCATTTTATTATGAACAAATTCAGTGCACGGTAATCGTGTATATTCCCTATCCCTTTATGTAGTACACCTCTTTTGAAGCATTACCAAGCTCTATTCAACCGAGATAATCGTTGAAACGTGCCTCGTAATGAAACGAGTTAACGAGAAGAAAGAGAGAGAGAGAGAGAGAGAGAGAGAGAGAGAGAGAGAAAATAGATTCCATTTGTCAGATACGTATGGTGAGATATATTTTCGATCGTTTATA
The DNA here is from genome assembly GCA_023678845.1 of Mischocyttarus mexicanus. Classification (NCBI taxonomy): domain Eukaryota; kingdom Metazoa; phylum Arthropoda; class Insecta; order Hymenoptera; family Vespidae; genus Mischocyttarus; species Mischocyttarus mexicanus. The sequence goes on along the minus strand of JACGTP010000011.1, from coordinate 1,081,206 downwards.
TTCGAACGAATTTTCGTCTAGCCAAAGTAGGTGGTAATTCAATAAAAAAAAAGGAAATAAAAAAAAAAGAAAGAAAAAAGAAAAGAAAAAAAAGACAATATTTGACGAATACGCGATGAGCACTCTAGCAAAGTAACATCGATTGTGTTCGCATACGATAAGATAGACGAGCGAGCAAACGAATTCTATCCTCGTCGCACGTCCATTAACGCTAATCGATTCACGTAACGTTAGATCTTCGAAGCAAGCGAGAGACTGTGTGAGCGTCATTACGTATTTGTTCTACTCCTCCCGTCGCAGTTTCGTGCAGCCGAAACTCCGAGTATGTCTCTATAAGTAAATTAACTCGATACATTCCCGTAATTACGATTAATTATGCATTCCACCAAACGTTGACTGTCTACTAGTCGCGGACCATCAATCAAATTATCCGTAAAATTCCCCGGGTTTACAATTTTTTTAATTTTTTTTTTTCTTCTTCTAAACAAAACAATAAGGGGGATAAAAAAAGACTCGAAACGAATCGATCATAAAAAAAACTATCGTTCGTTTATCGTTGACACGAAAGAGATGCCTGGTTGTTTTGTTAAATGATAATTAGTTTGTCTTGTTTCTCTCAAAGTGACAGGGCGTGCGCAGAAAAAGTTTATCTTCTAGTAATACGAATAGGGGATTAAAGCTGTGAGTAATGCGAATTTAGTACCTATGCTTTAGGTTTCCATTTTCCTTTTACGTTTACGATTGTTACTTGATGTTTCCTTTAACGATTCAAGCACAAAGCTCAGTACATTAAACAAGAGGTTTTGATGCACTCACGGTAATTAAATCCTAAAGCACAAGTTGATTTTAGATTTGAAAAAAAAACACGTTTAAGTTTAACGTTACTTCTTATCCGAAAGAGATTTATTATTATTATTATTATTTTTCTTTAACATTAAGATATAATAATACATGTAATACAAGTATCCGTATACGCATATAGTTTCTATGTTATTCTGAAATTAATTTACCTAGAAGGTTAGATAGCTTCGTGATCTTTGATTTCATCGATCTGGGCGGGCGTACCTACATTGTTAATTAATAGAGGAGTGCATTGAGCGATTTAACGGGAAGCTTTCACAGACTTAACAGAGTAGTACGAGAATAATCGATGAGGATATGAGGGTATTAACCGTGTATAAGACGTGCGAGATAATTCCAGTCTCGTGTGTGGTAACTCGAGACGAAATAGAGAGAGAGAGAGAGAGAGATAGAGGAGGTCTATTATGATAGAGAAAGATAGAAAGAGATAGATAGATAAATAGATAGAGAGAGAGAAAGAGGTGTATAGATGGCAAACGTCGAGTGGATACACGAAGGGAGAGACAGTGAAAGTGAAGTGCCAACGTTATTCAACGAGCGGGACAGAGAAACGAGGAGTTAGATGTTAGTATGCGTAAATCGAAACGAACGGTTGTGTGTAAATGTAGTAACGCTTAGCAAGAGAAACAGAAGAGAAGAGAAAGAGAAGAGAAGAGAAAGGAAGAGAAGGGGAGAATAGAGGAGAGGAGAGATGCGAGAGGGAGAGAGACGAAAGCTCCTGCTCATAACGCGACCCCGTATCGGTTGATCCAATTTGACTCCCTCTGACATGGCGTACATCGAGGCTACGTACATACGTGCGATAATACCTAACCCTAATGCCCATCCCAACGCCCTACTACCATCCACTGGCATCGCCATCAGTAGTAGTGCCCTTCCACCACAGGCTATACCAATCCCATAGGCTAAAATTTCACTGTCATCGCTACCTCGAATTATTATTCGTTTAAATTAACTCCATATCGCGACTTTTCCCAATTCCTTCCCTTTTCCTTTTTTTTTTTTACCAACCCTCGTAACACATTGCGCGTGCTTTTTCTTAAATTAAATATTCCCCTCCTATCTCTCTTTTCCCAAACCATTCTAAATAGTTTTCGACGAGTCACCTAACCGTAAATTACTTCTCATTTTAGTCTCCTAACGACAACGATTGAAAGACGATCGATATTCTACGACAGTGGTGTCAAACAGGCAGCTCGCAATATCCTAGTGGAATAAGGTTAACGGTCTGGAACTTGAAGAGGAGTTCTTCTTTTTCTTCTTCTTCTTCTTTTTACTCGATCGGACAATCTTTATTTTTTTTTTGTTTGAGATAGCTTACTTTTTGTATTATCCTTGAGAAAGTTTGTTACGTCATCACGGAAACATCCTGTACATATATAATACATGTATCGAGAATATCTATTATATACGAAAACGTAACGTGTTTAATAATGATTATATTATTAATAAATCAATCGAAATAATAATAAAATTTGGTGATATTATTAATATCACAATTTGAAGTAAAACATTATTTATAACGCGATAAATAATATTATAATAACAATTTACACAATTATATATTTAATTAATAAAATACACTATCTGCGTACTCCTCTATTGTTCTTGTTAAATACGCTCAATTATTTTGATTTCGGTTTAAATATGCAAAATGTTAAACGTAATGTTTAAAATTCGGTAATTACGTGTATACCTATTTCATGGTTTGTTACTTACAAATAAAATGAACAATTAATTATTAAACGGTTTTGATCGATTATATATTTATATATGTATCTATCTATCACTGTGATAGAATTTAAAAAGACTAGTTTCACCTTTACAAAGTTCCTAAGAATATCGCACTATGGGCTATTCGCGTGGCAATGGAGTGTAACGAATAAGAGATGGGGGTTTGGAGGACGTACAAATGATATCAATATGTATCCATTAAGACCTTTCCTCTCTTTACTCTTACCCTCTTCTTTTCATACTTGATCTCACACCGTCTCCTTCTCTTTTACGAGATAATGTTTAGGGGGTTGTCGTTGCTAAGCAACTGATTCCGCTTCGACGATTTCATTGCGGAACAACAGAAAACGATCATGATCGACCAGACAACGCGCTTTTACTATTCCCTTTTTCTTCTTTTTCTTTTTCTTCAAACCTCATCTTTTTCTTATGCTTTTGACTCATTCACGTTATTCCTTTCCTCATTCTTCTTCCCTTTCTTATTTCTTTTTTCTACAAGCTAACGGGGATCATCTGACATGCCTTTCTATCTTATATCTCTTGACCTTGAATCAAATCCTCTTCTTTCTTGGCTTTTTCCTTTTTTTTTATTTCCCTTCAAAAGCCTCCCTCATCGATCTTCGTCCAAGTTTTTCAAACGATATCTCTCGTTCGATCCAACTCTCGTTTTCCCCTATATTTAATATCTAATATCTATGTAGAGAGAGCGAGAGAGAGAGAGAGAGAGAGAAATGGAAATATAAACAACCCTCCCGCAATTTGGAATCAGAGAGTAAATATGTTTTTCACTGAATATTGGAGCGAGGAAAATAAATTGCGAATATCATCATGATTCGTTAACGATGGATTTCTTTCTTTCCTTTTTTTTTTCTTATTTTATAAAAATAACGAGATGGTCACAAATTACACAGCAAGGGGTCCCAATATCTACCTTATATTCTACTTACTTTTTTATCAACGGATCATAACGTATAATCATTCTGTTTTCTTCATTTGAAAACAGAAAAAAAGAAAATTACGACGAGATAACAAAAAATTTTGTTTTTCGTTCCAATCAAATTCATTTACCGAAAAAATTGTATAATACAATAATTCTTTCTCACAAAAGCTGAAAATTCTTATTTTCGAAAAAAAGCGATTTGTCTCGAAATTAAAAAAAAGAAAAAGAAAAAAAAGAGCAAACGAATAAAGAAACGGTAAAATTACCACGATTATCTTCGACGAGGAGAAACAAATTGCGAGATGAAGTACATAAGTAAGTAGTTGTTTAGCGATCACGCCAAGAGATTCCCATATTTTCCCCAAGCTTTTAGTAGAATTGCTTTTACCAACTGATTACGTAATTCGATAACACCGAAAGCGCGAGTATCAACGCGTTTCATACGATAGGAAAATACTCTTGAGGATTCAACGGGGACTTTCATCAGTCATTCTCACTCACTCACTCGCTCATTCGCTCACTTGCTTGATTCCTTTCTCCTTCTCTTTCTATCTCCCTCACTCTCATTCTCTCTTTCACGTACTTAATACCCCACGTTTGATCGAAGAAAAACCGAGTCCGTTGATCGTTCCATATGCGGTCATGTTTCCTCGTAAAAGAAATTCGAAACGAGTTTCAATCGAAGAGAGAGAGAAAGAGAAGAAGAAGGAAAACGCGGAAAGTTTTTCTCCGATGGCTTTTATTATTAGCTCTTTTTTTACCCCATCCTTATCCTGGTGTAGCCCATCCACCCTCCCCCCTCCGCCCTACTATCTACAACGTTTCTCCAGCTAGGTTTGGAGAGAAAGTAACAAGTATTATTCTTCGTGGAAACTTTAATTTGTCTTTCCCTGTTTAAGTAACGTTACTTATTTCTTTTGATCGTCCGAAAGAGAAAAGTAAAGGTATCCCTTGCGATCGAACCTCTTCCTTCCTTCCTTCCTTCCTTCCTTTCTCCGATCCTTTCTTTCTTTCTTTCTTTCTTCTTTTCTTTCTTTCACTTCTATCTTTCTCCTTTTTTTCTCTCTTCTTCTTTAGTCTTCTCTCTTCGTCTCGTTTTCTCTTTTATTTGCTACCTTATCTCATTTCTAAAGCTTCCTTTCCTACCACCAACATTTGATATCTTTTACACACACCACACATACACACACATATATATTTATATATATCTATCTCTATGTATATCTATCCACCTACATAAAATATCTTTGAAACGGGGAGATGAAAGGCCAGCGAAACAAAACACACGATTCCTTTGGAAGATAAGTTTCCAATTACTTCGAGGTAGGAGGAAAATCGAGCACAATATAAATGGCACGTACCGTTAGTAGAGAAAAGTCGATTAACGCTAGCACAATTGTAAAGAAAATTTAGTCGATCGATCGTAGCTCGTTAGTCGTCGTCTTTCTCTTTCTCTCTCTCTCTCTTACTCTCTCCTACTTTCTCTCGTGTATTTCGACGTTTAAAGCAAACACACATTAGTGTGTTCCTATAAAAAGAAAAGAAAGTCTAATCTCGCGTATCGCGTTACGCGAGTTTCCTACCACCACCACCACCACCACCACTGCTACAACTCACATATTCAGATATTAGAGATCTCTGTTTTAAGCCAGCCAACGTAGGCGTTTGATAATAACGCTTGCGCGAGCGACTTTGAAATAAGCAGAGTGGAAAATTGTCAGAGTTCGCGTTTCGTGGACTCATGTGGCGTGATTATTAATTTAACAAGGGTTCGATAATCCAGACAGACCGGACCGGACCGGACCAACCCGTACGTTACTGCTCCTAGCTAACCCGTCCGGTCATTACCCATACACATACCACACACATAAACACGCACACACATATATATATATATAAACAGAGAAACACGTGTACGCACATGAGAGACGAGTAACGCGAATCGATCGAGCCACTCGCACCGTACATCGACTGCGATTACTCGACCGTTATATTAGCTGGACTGTCCTGATAGATTACTCGACAAACTGCGTACCCGACCCTTTCAAGATTTAATAGTGATTTATGAGTCCTTCCTACTATTCCCCTCACCCCTCCCCTCCCCAATACTCTCATTTTCCTTTTTATACTTCATTTCTTTCCTTCTTGCTTTCCGTTTTCCTGTCTTTCTTTATCTTTCGGTTTCTTCTTCGTTTAAAGCTTCAACCTTTTTCTTCAATCTTATTTTCTCGACCAGAAGATACATCCCCCTTGGCCCTGTGAACTCCGCCCTTTAAAAAAACCTATCAACAAATAAAGACGCTTTTTAAATGGAAAAGCTTTTCTAATCTACAAAAGGATAAACGATTACGATTAATATCCAACGCGGTTTATTCGAGAGATTACATTTACAAAACCTCGTCTAATATCGTTCCATCTTAACACTGGACGTTACTCTTTCCTCCCTCCTCCCTTTTTATTCTCTTTCTCTTTCTTTCAATATCGTAATAAAGAATCAAAATAATAATCATTTAACAATTCATCTTAATTTGTATATTTTATTTAACGTTAGATCAACTAATCGCGATTACACTGACCGCAAATAAACAGAAATAAATCGAAATAATTATAAATTAAGTCAGGTTGATAGTGCAATAAGTTAATATGATTTACATAAAGAAAAACGCTTATCATGGACATTTAATCTTTATCTTATCCTGGCTTTCATATTCTTTTACAAAACGTTCTGATGCTTCAAGTTCTGGCGACGATGCAGACGACAACTACGACGACGCAAAAGACGACGATGAAGCAAGAAGTAAAAGATGCAAAAAAGTAAAAGCGCATAAAGAGAGAAAGAAAGAAAGAAAGAAAGAAAGCGAGAGAGAGAGAGAGAGAGAGAGAGAGAGAGAGAGAGTAAGAAGGATGCAAAAAAAATAGATAAAAAAGGAAAAGAGAAGGAAGCACTCGGGAAACTAAGGCGTAAGCAAACTCCTCCGAAGAGTTTCCTCCGAACAAAGGAGATCACGTCTATTTCCATCGTGTCTCATTCTACAAACTATATATATATATATATATATATATATAAACGTTTCAAGATCTTTTTCGAAAAAGCTGCGTTCTCTGCGTTGGGAACGAAGGGAGACGTAAGTCTCTTTGACGTCCGCTAGCAAGCAAGCAAGCTCGCTAGCAAGCTCGCAAGCGTGTACGTTTGAGCGCACAGGGAGGAAGCAAGAGAGAGTGAGAGTAAGAGAGAGAGGGCGAGAGAGAGGGCGAGAGAGAGAGAGAAAGAGCGTGGGTGTTGCAGCATCCGTCGCTTGATATATATCCGTTGTACCTTAACCGAGCGGAACACGTTTGAGGCTCCAGTATCCAAGGGCGAAGGACGGCCGTTGAGCCCTCTGTTGGTGTGTACCGAATCCTCGCACCACTCGTCTACCTCATGAATATTTAAACTGGATATTAAAGGCGCAAAATCACCGCACAACCGGCAGACCCCTGCCCTGTTTCACTTCAAACCACCCACCACCACTACCACCCAGCCACCAAACCCCATCGCTATACTCCTCCCAACTCCCCCCACCTTCTTCCATCTTTCTCTCAAGCTTCACCACTCATTCCACCCCTCAACCTTCTCTTCGGTCGCCGTCGCATCGAATTTCGAGAGTACTGAGTAATCGATCTCGAAGGTCCTCGAATCACGACGCAGAACCTCGTCGAGGGCATCTCGAGGAGGATGAAAAAATTTCAGCGAACTCCAGACATCGGTAATTCCGGTAGGTATCTACTGAAGAAGGATAGATGGATTGATCGAAATTAAACAGCTGATTCCATGCAAAACTAAGAAACTATGGATGTGTTTATATACGAATGTGTGTTTATGTGTTTATAATGTACAGTATGTTCCAAGTAGTATTTGTATTCCCCCACTTTCAATTTTTAAAATAATCATTTTACAGCTGATTCCATCCAAAACGAAGAAACTGTGTATGTGTTTATGTACGTATGTATGTGTGTGTAATGTATAGTAAGTCCCAGATAGTATTCGTACTTCCCCACTGTCAATTTTTAATTGAAACATCTTTTGGGATTTTCTTTTTTATTATATACTTTTAAATAAATATTAATTTTATTGCATAAGAGAGTATTTAATTATAAGAGATGTCAAATTTGACATAACCGATAAGAATATTTATATGACAAGATATAACCAATCGTCAAAAAAATACTTTTGAGTGTTTATCATGCATTGAGTATCAACCATTACTATTTACTAAAATAATAATTCTGTATTTTTTAATTATATTTCACATAAGTACAAATACTCTTGTAAGACCAATTGTTAATCATTCAAGTAACATTATATTTTTCTAACGAGAAAATGTACTTTACCTATTAGATTTTTTATTAAAAATTATTCATATAATATGTTTAACATTAAACATATCACGCGTAGTCAAATGTTAAAAAGATTAAAATTATGATCAGCTTACTTTGGATGTACCTTTGTCCTTGTATCCAATGCTGCATATATCCGTATCCATATCTGCACGTATCCATATATGTACTACACACACTCAGCCACATATGCATATCACTTGCATAAGAAGAAAGCACTCACGCACGTATACTCGACGCAAAATAAACGATATACTTTAAATAATATTCTTGTTATTCCTTCCGACGCTCGAAGAAGACTAACGATTATTATGAAAAGTAGTTACGAATACATTCGACAAGTCCCGAACATACACGAAGGTCAATTACAAATCTAACAACGAAATGACAATGTTCGGTTGTCGACACCGGCCGAAGAGTGACGGAGAGTAGCGAACGTAAACAAAACATTGAACGCTCAACTAAGTCGGTATTTAAGGAATGTTTTTCTATGTGTATTTCATATATAACGAATTTCCTAGAATTTACCGAGAGATATAAACATAACCGATGCTTATTTTATTTGACTTGGACCTACAGACGTACAAAGGTGTACTTTGCCTATCTTTCTCTCAATACATTCAGTACGTATAGGATTATTACTATGTCTTTGTACAGCTGACTTACTTTTGTATCGTTGACCTACTTTTGTATCCCTGACCTATTTTTTCTTACCAGTGACCAACATTTGAACTGCTGTTTTCTATTTCTAATGATTGATTTTTATCTTTATTTCTTAATATTTAGATAATTAATAAGTAGATTTATATACATATAGATTATATTCGATTAAAAATTATTACAAAATAATTGTTTGATGTATCTGAAATTTCTGATAAGTCTAAAATACAATTAAAAATTACAGAATATCATATTTCTTTCTTTAAAATTTTACTAGCATATTCTATAAGATTTATGAAATTTTATTTAAACATTCAAATGCCCTGTACCTGCAAACGTATAAAATTTTTTAAAAATTATTCTTCTATGTATATAAATGAATGTTTGTGTATATATTTTTTCAGTTATAACGAATTTGTCGACAAGTAATTTAAAAAAAGAGGTAAGAAAACTAGCGAGTATAAAAATTAGTAAATGTTGAGAAAATAGCAGTGCAGTGCATTGTAAGATTATGAAACAGTGAATTCGAGAAGCATTGCAACGTCATTTCTGGTAATTGTCATGCCGGTATTCCTACAATACTCACTACATGTGAGAACATTTTGGTTTGCGAATAAAAACAAAAAGAAGATCGTTGTTTCTATTTTCATTTTATCCACGTTTATCCTCTACGAATTTTCCAAGATATCTTCTTTCCTTTTCTTTCCATCGTCGTTTTTGGTGAAGAGAAAATTTGACGAAATAAGGTCAGAGAGTCCCTAAAACCAATTTTCCAAGCTCACTTGGTATAATTTCTCGGCAGCATGTCTTCCTCCTCGTTCTCTTCGTCGATGTAGAACAAACAAGTTTTCTAATGCGCTAAACTTGGGAGAGAATAGAGAATATCTCCCTCTCTCTCGCTTCTCTTTAGTTCTCATCGTCCTTGCATACGTAGGTACGTATGTAAATAGTACATAGTCATGTAAATGCACTCACTCTCTCTCTCTCTCTCTCTTTCTGTATCTGCGTGGAGAAACTTTCTTCGTACACGCTGGCGGTGTCACGAGCAGACTTCAACCCTTATATTTTCAAACGCCCGTGTACAGTGATAATTATTCTATACGAGACATTCTGGCCGGATGTTCAAGCGTCCTTGCTACGTGGAAAGAAGAGAAGAGAAGAAGATTGTAAAGGAGCAAAGTGGAGCGTTTCTTCTGCCGGTTACGTTTAAAAAGCAAACGTACGGCCTCATTTAAAGCCTTTTCTTTTCCGCTCTTTATCTTTTTATAACTCCTCTCTTCTCTACCCACTATTTTTTCTGAGAATGACAAATTTCTCCATAGATAAAGAATTTATTCGATAAACTGTGTTATTCTTTTTTTCTCTTGATCGAAGAATTACCTTCTCCCTCAGTCGGATAAAAATACGAGAAATAAAGACACACACACACAAAGGACATAAATGCTTCATTCATTCATTTAACCGATATCAATGCCAAAAACTTTTCATTAGTTTCCTCATCCGTTTTAAAACAGATGTCGTGTGCGAAATAATAGAATATTCTTTTCTCGATGTTAAAGCTTCACCTAAATCGTCAGACTTAAAAAAGTATTCAAAAAGGCTCTACCGTCACGAAGGTCCTTGCAGTTACTATAACCACTACCTCAACCATCACCACCATCACCAACAACAGCAGCAGCAGCAGCAGGACTACTACCACTACTACTAAAACCATAACCACCGGCAAACATTCCCATGTCGTTTTACAGTTACCGGTAAAAGTTGAAAGATGTCAGATATATTTTTCTGACTGTCGTCTGAACACTGCTGGCTAACGCAGCAGTGTGTACCCCTTTTCTAAAAAGCTTGGAAATCTATCAAACTGATTCTTTGAAGAACGAAAAGAGAACAAGAAAGAAAATAAGAAAGAAGGAAAGAATGAAGGAAGGAAAGAAAAAGGTAAAAGAAGAAAAAGAAAAATAGAAATAGGGTGCGGTTTACCGCGAATTCGCTGAAAATAATAGCATCACTTCGCGATATGTCGTGGATAACATTAACGACGCGTGCATCTTTCCCCCTTTCCACGAAAAGGGGGAAAGAAAATGGAAAAAGAAGAGAAGAGTAGATGAAAGAAAAGAGATGAATGGAAAAAGAAAGTAAAAAAAAGAAAAAGAAAGATTAGAAAAAGCAAACTCGTAAAGAATGGCGGAAAGTAAGAAGAAAATGCTTGTGGAAACGTTTCATAGTCCGCCATGGTGGAGGAGAGGAAAAAAAAAGTAACGTTAAAGTCGTACGAATCATCGTCTTTTCGTAGTTTCGAAACAAGTCTCGTTATGACGTCACCCTCCCCCAAAAGCTTATAACGTCTTCTTCCACCAACTGCCAACTCGCCGTCGCTTTATTATTGCTCGGAAAAAAGTAGAAACAATGCTTTTCTTTTTTTCTCCCGTTAACACACTTCTTCGCCCATTTACCCTTCAACCTTTGATCCCTTACCAAGGAAAAAAAATTAAGCGAACTTTCCTGGAGAGAAAAATTAATGAGAATTTTGTTTATCATTTGTTTTTTCTTATAAGGTAAAACTCCCAATGACGGAACGAGTACATAAATAACTGATCTTTATTATTTTTCAAATACTTAAGTAGCTAATATAAGAAAACAAAATTATTCCAATGTCTGAAATATACATTTAGCTGTTCAACTATAATCATATAATATCATTTAATTTTCTTTTTTTAATTTAACATATTATTAGGACCTTGAATAAGTTCTCGCCGTTTGTTAAAAAATGGCATTAGCAATACTCCATGTATTTTCTGTATACTGTTCCTGTTCAATTTTTTTTTTCTTTTAATTTCGTATACACTCTCAAGTCACATTTATGTATTTTTTTATAAATAAAATATTAAGGGTATAAAATAAGCAAAGACTTTTAAAATTCCATCGCGTACATGATTAAATATAAGATACTAACTGTCAAACCGTTCTGATATTCGAACACGACCCGTGATTGGCTCTTTTACCTTATACTTATTTTAATAAATACGATAAATATATATTATTATATATGTATGTTACGTATAAACATACACACTAGCACGTACGCATCCACATATATTTTGATATAAATTTTGAATATACATATATATATATATATACATACGGATTAAATGTCCGATGATCATTCGCTTTTACAGTTAAATACGTTTCACGCATAATGCGGCATTATTTATCAATAATGCAAGCCCCTATGTGTAGCGGGAGGATTAAATTATAAATTCTACGCCGTGATTAATTGCTAATGAACTTTGCGCGTGACGATGTTTAATAATGCAAATGCGATCGTGAGAGCTGCTCGGGGCAAGCCGTAAACTGAGTCTTTTAGGATTTTTTTATTTCCTTTTTTTTTTCCTCTTTGGTTCAGCGAAATATTCGAGTAATCGTTAGACAGAAACGATTTATATAATATATAATATATATAAATATATATATATATGTGTGTGTGTGTATGTGTGTGTGTGTACATGCGGGGAAGAGACAGAGAAATACCGCAAATTAAAGAAAGCAATATCAGCCAGTGATAATGGTCATTTTTAACACTAAACGACTGGTCAAATGACCGTTATTCAATTTTTAATTACAATACTGCATTCGATGTTATTACTTTTACTTTAATTGACTTTACGATCATAACAATTATAAATATTGTTTTGTTAATATCCGGCAATTGGTTTATTTGTTGGTTAATTTAATATTTAATTATTATCTGCATTTAATTGTAAAATGTATAACTTCTTTAAAAAAAAAAAAGAACAAGTAATTTAACCAGTTACGATAAAAACAAGTATACGTGAACTGTGTTGACAGGTTCAGTATATAATACCTTTTATTTCAGTTATTATATAGGAAACTCTCATAAACTGAATAATCTAAAATCGTCTATAAAAAAAAAAAATGAATTTCTCTCTTCCCCCTACTCTCTCTCATTCTCTCTTGGTAGTTTAATTGATAAGTCAATCTCTCTCGTTACTGCTATTTTTCACCTGGTAATATTTCAAATTATATAAAAATTGTTTGAGAGATTTATTATTTAATCCAGTACCAAATTGGCGTTGTTTTTTAATTGTGAAACAAAAAAAATTTTATAATACCCTTTTAAAGATCGGTGATTTGACCGGTTACGATACAGACGAGCATAAATAAAAATGTTTCTGCGAAGTTTTAGTTCGTTTAATACCTTGTAAAAGAACTCTCGTAAATTGGTTAATCAAAAATCATTCGAAAAAAATAATGGATGTGTCTTTCTCTCTCTTTTTCTCTCTCTCTTTCTTTCTTTCATACACATACATTTTTTTCAATAGTAGCTGATAAACCAACGTCTCGTCATTACCATTTTTCACTTGGCAATATATCAAGGCTTTAACAAAAGTAACGAATTCGGCTCTTTGTCGGCGGAACGCAACTAACGTCGCATCGGATTTTGCCGGCGGCCGATTAGAAAAGCCCCGGCATTCTACACACATACACACGAATATCCACATATACATATACACAAGAGAGAAAAACGAATACGGCTGTTATACCATCTGTTTTTGATCGGCTCTCGTCGTTGGTATTGCTCCTGTTAATTTTTCTCTCTCTGAAGTAAACGACTCTTCGGTTTGTTTAATCTGTCACCTGAATAAAATCACGACGATTTTTTTATTGTTTATTTCGTTTCTTTGGATTCTTCGTTTAATTAACTTCTTCAACGTGAAACAGAGCTATCAGATTCGTTTCGTTTGTATTAATCATATATATATGTGCGTGTGTGTGTGTGAGTATGTATAAATAAACTAATTAATCGTATTGAAATGGTTGCGCGTAAACGAGAAAAGAAAAAGAATAAACCATCAACAAATTAAAATACAATTTTAGGAACGATGTTAAGAAAATCACAGGAATAAATGATTAACGGATTATACGCAGTTGCAAGGCTATAAAAAGATGTTTTTTCAATAATTTTTTACAGAAAGGGATTTTATTTTACAAATACAAGTAATAGTTAGTCAGATAGTGTCTACTTTTAAGTTACTAATGACACTTAGATCATGTCAAAATATTGATGTATACTGCTCCTGTAGGTACGATCTTCCGAAAGTCCTTCAAAAAAAGGCGTTTAGCGGTGATCATGATATCTCTGATTTGGATTATTTTTAAGTCAAAAATAGGTCAGATTCTTTTAGTGGATAGATCAATCTTGGGATTGACATTAAGGAATAGTTAAAATTTAAATTTTTGATAAAATAGCGACTGTATAGAAAAAAAGTTAAATTTTCGACCAAAATTTTGCGCGAATAAAATAGAAATAATTATCGGAAATCTTATTCCTTCGTCCAATCTCTGAGGAATATATCTGAGAAGATTGTGTTAAAATTTCAGAACGATCAATTGAGCCGTCTTTGAGATCTCGTGATCATTGACTTTGAAAACACCGTTTGGAGAAAAATGCATTTAAAGTTTCACTCTACTTACTCTAACGCACTGAAGTGTTCTTACAAATATGGGCATATCTCCGAAAATATTTATCGGATCGATTTAAAATTTTAAGAAAATATACTCAAATACATGTACAATCCGAAAATGCAAAAAAAAATCGATTTTTTGAAAACTTTAACTGTGTGCAACTTCTTAAAATGTCAAAGATGTTGCGAAAAGTTGAAAAAAAGTGAAATGAAGATAACGAAAAGTGTCTCCTAGAAAGAATTACTCGGATAAGAATATATCCAAAGGTAAATTATATTTTCGGTATAATAAGTCTGCAGTAGTTTCGCTAAACATTATTCCAAATCCCTTATGGTAGGTAATATGACAAACATATTTTCCACTATGGTGCTCGGCAAAATGGAAATTTTTAATTAGTCATAAAAAAATAAACGAGATACGTACCCAGTCATGTATTTGAAATAATCCAAAAGGGTTCTCTCGTTAAACTACCCTTTTTTGCGAGAATCACGAAAGTAAGGGCGAATTCGGGAAAACAAAATTAACAGCTGGCGGCTTCGTAACATTAGCTTCTTCTTTCTTTTTGCTTTTTCTTTTTTTTATTTTTCTTTTTTTTTTTTTGAGGATTAGTCGAGGATAATTTCGCAGACGATACCAAATTTTTCGTATCGACAAATTTTCAAGAAAAAAGAAACAAAAAGGGTCGAAACGAAAATATTTAAATACATGCTAAAATGGAAAGAAATATTTTTTTTTGTCGAGTTGATGCCAAAATTGAAGTACTCACATATGCTCCAAAGCGTTTTCATATTTAAAGGCTTTTTGAGAAAAAGGATTTCGTAAAAATTCGAAAAAGCATGCGTACATATTCTCTCTTTCTTTTTCTTTATGGAGGTGACAAATTAAAATAAAAAAAAAAAATTATTAATGTTTTTATCTCGACATCATTCGTTTCGCACTATTTTATGTTTTACATTCTTTTTCTCTCTTTTAGAATTTTAACTGACATCCGACGCGTTATGATGATGCGTGAATGTTCTCTCTCTCTCTCTCTCTCTCTCTCTCTCTCTCTTATTTTCGTTTGAACCAGCAAACATGAGCACCAAGAGTTTCACGATTTATAGGGTTCCATTAGACGTAAAAAAACTTGATATCTTTTAGCTCAAGAAATAATGTCGGAATATTTTATTTCCATTTCTTTGTCAACTATATTGTATAAAAATAATTTGTCACTATAATATGTTAACTGATATAAATCTATACTATATATATATAATGATTTAAAAAATGTCAAAAGTTATCTTCGTTCTCTCCACCTTCTGAACGAATTCAAATATACAGTTAATGTGTTGTGCATTTACTTCTATATATATATATATATAAAACATTTAGTTTTTTCATATATCATCTGATGCAAGCCTGACGGAACCCTAACGCTTTCAAACGTTTCGAAACTACTTGTAATATTTTTCCAAAATCTGGTAGCATCTGACATGGGTCTTGATCATGCGATTCCTCTAATTCTTAATCTTGAAACTTTGTCATACTGCTAATGTCATAATTTTAGAAAAAGCGAGAACTTATTCAAGGTCCTAATATAATAAAAAAGAAAATTTAATTTATAAAATTATAGAATTTAAAATTATAGAATAATAGCAGCCCATGAACACATACATAAACACACACATATATACCCTACACTAAACCTTCAATAATCTCATTTAACTGTCGATTGACTGTGAGTTTTATCTCATTTTCTTTCCCTCTCTCTCTCTCTTTCTCTCTTTTCATGTCGTTTCATACAATTCTTGCCTAAGAAGTTTCACTTAAGAAAAAAAAAAGAAAAAAAGGAAAAGAGACAGAAGATGAATATAAGAAAAGCGGACGTATAACGAACGATTATCTTTATCAATGGATCCATCGATGATGAGTTGATTTTACGTTAGAAAAGAAGACAAAGATGGAAATCTTCTCCCGTGAATAAATATTATCCGAACGATCCGATTTCTCTTAAGAGAGAAAGAGAGAGAGAGAGAGAGAGATGGATGGAAGAAGACAGGAGAATAAAGAGAATCTTACTGATACTTCTCTTCTTTGGAAACTCGCGAATAATATTTTCTCCAATTTCACTGCTTATGGAATTTCCTCTGTTTCGAGGAATATCTATCTCGTTCGTGCGAAATGTCTTGTAAGAAAATAACCTGATCCTTTTCAATCCCCGTGTAGAACAATACGTAATAACATATAAGAATGGATGAGATGACAGCTTTCTGTAAAATTATTTTTTTTTTCTTCAATACTAATACAAAAATTATTCGAACTAAATTAAAGATATCAGAGTTTATATTATATTTTCAATATAGATTATATTATATATATAATAGTAACCTAATTTGAGATTATTCAACTTTCAAATTACATCAATATTCAATAAATATTCTATTTATTACGCAAAACAATCAAATTAATATTTATTTATATATATATATCAATGAATTTTAATAATTATTTTTTGTATTAATTAATAATATAATAAAATATATATTATATCGTTAAAAAAAATGATAACGAGAAATAATTAACGAAATAATTTTGTTTCAGTTTGTATCTCGATGCATCTAGAAAATTAATATTTTTTGGTAAGAACTTTACTCAGAATAATTAGTTCCTTATGAAATTTCCTTTAAAGTGGAAAAAGTGCGATATAACAAATCGTAATAGTTTTCTTGCAAATACCGATCGCGTAAAAGAACAAAATTCTGAAAACGATTTTTTTTTACGTATTGTTTTTCAATGGATAATATTAATATATTTTCATGAAATTTATAAAAAAATAACTTTAACTTATTAACAGTAAGTACGTTCAATACGGTTTCTGTACGTTCAATAGTTTTTGCAAAAAGCAAAAGTTAATAAAATAAAATTTTTTTTTGATCAATCACACAGTTAAATGCAAAAATCCGATATCGTTCTTGATTTTTTTGTAGTAGACCTTGTAAGTATACCTTCGCCGCCTGTAGATCCCAGTCAGTGGTTATGTTTATATCTCTCGGTGAATTCTAGGAAATACGTTATATATGAAATACACAGAAAAACATTTTTTAACTACCGGCTTAGTTGAGTGTTCAATGTTTTGTTTACGTTCGTTTCTCTCCGTCACTCTTCGGCCGGTGTCGACAACCGAACGTTGTCATTTCTATTCTATTATGAATTTCGTCGTTAGATTTGTAATTGACCTTCGTGTATGTTCGGTACTTTTCGAATGTATTCGTAACTACTTTTCATAATAATCGTTAGTCTTCTTCGAGCGTCGGAAGGTGTAACAACGATATTAATTAAGTATGTGATTTATTTCGCGTCGCGTCACGTGTGCGTGTATTCTTCCTATGCAAGTGATATGCATATGTAAGCGAGTGTGTGTAGTGCTGAAAAGTGATATATACATATATGGATACCTGCACTTATAGATATAAGGACAAAGTACATCTAAACGTAAGCTGACCATAATTTTTAACCTTTTTTAACATTTGACAACACGTGGTAGTGGTTTAGTGTTAAACATATTATATGAATAAGTTTCAGTAAAATAAAATTCTAATAGGTAATCGTAACGTTATAGAATTTGTTAAACCAGACATCGTATGATACGTGTTCATAATTTACAAGAATAACTTTCGTAGCATCCTTAGAACTGAAAAGGATTTTAAAGTATGATCAACTCTCGGATTTATTTCACAATGATGCATAATCAATTACATCTCGGCTAGTTACCGCTCTATTCTTTTGGTTTATTTTTCAAACACTAAAGTATTTTTTTTTCTTTCTTAATATACAAACGCGTCTCGACTTTTTCAACGTAAATAAATATTTTTCTATTAAAAATATAGTTTCTTGTTTCATATCAGACACCAATTCTTTTATTTTCAGTAAATTTTTTACCAAAAACTATTATTTAGTTTCCGAGATATAAGCCAAGATTTACGAGAAAACACGATTTTTTCGCGGATTTTTTCACATTTTGATTTTTCATGCAAAATGCACACAATTTTCAGCAAATGCATTATGCACCTCTTAATGTAGACCTCATTCTTAACCTTTTAAAATTTTTTGCTGTCAGGTGGAAGCAACATCAATTTTGAGCCCAAAATCAAGCTAGATTGATAAGAAATTATCCATGAAACAATTCTTCCCTCATTTTTCTTGGTTCGCTTTTTACTTTGAAAAACAGAGAAAAGGAAAAAAGTAAGTAACTATTCTAATCGTTGCTCTTTCTTTTTGCACTTTTCTTTATTTCTCTCATAATTTTTACCAACAATTTCTTTCTCCTCTCGTCGAAGTTTCCGATACTTAACATCGTACCTCTTTGGGTACGTAACGCAGTTTCATCCCCTCCATGTGGACTTCTTAGTAACCCCTTTTGGCGAGTACATTATGCAATGAGAGTACTCGTCGCGCAAAGGGTACTTTCCAACAAGGTAAAACGAATGAAAAAGAAAGACAAAATGAAAGGGAAATAGTAATAAAGAAAGAATGAAAGAAAGAAAGAAAGTGGCTTATTGTTAATGTAAAAATATTTCTCGTTCTGAAATTTTCTAAAATCAAGTAAACGTAAATGTGCAATTTACTCTACGAGACTTTGAATTATTTCATGGATAATAAAATTTTCACGTTTAAATTCTCTGACAGAAGGAAAAATATTGATATTATGAATTAAAATTTATATTCGTATGAGATATAAATCGTAGTTTCGAATATATTGTATCTGACATATAGAAATTACACGGACACACGCATACTCTAAATAATAATATACAGTAAATCACACAGGAATATATTCGTACCAGCTAACAAATATAAATTTTTGTAATTATTCACGTTCGATTAATTCTTATACGCAGTAACCTAATTTGAGATTATTCAACTTTCAAATTACATCAATATTCAATAAATATTCTATTTATTACGCAAAACAATCAAATTAATATTTATTTATATTTATTTCATATACATATATATATATATACATATACCATAAAATTCTCAAAAAATCACTCATAAAATCTCTTTTATTTTTAATCACAATTTCAACATACTCCTAAAACCATTTACAAAATAAATTATTATTAATGTAAGAAAACCTATTAATTATTCTAATGTATTCAAGTAAATTTCATTGAAGATGAGATATACGTACATACATACATATATACATATATATATCTGTTTGGCAAGCTTTTAAAATCATGTATGTTCCATATTAGAGCCAGTTAACGTACACATACATATGCATAGCCTATATATACCATACATATATTATATGTATATAGAAACGTAGAGAGACGTAGTCGCAAATACGTGCGCATACTTGGCGTACTCGAGGAATGGGAAACTTGTCCAAGTTTCGAGTAAGCGGTGCATCTCTATAGTTCTCGTAGAACTCGTCTGTCTCGAATTAACCTCTCTCAATTAAGACAATGGTCCCCCGTTTCTCTGGACATCTACTCCTTCGTGCACTAGAAGTACTATTTCTATCTCTCTATCTTTCTCTATCTCACTTTTACTCTCAAGGGATTCATTCACCAAATCGAGATGATGATTATTGGCCACAAAATTCAACGAACCAACCGAATGTCCCTCTCCCTTATTCCCCCACTCCCTCCACCCTCCCTGCCCACTTCCTACTCAAAAGAAAATGTTCTCGCATCTATCGAAAGGCTCATTAAAAGTTATTTTACAATCGTAGATATTTTAAAATCGATTCTGGGGGAATGATTATTACGAGAGCCGATGAATTAGTTTACTTTACGATCGACTTCTATCGGGGAAGGATCGAGAATTGCATGGTTGGTAATTAAAAGTTTATTTCTTATCTAAAAGAAAACTTATGACAATTTTATTCTATTAGGATATTTCTAAACTATTATGTAACTAACATTATCAAATGAACTAACGAATGATTACGTTTAAGTTGATAATATTTAATAAACGTTTATTTTGAATAATGTTAAAAAATAAATATGAAGGTATAAAATAATATGAAGTATTTGTTATAATTACGATTAACCGAGTAATCTCTCTTAAAGTTGATCATTTTCTCGGATTATTCATTCTAGAACAACGTAGACCAAATGTTTGTCTTCATAATTATGAATAATTACATTAACCGACCCGACGTTCTTGAATTTATGATACTTAATAGTCCACACCTCTCTCTCTCTCACACTCTCTTTCTCCTTCTCTCTCTCTCTTTAAATTTCTTAGAAAATGTCCTCCCGTTATATTTCATATATCTTTGCCACATAACTAATATCAACACAAACAAAATTCCATCGATCGTATTTTAAATCATCCGATTAATTCCTTCGTACATTTATATTCGTTACATTTTAATACTATTTCACGTAGGAAAATTTGAATAAACAACCGAAAACGTTAGTTTCGCAAAACATAATTAATTATTTATATCTTTCAGTTATTATCGTTAAACGTTTATTCATATTTTATGCATACATTTGTATCACGTTTAAACTTTATCAAAGAGAGGAGAGTTGTGTAGTAATCCCAATAATAAATATAACATTATTGTTATTATTATTATTATTATTATTATTATTATTATTATAATTATGTATTATTACCGATGAAATTCGTACTTCAAAAGGTCGTGGCCCTTCAAAGGATTAATACTGATTAGTTACGTGTCTATGGAACAGGACTTTCCGCTTATATACTATTTCCGTTGGATGCACCTCGCGTCACAAATCCGCGTAAGCTCGGTCTTGAACATTTTGGGAAGTAGGTAGTATACTGAAGATATACCAACCAACCAACCAACCAACCAACACCAAGTGGCCGGAAGATGTTAGGGGAATAGAGAGCTCGCGATACATTAACGATTCTCTAGGATATTCTAAAACTAGTTACGTGCTTCCACGTCCAAACGTTGGACTAAACGGGACGCAATCGCTATACAGAGAATAATAAACCGGTGCACAACCGTAAGATTCAAAGGGATTCATAACTCTACTCCGAATGATAAACGTCTTTTCCCTTTCTCCCCCCTCCTTGTCACCCTTTCTCCCTCTCCCTCTTCCACCCTTCCTGTTTGGATATATAATTAAATTCTAATTTTAATGGATAGAACTTTTGAAAAATATAATATTTTTTTCCTTTTTAACAAACTCCTTTCGTTTTCGATTAGGAACAAATCTTTTCAGACTATCTCCTCTCTCTTAACAAACATTTCTTTATCGTAATAATATTAATAATGATTAAAAACAAGATAAAAAATTAAGTCGACTAAAAGAGGATTTATCAGAAATTGGATTACTTTTCACGATATTTTCTGATAAGGACAGGAACAAAAAATAAAGAAGGAAAGAAAAGAATTTTCTTTCATTGCAAATCGTTCATTCTCAATTAGAAACGGTCTGTGAGATTTTATTGAAAAAAATTTCTTTATAAGAATAATTATAAAATTAAATGAATAAATATATATAAAAGATAAAAAATCAAGTTGATAAAGAGAAAGAATCTATCAGAAATAGTAATTAGCAAAGTTCCAATTGGATTATTTTTACGTTTTTGTCTGAGAGAGAGAGAGAGAGAGAAAGAGAAAGAGAGAGAGTAAAAAAAACAATATATATAAAAGAATGAAAAATTGTTCACTAAAAATTATTCAATCCCAATTAAGAAACAAGCTCGTAGCATTAATTGAGAAAAAATAATTTTCTTTTTAATAATAATAATAATATTAATAATCATCATATAAAATATATTAATGAATTGAAATAAGATTAAAATTAAGTCGATAAAGTGAATCCCTCTTTCTCTCTACCTCCCTCACTCTATCGGGGAATAATAATTAGCAAAAGTTCCAATTGGATAGCTTTCAGGATACTATTTGATAAAAAAAAGAAAAAAAATAATGATGAAATTAGTTAATTTCATATAAACACGAAGAGAGATCGTGTTATCTTACAAGCTGGGGACCAGTGTTCAAGAAAGCATAGAAACTAGTAAGAATATAGATATTATCTTCACTTTCAACAGATTGCCAAAAGGTATATATGCCAAAGATATACTCTCACTTCAGTTTCGGTGGATTAGAAAGAAAGAAAGAAAGACAGACAGACAGACAGACAAAAAGGGTAAGAAGAAGAAGAAGAAGAAGACAAGAATCTTATCGATTAATCTACTACTAGATGTTGTTTCAGATAGGCGAGGATTAAACTCCACCTTCGACTTCGAGATTCGATTTTAGCTTGCCTTTGTACGTCGACGCCTCCGGGAAACCTTTCCTCTCCCCCTCTCTCACTCTCTCTCCTTCTCTCTCTCTCTCTCTCTTTCCTTCTCTACCTCAAAATTGAGATACCGTTATCGTGCGAACTAGCTTACCTCTAAGAAGGAGGGTTTCTGCCTCGTCAGCGTCAGTTCGAGCTTCGACTCGATCCATCGAGAATTCGATCCAAACTTCGACCTCTGCCTCCCACCTCCCTCCCATCCTCTCTCTTTTTTTTCTCTTTATCTTTCTCGTTTCCTCTCTTTCTTTCTTTCTTTTTTTATTTTTTTTACTTTCTTTCCGGTATCTTACTCCTCGGTCATCTTTGGAAATAGAGTAAACTCTCGTATAACGTGGTTAATATCGAATGTTACGGGTTATATAAACTACGCGATATAGATAATGTTTATTCTATTAAAAATTTAATTCGTTGGAACGTGGTTTTTGTATCGATAATTATGAGAATGGATTAATAATATGTCACAAAAATTGATTTTTTTTTAAAATGATTTTTAATAATATAAAATAAATCTTAATGTTTTAATAGTTCTCACGATCATATTCGGCACCTGTGTTTTGCGTTAGATTTGAATATTAAAAAAACTCTTCTTTTCTTGGAAAATAAATATTGGGTTAGTAGAAAAAAACGTCGAATGTTTGGCCACAATTCAATGGGAAAATGTGACATTTTTTTCATCCACCAACCTAATATAAGCTGAAGAAATGAAAGAATAATTATAGAAGAAAAGAAATTGATAGCAAAGAAGGCAACTAATATTAAATATTTAATGAATGCAAATTAAATTTTTAAAAGCGTGAAATTATCTTATTTTATTATATAACGCGTTACATGAAAAAAATAAACTCGTCGCAATATTTTTGACGAGTTATAGGAATTCGTATTATAGGAACTGGCGTTATACGAGAATCTACTGTACTGTTATACCAACACGTAAGAATGATAACAAAACTTTATTTCTACTAAAACACAAATAGAAACAACTATAAAAGGTGTATCTACGAACTAGACTGTACTATAACTTTATTCCTTTTGAAGATAAAGTAAAATTGTAGAAGACAATTTCGTATTGTTTAACAAGCTTTATCATCAAGTAGTAGAAGTTTTAAAAAAAAAAAGTTCATCGGTGTTTGTGTGTAGTTTCCAAAGTTACATTTTGTACAAACAGGATTGAAATAATATTTAATTAAATATGTTAGCATATATAATTAATCATCTTGAAACTATCTGTATCATCTAAGATAGCCGTTTATCTGTCAACAATTCCTGTTATCTAAAAACACCAAATAAATAATTATTCATAAACCAGCTCGTAACAATATTTTATACTTTTGTCTAAATTCGAGCATAATTTTTTATAATATTAAGGAATCTTTTAAAATAATTTTTAATAATTTATCCCGCTCAGTTATCTGTTATTTTAAACATTCTGGATTCAGGATACGTATAAGACAAAATTTATCTATTAGTGTGTGTTTTCTCGTTTAAATAATAAAAGAATATTTATTTTTTTTTTTTTTAGAACTAAACACAGAATTTTTGTAAAGAATAATATATTTCAGACGAGTCGTTGAACCGTGATATAAAACGGAACATGAATATTCTTTTTTTTACTGAACCAAATAAATAAAAGAAAATATAAACCTCAACAACCTAGTAACTTCAGATATTTACGATTTTATTTGTTAAGCGAAACAAGAATAGAACAATGGAACATTTAAAAAATATCTATCTGCATTGACTGCAAATATTTTATTTGTTTAAATTTTTATTTCTGTACAATGTAATATTTATACTTTTATCTTGTATAATTTTTTTTATATTATATATAAACCGTTATCAACATTGAAATTAAAAAAATAACCTTGGAATACACGAGTATACTACAATATAATATTCATGTTTCGCTGAATTAATTATTTTAGATTAAATCGTATTATTGTTAATATATTTTTCAAACGATTTTATTAATCATTGATTATATTTGTATAATATATTAGATTCGATAATCAAATGTTTAAATGATAATGTTTATCGTTGTTTTATAATTGATAATTATTTTCTCAATATTTTTTAATACAACTATCTTTAAAGAGATGCTTTTTTATAATGCGATTACAGATTCTTCTTTGAAAAATATTGATTGTAAGTATACCTAGAATGAAAGAAAAAAAAATCGTGTCCTAAAAGCAATAAGCTTTTAGGATTATATTATGTAATATATAAATGAATAAAACAAACGTTCGGAGAGAGAAAATATTCAATCGAGTAAAAGCGTATATTTGCTGACGATGGTATTCAAGTGTCTGTGCGAAATATATTTTCAGAAAAAAAAAATATAAAAAAATAAAAGAAGAGATAACAACAAAATAATCTTGAAAATGAATGTTAGGATGAGAGAGAGAGAGAAAAAAAGAATATACAAGCAGAAACGAAAACCACGATAGATTAAAAACCATTGGCGTGAGATGGAAACTATGGCGAAGATTATAAGTTTCTCTCCGACTCTCATACTTTTCCAATAGTTTCCACGTTTTCGTGATACAAAATGTATGCGGTTGATTTTGCACGTTGACACTGACTAAACTTTTCAAGTGTCTGATCCATGAGAATACCGAAAGGATGACAAAGTTGTTGATCTATTTTCGGACGATCTCTATGAATAAGTATTTAACTTTATGGATTACAGTAATAATAAGTATAAAATTGAAAAAAAAAAAAGAAAAACATAATTACATCTTTTTATGAGAGAAATTGATACGTCCTTGTAAAGGTATTTGTAAAGTATTATGAAAATAAATAAAAAAGAGAAGGAAAGGAATAAATAAATTAATAAATAAATAAACATATAATAGAGAGAGAGAGAGAGAGAGAGAGAGAGGAGAAAAATCATAGCTTTTTCAACTAATAATAAATTGAAATATAAGACGAATAGACGAGAAATAAAAGATTGAAAAATAAAAATAATGAACGCGACTTGAATAATTTCGCTCGGCCAATAAAGCTTCTAGAAAACAAGCCAGAAATCTATTATAACAGGCAAAAGCTACCCCGAAAGAGAACGAAAAGCTCGGATCCTCTTCGAGTAGTGCTCTTTAATTCGCGGCATTCAGTTGGGATGAAGAAAAAGTATTATCGCGAATAAAGATGAAAGTATGCTTGAACGAGGTCAACGAATACTTTGCAACGTTCGAACGAGCACAATGAATCTTTAGCGAATAATAAAAAGCGACTCTGTACGAACTTACTTTCTTTTTTTTCCTAACTCTCCCCTTTCTCTTTCTCTCTCTCTTTCATTATACATTTTTTTTTTGTCTTTTTTTAAACGGTAGTCTCGATTCTTTATTATTCGATCACGTCTAGAATTCTTCTTTCGTTCGTAATAATCAGAAACGAGCCACGTCTTCTTATTAATGAAAAAAAAAAAAAAGAAATTAAGTTACACACAAAGATATTGAATATCATTCAAAAGCAAATAATTTCGTTTGTAACAGTCGAAATATTAGATTACCAAAAGAAAGTTCCTATACCTTTTCTAGGTTTATGTATCATTTATCTCTCTCTCTCTTTCTCTCTCTTTCTCTTTCGTTCTTATGATTAAAACGGTACGAACTTTGTTGATTAGTTATTGTTATATGTAATATATATTCTTTACTAATATCAAGTATAACTAAGAAAGTTCAGGATGCCGTTATTATAATATTTAATGTACATTTACTTACTTACTTACTTACTTACTATATCAGAAAACCAAGAGAGAGAGTTCGTGACGTTATAATCAATAAAAAATAAATTTATAAACGAGTTATACATTATAGAAACAGGACGAACTTTCTTGGTTAATTAACGCCACTTGAAAGCAACGTTTAATTTTACATGGCTTGTGCCATCGTGCCAACAACAAGAATTCGTTATTATACGCGTTGGATATATTTTATGTTGAATTATTATTTAATATACAGATAAAGTTAAAGTATGTAATCATATGCAACAACGTAGTTTATGTATTCTTCAATGTGTACTTGAAAATTCATTTCTTGAATTTTGGGAAAAATATTTTTTATTATCTCTTTAAATTAAAAATCCCCACTTTCACCCATTACCCGATTATCTGCTTCTTTATATTCTATATTAATTGTTTATTTTTTTTTTCATTCTTGTCTAGTGCGTCAAACAATCAGATAACAATATCTGCTATACTTTTATCGATATATTTATTTTTATATTTTTCCTCGATTCTGTATTAAATTTTTTGGTCTACCCTTTTAAAATTAATACGACGTTAAGAAAAGTTCATGCTTCAAATAATTCGTCTGACGATTTATTTTTATCGATTTTCTATCTTCGTATAGATAAAACTATATATTGGCTGTCAAGTATGAAATGGCGCAAATTTCAATTCAATTAGGTGCATTTTTTTATTCCATTTCATACTTGACAACCTAATATATATGTATTTTATATTGCATTAATTTATCCACAGCATTATGAGTATTAATGACAATATCGAAAAGTTTTAAATCATTGGAAATTTATTCGAATTATGTATTCCCTGTAATCCTGGTTTCACCGATCATCGATGAACCCCTGGCGGTATTTACGACATATACGAATTTATATGTAATACCAGTGTGTTAGTGAAATAATATAAATAATATAATTTATAAGTGTTTCTCTAGGCAAAACTAATAATTGGATAAAGTTATGCAGAAACCCTCTGACGTAATCCTTCAAAATGACAAAAAAAAACAATTATTTAAACAGTTTAAATCTAATAAATTTACTATTTTTAAGTAGAAAAAAAAATGAATGATATCTACCAAGAAACATTTAATAGAATTATTAAAACTTTTTTTAATATCTCATAATTAAAATAAAGTAATTAATTTTAAATAATGTTAATAATAAATTGCTCGCTAATATAAATAAATCATTGGACAATTTATTGTAACGAAACAACGATAAGAAATAAAAAAAGAAAATATATTCGATAGAAACGAAACTATTTAGAAAAAAATAGAGAAAAGAAAATCCGAAAAAGTCTTCAAACAAAATTGATTCAATTTCAGTTTATTGAGATTCGGTGGTAGCTTTACGAAAATAACATAGTCGAATTTTGATTGATAGTCTTTTACCCGCCTACCAGTGAGATAAATATAAATACATAAATATATATATATATATAGATGTTGGTACGGTGAAAATAGAGAAAATCGTAAAAGCCGGGAAAATAATCCTTTGGGTTAGAGACGAAAATCGAGTTCTCATGAACGAACCTGTCTGTATTTCGGTTTATAATCTGGTAAGTAAATAAGTAGGTAAAGCGTTGACAGCAGAGGCTTCGCACAAGTTCGATAACGTACTACGGCTTTAAGCACTTTCAATTTCCGCAGGTAAACGCGCTTTAGATAAGTAATCTACGCGCGATTTCCATTCCATAGAACGGGTACAGCATCCGAAAATGCCGGAAGAGTCTTACCACCTACGATGGTAGACGATCTATGAGAAAAAGAGAAAGAGAGAGAGAGTATATATGATTACTATATAAACGTAGAATCATTTTGTAACTACGTTTGAAACTTTTACGAATGATAGAAAGGGGATGATTATTATAAAAGCGATTTTCATATATGAAAATACCTGCTGGAAACGTTTCCGTTTGAAAATGATAATAATATAATACAAAACGTGATACGTGTTCTCTAACCGATTTAATAAATATTTATTTTATACAGAAATTGTTCAAACAGTTCATCATCAAAATTAAAACAAAAATTATAGGGTCGATAAACCTTTTAGGTACAGCTGAATTATGCGCGAAGCCTATTCCCTGGATAGCAGAGTTTGACACGAATTACCCATAAATGATACAACACTGCAATATGTGACGGATAACACCATTCTCTACGGCGAGTACATTGGAATGAAATATTCGATGATTTAAATAATAATTTTCTTCAAAATATATTACGCATACTTTAACTTTTGCAATTCATTTTAATAGTTAATAATACAATTATTAATTGTCGTTCAAAGAAATGACAGTCGCGAAAGCTATTATATTGGCGCGTAGTATTTATTATGAGGTTAATTGAATGATTTTAAACAATTTTTCGTATATGTTCACTAACATATCACAGAGAATTATAATCATTGTTAATCAGATACTTTTCTGATACGATCAATGTGTTATAATAAAAAGCATTGATTTATCTTTACAAAGAAACATCTATCGGATTAACACATTAAAGACCATAGTAATGATTTGCCATTATCCCATTTCGGTTGGAGTAACAACTGTGGTTAGAGAGAACATTTGGAAAACATCAAATCAAGTTCTGGTGATTACCAGAAACTTGAACGTTATTAGACACTAGTACCTAATTTGAATTTCTTCATAATGATCTCCTTTATCATTCCCCCTCAAAAGTTTCGGATGTAACTTACAATTAGTCAAAGAATCATCGTTTACATGCATACTTACATATACTGTTATTCTATTAGAGATATACTTAAAAAAAAAGAATAGATTTCTAACTAATCTAACGATCGTTATAGAACAAACGACGAAAAATTGCTGATACTGAATGAAAACTCGACGTTATTATACGCAGTCAAGCACGAAGCTGGCTCGAAACCGAACAGATCGCTCGTTTCCCACGTCGATGTTAGCCAAACAATTAGAGTTCGAAACTCCCTGATTGCTTATTACTCGCTTTAGGTAAGTGTACTCTGCATACTATCGATAACCTTTTTGCTTTAATATCCTGGTTTGGCTACCGAACGGTTATTTATCTTTCCCAGTAATTTCAAATTTCTCATGATGCCAAGAGAAATTTGTTACGGCCCTGAAAATATTGGAAGCACATTCTTTTTTTTTCTTTTTTCCAGACTAAAAACGAACGATCTATAATTCTTCCACGATCAAGCGAAGATCTATCGAGGAGATGCCGTTAGAAAATTCATTACACGTTTCCGAACGTTCCTCTATCTATATTTATAATCTATTTTCAAATTTATTTCTTTTTTTTTTCTAAAACGAAGCGTTTACCTGAACAGATCTTCTATGTATTAGAACCTTGAATAAGTTCTCACCGTTTATTAAAAAATGACATTAGCAGTACCCGTGCATGGAATTTCGAATGGTAATGCATCGGCAAAGAAGCACTGTATGTAACCTTCAATTTCAGTTTATGATATTTTCACTATAGGGTCAACCATGTGTTTGTCTATTTTTTGGCAAATAAAGTGTTTTTGCGGGGAATTTTATTGCATTACTTTATTCAAAAGAAATCTGCAGCTGAAGCAGACAGAATTCTTCTTCAGACTTATTGCGACAATGCTCTGTCCGATACGACATGCAAAGACTGCTTTCGATACTTCAAAAATAATGATTTTCAACTTGAGGATGAGGAACGTTCTGGCACACCGACAAAGTTTCAAGACGAACAATTAAAACCTTGTATTGAACCTTACACCTTAACTTTGAACCATACTTTTCCTTATATTTTGCACCTTATTTTTTAAATAAAGATTTTATTTCGTGAAAAAAACGGCGAGAATTTATTCAAGGTTTTAATAGAATCCCGTACCATATAAGGATACGGGAAACTCATTTCAGTAAAGTTACTCGATCGTATATGTTTATAATAAATGTTGATAAATTTGTTCTCGGTGATATCCTATTCGAAGAAAGTCAAAGATTTTGATACGTATTCTTTCATGACAAATCCTCCTTCTTCTTTCTCCCTCTTTATCTTTTTCAAGAAAGACACAATTGTAAGTTATTTGTGAATAAACGCATGGGTAGATAAATATATAAGAAAGTATACATCTTTATTTCTCAAAAAGCTTTAGGATATACGAAGATAATAATAAAGTACAAGTTGACATTTCTAGGTTTATAAAATTTCTATTATAACAGAGAGACCCATGATATACCCGAGACCGTAAAATTGGTTAGGCATTATCGTACAAAGAAATCTTTTATCCAATGTCTAAATATATCCTTGGATAATTTATGAAAGAGAAAAAATATTCTGAAAACGTTTCTATGAATTTGTTATTCTTTCTTTTAATAATTAATTTAAGAATATTATATTTTAGGAAATTAAACAAACAAAATAAATAATATTACATAAATATAAATAGTATTAATATTACCATTCGCAAAAGTTAATTGGAAAATTGAAAATAATAAAAAAAAAACATAATTATTTTACTGCGTTCATCTTGTCAACTTTAAGATATATTTACTGTTACTATTTTATCCAAAATTTTGCCAATATTACGAATCCTGTTAAATTTAAACGAACCCGATTGAACTCATGCTCGAAATAACTGGAAATACAAAAAAAAAAGAAACAAGACTCAACAGTCGACACGTAAAGTTAAAATATTCAAAGAATATTTGCAGTATGCATCAAAAAGAAAGCATAGTCCCAGGAGCGTATAGTGTCCTGTCTCGTGAAAGAAGAAAGTATAGTGCCATCCCAATTCAATTTTTATTAGTTTCCGTGATAAAAGCACACAGGTGAAGAGGGGAATCTGGCGTGTTATCGAGCGATTCGTCGATACGTTCAGTTCGCATAGCAGTTGAATCGTTCCCTAGGTGGTTCTACGAGCTGACGAATGACCCTCGTAGGAGAGAGACGATTCTTTAAACGTAAACGAGATGTTTCTGAGAAAGAAGCTATACCAACCGAGCTGTACAAAAAGATCGAAGCCTGCGGGCGTTTGGCAAACGACGATGGCCGTGAAGATCCTGGATGCTTCCGCGATTCTTACAAGACGAAATTGATGGGAAGGACAGAAGTTTAGTGGCCATCCTATATATCTTACGGATAGAAATGAAAGAAGAAAAAGAAGAAGAAGAGGACGATCTGTAAGATTGTGAGAACGACAAAGGTGGTTAAGAGATGAAAAGAAAATTCCGAAACTCGTAAAAATAACTTCAACCAAACTCGTTTTTCTGTCAAAGAATAAAAAAGGGACGTTTCTACTACTTTGTAAATAATCCCTACATTTTCCCTCTTTTTTATTCTTTCAACATGAGTATATATTTAAATACGTAGGAGTTAATCGACGCACGTATCAATAATTCGACTGCGAAGTTCTCTACGCGTGTAAATATGCATTAAATATCAATCCATACATACGTAAGCTATCGTTAATGTAAATACGGTTGTTTACATATTGCAGGTAAATACGTTCGAATATTACAAAAATGATATATAGAATAGAAATAAATATTCCCGAGAATTTTGCGAAGAAGAATATATTTCAATGAGTTTTTACTTTTTCCAAATATTATCTCGATCAAAAACTTCTAAAAGAACTAAATTGTATTATCGATTTTTAAAATGATAAGGGAAAATACGACGAACAAGGTAGATTGCAAGATAAGCACGTTGGGAGACGATAAAAAGGGAGGAGGAAAAATTCTACATCTACGCGTTTATTAACGCGTTTACGTATCTTTTACGAATGGTATGCAAATTAAATCGTAACTGTGCATTGCACGAGTGTACCTTTCTCTCTCTCTCTCTCTCTCTCATTTAAAAGCAAACGATGTTCGAGGTCCATTAACGCGAAAAGTCGAATTAAGTCGAGCGCCCTGGCGTTATCAACTATTAAACACACTCTAAGAGATCTCACCGTGAAAATAAATTCTTTGGATGTTGGGAATCATCGATATTTCATCCGTACCACGTAAAACTCCAATTCCCTTGCGAGCGTCGACATTTCCAGTGACTTATGGTGAGAAATGGAGAGGAAGGAAGAGCAGAAAAAAAAGAGAACGAGAACGAGAAAAGGAGAGTGAGAGTGAGAGAGAGAAAAAGCTCGTGAAATTTTGTAAATTGTTCATCAGAGCGTCGTAAACTTTTCTCTGGGCGAGTCGATTCGAGCGTGGCAAACGCATCAGTAGCGAAGGAAATTTTATCATCTCCTGGAAATAACGTAAAAGAGACGATGGGGCGCGTGTTTCCTCTCTCCTTCTCTCTCTACGCGCGTCTGTGTGTGTGTGTGTGTGTATTCCTTTTCATCTATTTCTTCAACAGAATGAAAACCAACAGAG
The DNA here is from genome assembly GCA_023678845.1 of Mischocyttarus mexicanus. Lineage (NCBI taxonomy): Eukaryota > Metazoa > Arthropoda > Insecta > Hymenoptera > Vespidae > Mischocyttarus > Mischocyttarus mexicanus. Next base: position 1,048,793 of record JACGTP010000011.1, on the reverse strand, counting down.
ACGTATATAAAATTTCGTGGCCTTTTTCCTCCGTTTCCATGAGTGTGCAAGCTTTGCTATTGGAACGATACATCGAAGCACATTTAGCCAGAACTCACGCCAACTCGAAGCTTTTATCTCCTTGAAAATAATGTAACTTGTTCACCCTGCCTCTCTCTCTCTCTCTCATTCTCTCTCTCACTCATCCTCTCTCTCTCTCTCATCCTCTCTCTCTTTCTTTTTCTCTGTCTTTCTGATCTCGCTGGTGTGTTCCCCCATCCTTCTCTTTCTTTAAGGTGGCAACATCTCTAAGATAAACCGGACGCTGGAGACCGTCGTGGAAAGTCGTTCTTTCGTTCTTCGAAGTCTACGTGTCGACGTATATTCCTCCTTTGGCGAGCTCGCAGTTCGCCAAAGAGTACGCCGAGAGACGAGGAAGAAGGATTTACGAGCTAGCTCGAAAAGAGCCGAGTAAGAAAACCATGCCTGGAGAAACGAAACGAGCGTCTTCGAGGGAATACCTGTGAGTTTCCTGCAACCATCCACCCCCTTCCCCCTTACCCCTTCCTCTTTTCTCCGTTTCCTCTTCCTCTTTTTCCTTCTTCCAACTCCTTTTTCTCTAACTCTTGCCATCTTTGACAGCCCCCAACAGGTCGTACCACCGTCTAATACACGCGTAGTTTCAAAGAATCTATCTCAAAGTAATGTTTCTAGCCGATATCGATTCGTCATTAAGCAAAAAAAGAGAAAGAGAGAGAATGTGGGTGTGTGTGTGATTTTTTTCTTTCAGTTAAATGACGTCTAGAATTATACTTTTTCCAATCTTTTGAGATATTAGCTTGTTATTTTATGTACAAATCGTTCTATGTATTCTGACACAAACGCGAATGAATTATCATTAAAAACATAATATAAATAATATTATTTAAAATAAATTATTATCAATCTATCAAAACAATTATATTTTAATCGATTAAAAATTCTATTTTATATATTTGAACCAGATAGAGATAAATAAATAAAAAAAAGAAAAAAAGGAGAAATGGATATAAAGTCAAAGGTCCATTAATATCAACGTCAAGGTGCATCTATATTTGTCGTTAAATGCATAGAATGGATACAAAGAACGAATAGAACGTAAACATCTAACGCAAACAACTAACGTAAACGCACTGTTCTCGTCGAGTTGGAAACGTAAGAATTGTAAGAATAAAAAGGAATAGAGTGGGTGTTCAACTATCTCTTTCTCTCCTTCTCTCTATCTCTCTCTATCTTTCGTTTTTTCTCTCTGTAGAGAAAAAGAGACAAACGAGACATAATATCGAGGGTGGTTTCTTCCTTAAAAGCCGCTCTGTAAAGTCTTCGACTACGACCGGATCGTTGACTCGAGATGGCCTCGGAACAGGGCCGAGGAGGCGACTCTTGAAAGGTGCCGAAGGGTGAGCATCACCAAAGTGTCGACTTGTCGAGCAGCGTGGCCAGATGAAGATCGATCGATCGACGCTTGCTTGCTTGCTTGCTTGCTTGCTTGCTTGTGATGGAGAAAGTACTAGTGAGTAAGAAAGACAGAAACAAACAGATGAGAAAGACAAGGAAAGATAGAGAGAGAAAGAGTACCTAGCCAGTAAGAAAGAATAAGAAAAAAAAAATTGTAATAGAGCAAGATAGAAATAGAAGGAAGTGTGAAAGTGAGAGAAAGGGGGTGTGTCAGAGTGTGTGTGTGTGTGTGTAAGGGAGAGAGAGAGAGAGAAATGGTTAGAGTAGAGAAGAAAGTGCTTCGTAGGAGGGGTTTGAATGTTCGAGGTGGCAGGAGTACCCGCGTCTTAATAGCACCGGCTGACTTCTCCTTTCCCAGAATGAGAGGAAGAAGGGAGGATGAGGGGAAGGAAGGGGAAGGAGGGGGAGATTGAGGAAGTAGATCTGTCTGGGAAAGGGTAGGTAGAAGAAGAAGATGCTCGAAGCAACGTTACTAGATCCCATCGGAAAAGCAACCACGTTCGGTCACCCTGATATTACTTACCACCCCGAAGGAACGATAACTTAATTGATGTATGAACGATGTTCGAACTCATCCGTATTACGACGACACGCTCGTGAATTAATTTTCCTCCTCTCTTCTAACTCGTCAGTAACTTGTTCCATCTAAAGTAAGTAAGTACTTACTCTCTAGTAGGTAGGTAGGTAGGGATAAATGGAAATGATAGTTCAATCGTAGTCCTTTAAAGCATACCTCTTTGACAATATCGTTAGGGATAGGTGGTGGTTATCGTTTATATTCAAATGGATATTATACGACCGAAGTGAGTTACGTTTGTAACTTGTAACAGAATAAATGTGAAACTAAATGTAGAACTATCGTAATATTTTTTCATCTTATTCTTCTTCTTCTTCTTGAAATAGAAGAGAAATTTATGTAGAGAAATTTCAACGCCAGTTTTTCCGACCTTTCGTAAATATTTTTTTTAAACTTACTTTCTTTTTTCTCTTACTTTCTTCTGTTATTAATGAAACATTACATAGTTACTGAGTAAGTTCTCGTAACAATAACGTCTAGTAACTGTACCGAGCTTGTTCAAAGAAAGTATACAAAAAGTATAGAAGAAAACTCCATCGAAAAAAGAAATATAGAAATGTGTGTGTTGAGAGAGAGAGAGAGAGAGAGAAGGTACAAGACAAGAGGTAAAAAGAAAGAAATAAAGGAAGATAACAATGTAATTCGCTTCGACAAACGTGCCATAGTGATCGAAAGGCGTAAGGACCGAGGCAATACGAGCCACGAAGGAGCCATGAGGAAAGGTTGGATAGAAGGAAAAGGAAAAGGAAGAGAAGGAAAAGGAGGAGAAGAAGGGGGAAGAGAAGGAAGAGGAGGCCTTTGTATCGATTGAAAATACCTGTGCCATGCTCGGCAACTTCTTTTATCTCGTTTTACCGTTGCAAAGTGCCGTCGTTCCGTCGCACGGAAGAGAACGTCGTGAGTGAAGGAAAAATAGAAAGTACGAGCAAAGAGAAAGAGAAAGAGAAAGAAAATGGTTCGTTGAAGGAAAGAATCGTGGAAGAACTCGCCTTTGGTATTCGATGAATTCACGCCTTCGAGCAACCCTACAATTTCGTTTACCCCTCCATGCTTTTTTCCCTATCGAGACGATCGTAAATTTCAGTAGCAACCACGATTTAAAAACTCGTTCGATATCATTTTCTGGCTCCATTGATGACCGTCATACGATATTTTACTAATTTTCATTTATGCACAAACACACACACACACTTCTTTGTTTTTATAGGAAATATTTAAATATTAACTCTTTACAATTTATAATTTTACGAAATTTTTATTTTCTAATAAAACTCAAAATTCATTTATATAAAATGATTAATATGTATTTGATATATTTAGATTGTATATATTAATTCGATGCCATTAAAAAAAAAAGAAAACTACGTAAAAAATACGTACAAATACATTTCGCGAATACTTATACGTTATAGTATGGCAGGTGATTTAAAATCACAGTTATACATAATTAATTATAAATGCACCGAATATTAATTTCCACCATCTGTAATATAAGTTTTATATATAATATAAATTTCACATTTTATACATATATAAATTTTTTGTTTAAGCAAGAAAAATACTGCGCGTATAAAAAATTAATTCGTATTTAAATTAATTCGATGTACGGTTCAGAAGCGTACTTAAAAAAAAAACAAAAAAAAAAAGGAAAAAGATATATATTTAAAGTAAAAAAAGAAAGAATGTAAAATATCGATACGCGCATAGGTACTTAAAAAAAGACATGGAATTTTTATATACGAGACGATACAAATTGGAATGTAATATTTATCATTTAAATTCTCTGTAATGGTAAAATATATACATATATACATATATATAAATATCGATTATAAATACAAATTTATATTATATCTTATGGTATATATCGTATAGGTATAAAAAACGTTACTGTTGGCTAAACGAAAGTAGACTGATGATAGCGAAATAACTTTAGGAGGGCCCATAGTGCTATCTTTTGTTTGGCTGCTATACCCTTGTGTTTACGGTATGTATACATGTTCTATACACACGGTCGCGGTGTTTACCTAGACCGTAGTTATTGATACCTACTCGAGTATAATACACTTGTGTGTGCATGTGTGTATATGTTTCTTGGTTAACACCTATTACGTTTAATCTGTATTAAATTTTATTAGGAAATAGATATTATCCAAAATCATAAGACAGGACAAATGACGTTACGTTTATGTTAATTTCACATTCATTATACGTACTATTATATATTATCCCCTCTGTTGGGTACACATACGATGATAACCCTCACCTCCCCCCCCTTCCCCTCCACACTCCCCCATACACATACAGATGAACCAAACGCGCCTGGCATGATAATTGAACGGCATAACTCGACCCTCTTGGCACGTTAATTAATCCCAGAGTATTTGAGAAAAAAAGTCCAATTAAATATTTCATATATTATTATTCTATATATGTATATAGAAAGAGAAAGGGATAAAATTTATCAAAGCTTTCGAGGTACCTTTATAGTGGTATTCTTTTGTTGATTATTCTATTGTATATTTTCATACGAAATATACCAATTAAATTGAAAATAAATTGTCTGTTAGATGAATTGGACCTCTCCCTTTCTCCCTCCCTCCCTTTCTCTCTCTCTCTCTATCTCTTTCTCTCTTTTATTATTGAAAGTTACTAAACACTTCGTAGATTAAGTTAATTAATTAATTCTTTTTAATTTTGTTTTTTTTAATAATAATAATATTCTTATTTTCATGCATTCTAAAATTTCTCTTCTTAGTGGAATAGGATAATTATTAATTTCTTTGATTTACCAATTATTACGTATTTTATTTATGAAAGATATTAATCTTAACATATTGTACTAGCTACTTTTATTATTATGTCTTTTTAATATCTCTATATAGAAATTTACTCTGATAAATAATTATATAACTAAATCTTATTTATCCTCAAAGTTATCGTAAGAATATGTATAATCTTGTAAAGTATTTAATAGTATAACATTCTAGAATACTCTTACTAATTATAAGGCAGTCTTTACTTGTAAATAATGGTTATTTGCAACTCCTCTTATTTTATACCAAATCCTTTCACTTACTTCGAAAGAGAAAGAAAGAGTTGATAAAGTTTGATAGGATAAAGTTCATAAGAAAAACATATTTCTAAAGCGAGTACACGTTTTTAATTAATAAAACAAAAATTAAAATCATATATTAATTAATATATATTTATAATAATATATATAATAATTAATCATCGAATAATATATTAATGATGATCAATGTATTATATCTTTTGCAATAACTATAATTTGATTCATGATTTCTCTGATGCGAATCTTCCCTTTACGTACACGTAATACATCAAAATATTTTCTTGAAAAATAATGTAGAAGGATACGAGAAATAAGAAAATGAGGAAAAGAAGGTGAAAGTTACGTAGAGGGTGTAGGAAGAAGAGGTACAGAAAATCAGGTAAAGACCTTATGAAAACTAAATAAAGGATGCACAGTGAAGGTGAGCTTTGCCAAATGATAAATAGGTTATTAGATTGTATCGGCTCGGCAGAAACCCTTAGGGGGTATACAACTCTCCCTTTACCTCTTCCCTCTCCTCTCTTCTCGCTCTTTCTTTCCAATTTTTCTCTCCTATTATTTATTTCGCTATTTAAATGAAAATATATACTTGCTTGTAGAAAAAGTCGAATAAAAATATAACTAAAAATTTTCTATAATTTTCCAAACATCTCTAATACACGTACACGCACGCACAGGCACACACACAATACTTTTGATGCTATTAATAATTATTATTCTTGAAATAAATATATGTACACATTCAAAGAACGAGTTACAAATTTATATTCTCGCACGGTATACGTTCCAAGAAAATCTTTATAGGTCCTCGCGAGAATAAAAGTATTCCAACTTTCCTTCCACCGTCGGTCGCAATGAAATTTAACGAGTTAGTAAGTGAAAAAAAAAAATAGGGGAGAAAATTCGTCGTTGAGAGAAACAAAGAAATAAAAATAATACGAGTTAAAAGGAAAAGAAAAGATAAACATTTCTCGAAGTTTATATATATATCTGTAACCAAAAATTAGATAGAAAGAAAAATATAGAAAAATAATAGGAAGGGGGAGAAAGGGAATAGAAAAATTCAACAATAGAAGTCTTTTTCCAACACTGTTATCATGGATTATTATCGTTAAGACAATTTCTCTATAACGAATATCAAAACCTATTTTTACATCGTACTAGTGCAAAAGAGTGAAAAAAAATAAAAAAAGGAAAACTGTAGGATTGTTAAAGAAAGGAACAAGATGAAAGAATCCAAGAATGCTCCTTGGATCGCTAAAGAAGGTTAAGAAAAAGGAAAGGGATGGTATTGAGAAAGAGAACGAAATAAGAATAAGAAGAAGAAGAAATATAAGAAGAGAAATAGAAGAAGAGAAACAGAAGCTGTTTTAGAGAATGCAAAGAGGAATGAGAAGAAAGTAGAGAGTAGAAGAAAGAGAGAGAGAGAGAGATGGAACGAGGGATGGCGTAAAAGATAAAAATAAATAAGAACAAGGAAAGAGAGAGAGAGAGATAGAGAGAGATAGGGTTCGGTTGTAGAGAAAGAGAAAAAGCCGTGTCCGTGAAAAGAGATAATCTCTGTTTATCTTGTAATTCCCTGGTAATGCCATTATACCATCCGGCTTGGACAGGATTCCCCACATTACCGGCTTAAATCTTTGTTTTCGCCCGTTCGCGAGGGTGCACGAATTGGAGAAAGGGAAATGGGAAGAGAAGGGAGGGATAAAGAGATAGATAGAGAGAAAGAGAAAGTGAGAGAGAGAGAGAGATGGATAGATAAATATAGAAAGAGAGAGAAATATATATATACTCTTTATCTTTCTTTCTCACTCTTTTCTGTCTTTATATATAGATAGATAGAGAGAGTGAGAGAAAAAGGGAGAGAGAGAGAGAGAAAGTGTAGGAAGGGAAAGGGCAAAGTTGGAATGTCCGAAGATAGTCGCTCGGCGTAATTGAATTGGCCTGTTCTTAAAGGGCGATAAATCTTTGGAAGAAACGGTAAGCGGCCACGTGGTGAGCATAATGTCGTTCGACTCAAATTGCACCACATCTATCGTTATAGTTTCGAAAAGTAACGGCTACCAACCGACAGGAACTAAACGTAATACATCGTGTTCGCGAATTTATCTCGATTTTGTCGGTCGTGTTTTAGAATCGTTCCGAACAAAGTGGGATAAAGTCGAAACTCGTGAGTTTGTAATCTCTCGTGGATTACGTTCGTAGTAATTCGAGATCGAACGGAATGAAATTTAGGGAAAGAGGGGTTTGTTTTTTTAATCGTATCGGGACGTATGACGATTCAAGGACAACTTGGTGACTTCGCGATCAATTTCAGACGCTCTAATGGATAAATTTGTATCCACAATTATTTTGTTTATCGATTTAGATTTTCGTGTTATTTGCTTTTTCTTTTTTTTTTTGTTAAAGTTAGAATATATAACTTATAGAATATACCCGTTGGTAATGAATTAGATTGGTATATTATCGAAATCAATGGATAACGTAATTATCGAGGTAACATAATTAGCAAAACGAACTTAAGAGCTGGCACAATGCAACGTATACCCAGAGATCGTTTCCAAAGCCACGAATTGTAGCAAAGGTAATTAGCAACAATTCAATGCCAAACCGGATGGATCTTCCCGATCGATCTTCCAATCTAGCGGGCCCCGAAACAATGAAATCTATTATAATAGAGAGGACCGATCGATTTGTGAACGTTCACAAGCGAATAGCAATTCCAAATGTATCGCGAATACTCGAACAAACGCTAAGTTACGTTTCTCGATTCGACGTTTAATATCAACCCCTATGCGAAACTTGATTATAATACGTAATAGATAGAATCGATAGTGAGATTTATTCGATCGAGATTTTCCAAAATCGATAAGATTTAGACCGAAGGGTATATAACGGTATTAATTACATCCCTAGATATCAGTTGGTATAATTAACGTTAGTTAACGAGAATTACGATAGGCTTGGACAATAAAATAGAGTTTCGTAGAGTTGGTACTACTGATACCAATACAACAACGATATCAATTCATACGTCAAAACGTTATCGAATCTTCCGCGAAAGCGCGGTTTACTACTTAACGGTAGTTAGTCAATAATTCGTAGAAGGATTATTAGGATGATAATCATACGTACAGAGGAAAACGGCCTTCGATAATTGGAACGTGACAACCCGAATAATGAATTTCTATTGTGCAACCGATGACGATATTTGGGATTAATGTGACGTCAATCGATCGTATCGATCGCTATCACTTATGTATCTAAATAATGATCTTTAGAATTAATTATTCACGATGATGATGATGATGATCTAATGATGGATCGTTAGAAATGGTGATTTATAACAATTATATTTTGCGTTGATAAACATTCTATGATTTATAATGATTTATATTGAATTGATGAGATTTTTGAATGATCGAACGATTTCCATCTTTCACAATCAGCTCTCTCACTCTCACTCTCTCTCTCTCTCAGCACACAACATCACGTTGGATTAACTGAATTGAACTGACTACAATATATCTCCCTTTCTATCTTTCCCTTTTGTTATGTTTCCGATAACTAACGCAACGAAAGCGAGTATACTCGAGTAACGAAGCATCAATTACTCGGCATACCGAATAACATCCGATCGATGATGTTCGATAATATCAAAATATTCTCGTTTAGCTTATAAGTTTTACATTCTCGTACGATTAGTTAGAAATACATTTATTTGAGTTATTTTTCAGAATATTTCATTTCTTTTTATTTTTTACTAAGAAGATTTTGTATTAGAATTCGAAAGAAGAAGAAGAAGAAGATAGAGAATAAAAATATAATAAAAATTGAAATCTTAGGGGAAATCTAATGATTTGCTTTTCTCATTTTTTACGTGTAAGAAAAAAATAAAAATAGAAAACACAAGTTGGAATCGAATAAACCAGGTGGAAAAGAAAACGACACCGAGGCAAAAGAGAAAAAAAAAATGTGGGAAGATTCGATTTCATCATCATCTCGTGCTCTTTCCTTATTTACTCTTTCGTTTGAAACGTCAAGTCACTTTTCTATTCTTCTTATTTCTTTCTTTCTTTCTTTCCTTCTTTCTTTCTTGCTTTCTATTACGCCCAAAACAAGTCCCAGCTAAGTTTTATCGAATCAAGCACTTTGCGGTAATTGTTCTTACTAATAAAAAGGAACCTGTATTTTCTACCACATATATATAAGAAAGAAAAAGAACTTTTACTTTGTGAAATAAGTTTTGTCCCCCTTTTCCCTGTCAACTCCTTCCTCCTTCTTTGCTTTCTTTCTTTCTTAACATTCGTGTCGTAAAACTTGTTTTGAAAATAATGAACAAGTATAAATAAGGAACACGTAAAATTAATACGAACGTGTTTATAACCTTTTATATTTTTTCATTAACAACCTACAATTTACATTATTAAACGAAAAATCTATCAAAAGTGTAGCGAAAGAAAAGAAAATAACCAAAGGTGAAGCAGTAATTACTTACATGCATAGTAGTTTCAAGAGAGAGAGAGAGAGAAAATCATGCATAAACGGAACTAAGAGAGTTTGGACGGAAAAACAAAACCAAAAAAAAAACGAAAAGAAGAGAACTTTAACGAAAAGTGGCCATATTAAACGTCCCATCGGTGAGTATTTATATTCACATTTCCCGCAAACGACAAAACGTAGCCTTTTGCTCGAGTATGAAGGGGATGATGAAGGAAGGGTGCGGAAGAAAGGGGGAGGAAAAAAGCAACGCTCGTCTGTTTGAGTATGTACGCGTCGTTAGTCGGTGGTTCTCTCATTGCTTCTTTAAAATGCAAGCCATGTGACATAACTAACTACGTCTATGCCGTTGGGAATGAAATACACGTAGAAAGAAAAAGTGGTGGGAGGGTGGCGGAAAGAACGGGTTGGAGAACGGAGATAGAAAACTAAAAGGAAATAGAAGAAAAAAAACAGAAAAAAAAGAAACGAAAAAAGAAATGAACAAAAGGGAAGTAAATAAGTAAAAGGTATAAAATAGAAAAAAAAATAAAAGAAAAGGAAAGGTAAGACAAAAAAAAAACAAAAAAGATAACCCCGTACGTACACCCTTTTTCGCAAACCGGCAACCCCCCCTCTCTCTCTCTCTCTCTCTCTCTTTCACTCTCTGTCACACACCGACGATTACTATTACTACTACTACTATTTCGTCGTTCTCGCTTATACGCATATTCGCGTCACGTGAATTTATATTTTTATTTAAACTAGGTCACATCTGTGCGACGCGGTACACTTCAGGAAGCACTTTTACAACCAACGGGTACTTAAAAATCTCGCCGATGCCGAGAGGGTTTATTGCGTCTTTGACGGAAAGTACGTACCTACGCTCGGTGGGTAAATAAAAAAAAATAAAAAATAAAAAATGCCAAACGAGGCTGAACGTATACTTCCGCATATATATATATATTATAATACTTATTTCGCCTGCGCATTTAAAGGACCCTACAATAGAAAAGTGAAAAGAAATACAAAAAGGGGGTAAAAGAAGGGTACCCAATGATCGACCAAAACTCGTACTCCTGGAAAAAATAGTTAGATGTTAAGAAGAAATAAAGAAAGAGCGAAGAAAAGGGAGAAAAAAGTGGGGCGGTGGGGAGGGGTGGAAAATAAAAATGAAAAAAGAAAGAAAGAAAGAAAAAAAAATGAAGAGAGAAAAAGAAAAAAGAAGTCGTATAAGATGAGCGATTCTCTCGTTTCGGTACAAACGAAAAATGACCTTCCATCTTTCTCTATCTCTTTCTCCTTTTCTCCTTTGCAACTATGTTTCTTCAATATTGACACTCCTCGCGTTCCTGTCTCGTCAAAGAGCAAATCCGTGAACGTGTGAAAGAGGAAAAGACGAAGAGAGAAGACGAGAAAGATGGAAAGAGTGGAAAGAAAGAGAGGGGGAGGAGAAAGAGGAAGAAGAGGAGGAGGAAGGAGGGTTAAGTTTTCAACGGGGCGGACATCCCTCTATAAACATATATACATATACATAGAAATAAATGTATACATGTATATGTATGTGAACGTACCTATATAAAGTTCGTGTTCCCCTTTTCGTCAAGCCCGTTTTCACTGGGCTCACACAACTTTGTGAAGCGTCTCGCGAATGGGAACACGCGCGGTTAGTGCACACACAAAGTAGCACGTACGATTTACAACAAGGTAGAAAAATCAACGCTCGGTAGGGAGGCTCGCGTTTCTCGAAAGAAATGCCGGAAGCGTGTATCCTCTCTCTCTCTCTCTCTCTTTCTCTCTCACTCATTCTTTCTAGAAGAGTAAAAGACTAGAGCGACGTCCTTCTTATTCTTTCTGACGTCTCTCGACACTATGTCGAAACGATCGTAATGCATAATACATAATACAAGAAAGCATGAATATTCTTCGAAGAAAAGAGAAAGAATATATTGACGTATCTAGGATATACGAAAAGAAGAAGAAGAAGAAAAGGAAAGAGAGAGAGAGAGAGAAAGAGAGATAAAACAAATCGATATTTTTAGGATAAAGTAAAAGAAAAAAGAATAAAAAGAAAGAAAGAGAGAGAGAGAGAGAAGGAAAAGATAAGAGGGTAAGTTTCTAAGGAGTTTAGTGTTCCGTTNGTATGTATGTATGTATGTATGTATGTATGTATGTATGTATGTATGTATGTATGTATGTATGTATGTATGTTTGTATAAATGGATATGTATATAAGTCTATTTCTCCATGTACAAATTGAAGAAACCGATTCACGCCAAGATATTGACCTAAATCCTTCTCTTGTATTACATACATACAAGTATAAACGTAATTATTGTACGACCGAAGTATACACTCCCTTTTCCTCTTTTCCTCTTTCTTATTTTATTTTTGTCTATCTCTCTTTGTCTAGCATTTCTCTTCATAAACCTTTCGTAAACTCATCTTGAGGAACTTAATTAAAACTCATTCGCGTACTGTGACAGTTGAAACAAAGCGGGTACCGTAAGTAAAGAATTTTACGGTGCTTATAAATACGCTAGTCCTTTTTCCAGAAAGTAGAAGTCCGTTGATCGTCGAGATGAATAAATGTTTGCAAAGAGAGTCGCTGAAATGGTTGTCTCTCTCTCTCTCTCTCTCTCTTTCTTTCTCTTTATCTCTTTTTCCCAAACACACATAGAGACATATATGAATGCGACATATAACGTTTATTATAACACAGAAATCGTTACATCTTATCTCAAGTTTTTCCTACGAAAATGGGGTGAAAGGGTGAGAGGAGGGGAGTAGGAAACGTAAAATTGCGAAGATTGAAAATTCGTCCGTCTCGTACGATAACGGCGCTTATGGCTGTCATTAGATGGGAAAAAAAAAAAGGAAAGAACGAAGTTGTTGAAAATTTATGAAAACGTTCTCACACGGCCCCAAGGCAAAATCCTCCCGAGCATTACTAAATCGGTATGCGCTGTTGCGACCGAATTACATACGGAGATAGAGTAGGGGAGAAGACAAATAGGCTGTGAGAGTAAAAGAGAGAAAGAGAGAGAGAGACAGAACGGTCGTGGTGGGATGAGGTGAAACGAGAAGTGAGGAAAGGGGCCGAGAAGGAGAATGAGAAAGAGAGATGCTATGAATTCGTGAGTGACCCGAGATATCAGGGCCACCACCGCGTACCCGGGATTCCCTTCAAGACTTTGCTTCTCTTCCTCGTATATCTAACTGCCCTGGCAACTTTAAAATACACGGACATCGTGTCGTTCCTTCGTTCGTTCGTTCCTTCTTTCGTTCTTTCGTTCGTTCGTTCGTTCGTTCGTTCGTTCACTTTCGCAAATGTATTCCTCTTTCCTACGATGCCACTATAATACGACCGTACTATTCTTTCTTTTTTCTTCTTTTTATCTCTCTCTCTCCCTCTCTCTTTCTCCAGTTATTCTTATCGTCATTGCAAGGCCATACTATATACCTCTTTCTTTCAACTATCCCCCTCCTCCCGCTTCTTCTTTCCTCATCCCCATCTATTTCCACTCCCACCTAGCTTTATTAATTCTCCATCAGGATTTTCTACGTAAAGAAAACGTACCCTGGTGTTGTACTAGCTTCGCGTTAAGGTTCATATTTCTCGGGCAACTTTACAGAAACATGAATCTTAATGCAAAGTGAACACACGGTCTAGTCTCACGTCGGGCGATCTCTTTTATTTTATCTCTCCTTTTGTATTTTTTTTCTTTTTAGTTTTTTAATCGACTAGTTAGTTGGTAAACGGTTTTGAGCAAGTGTCATATTACCTGACAATGCGTACGCAATAACGTTACACGTTACGAGCTTTGATGAATATGTAAAAATTGTAATATATACATGTTTCAACTTATTCTCGTAGAAGTACAACTTATTTATTCATAGAGTAGTAAACGTTGAAACTATAAAATATCCTCTAAAGAGATATATAATAAAAAAAGTAATAATAATTTTTGCAATCAGCTAGTTGGTAATAGATTTTCTGTTGATTTGATTTATTATTGATTAAAAATATCACTTTCGGTTATGAAAAATAGTATACGCAACACGGACAATTGTTAAACGAAAATATCTAACTTACGTATTTATCCAATGGTTATTCGGTCATCCAGAAGAACATATTTATCCTGACTTGAAATTCTAATGGCGATGCCTCTCATTGGATCCTTCTGAAACAGAAGAAAATATGTGTAGAATTTGTTTAAACAGTTTAAGGATAATCAAGTCGAATTATCTCGACTCATTTAATCCGTTAACGCGCGAAGTCGAAAATTCGTTCGTTCGTTCGTTCGTTCATTCGTTCATTCGTTCGTTCTCACGCGAATTAGCCCGATTTACGAGCTCTACTATCAAGCCCGAAGCATTCTTAGTAAGAATAAGCGCGTTCTCTTAGGTAGCAGCTACGTCAAAGTTGTTTCCGACGCACGTTCGCTCGTTATTCTCTCGCTAATTTCGCAGTCTCTCCTCGGCGACGTTCGCGATCGTTTAACAGAGAGAAACAGAAGCGACGTGGAAAACGATGTTGCATTGCACTCTCTCTTTCTTTCTCTCTCTCTCTCTCGCGTTCTCGTTCTCTTTCGTAGAATTTCCTTCCTTCCTTCTACATAAGATGTCAGCCAACCAACCAACCAGCCAACCAACCAGCCAACCAACCAACCAACCAACCAACCAACCAACCAGCTAGCGTCTCTCTTCAGCTTCGACAAGAAGAAGAGAACGAGAACGGCACGTTGCCTTTCCCTGTAAGTTCCATAATAACCTCATCTACGCTGATGGCGAGAGCAACGTGTTTGTCCTTTAATTAAGTGGTATATAGGTACCTTACTCATCGTTGATTTGGTATACCGAGTGAACTCGTGGAGAGCTTACGAGATTCGCAAGCAAAGCTTCCTGAGAAATTTAAAGCTTTCAAGAGGTACTCGCTAATGAGAAATAATTGATAAACCGAGTTTTAGAATGGGAGGTAGAAGATAGTGGAGTTGATAGATGAATAGATAGATATTCAGATAGATAGATAGATAGAAGGGTTACCGCTTCCGAGTTAACGTTAACGTTCTACCAGTATTTAGTAAAGCTGTTTTAAAATTCATCCCGTGATTATCTGTACCCTTTGGAAATACGAAACCTTCGTTAACGAAACGCCAACGGCAACGTCTTAAGGATATATAACTAGAGATAAGTATATACGTAATACCAACACGGATTGATCGACTAAGATCTTACGCTAAAGCTATAGCGTAATTATGAATTACTATACGATGTATTTAACATGGTAAATGCGACCTTTCTCTAACCGCCCCCCTCCCAATCAACGCGAATAAATGAGAACTTTTCCGACTGAATATCTAAACCTTATGATAAATACGCGTACGATAACTGTATTATTTGATGAGCTATTTAAAAAAGTTTAACGACTAAAAAATTAAAAATGAGACTAATTTGAATAGCGGGTAAATGAAATACCGTCGAATATGAAATTGAACTTGAATACGGTACGGATCCTACGGTTTATTATTGAAGGGATGGAAAAAAGATGACGACTGAATATTTTATAATAATTCATTTTCACCGTTCATACCTTTTCTATATAATTTTTTTGATTTATTATCAAAACGTATTTCCATGTCGCGAACAGAAATTTCTGTTATTGTTAAAACAAATCTAATAATTTTATTTCGAGAGAAAGAGAAAGAAAAAGAGAGAGAGAGAGTTAAAATTTATGGACGATTGTTACGTAGTAGAAAATAAAAGGAGGAAAAAATAAAATAAAGAAGAGAAAGCTCAGCTTATTCGATATATACAAACGTAATTAAGATCAGCCAATCTTCTTGTTCTCCTCTTGTTACTCTACGACTAACATGTCTGCATTTTTCTCTTTTATCTTTCCACCTTGTTCAACTCTTTCTATCTCTTTCTCTCTTTTCTCGTTTATCTCTTTTTCTCTCTTCTGGAAGTACTCTTTCCCAACTGGCGACTTTAATTGGCCTCGACCCTCGCACGTCGATGTTGGATCGTGTTTTACGAGCACCGATATGACCACTTTTACGATTCTAGCCTCAGCCGAAAATCAGTCGCGTACACCGTTAAGCTGTGAATGAGGTTGAACCTCTCACTTCTAACATAGTCTCTCTCTCTCTCATTCCCTCTTTTTTTTTCTTTCTTTATTATTTCGGAGTTAATAGATATTTCTACGTTGTAGCATGACAGAAGATTAATCGTTGATAAAGATCGAACGTAAAAGGCTTTTATAAAATGAATGACAGAGAGTCTGATAAATCTCGGTAAAAGATAAAATTGCCTTGTTCGTATCGCTAATGTCGAAATAACAGCCGTGATTTGTTTAAACGAGAGTTCGATAAAACGATGAAGAAAGAGGAAAAGGAGGTTAAGGAGGATGAGGAGAAAGAGAAGAAGTAGAAGGAGGTAAAGGAGAGGTAGGAGGAGGAGGAGAAGAAGAAGAAGAAGCGTTTACCGCATCGACAGAACCATTTTTCAGAACACTCGCTGTACTGAAGTACTCTTATGTTGGGAAAATAATTTACTTTGACGGCCAAGAGTAATGCTATTCCAGAAAGGTTATAGTAAAGTATCGAATAAACGAACGATATCACGGTGCGCACATTTTTACCTCGTACGAGAGTTAAATTTTCTTTTAAAACAAAAAATACAAATAAGAATACTTATATGAAGGATGATTCGAATAAAGTGTTGAGAATTTCTTGTTTCTTCTTTTTTTCTAGAAACGAACAAACACGTCGAATTTATTTTTGTTATTTTTACAGTAATTCAATATTGGACGAGAGAAATAATTTTTCAATGTGCAGTTTAACGTTTTAGAAATTACTTTTTAAGAGTTATAAAATGGTTCTAGTAAATAATATTCGAATAACACAAAATTAATACCACGTTTTATTTGTAAGAAATCGACAAGACACACACGCATACACACACACTTTTCTTCAAAAAAATATGTTACATTATATGAGATTATGCCTATTTCTTTTACTATTATTAATTTCTAAGATAACAACACTTGTTGTAAGATATTATTTGAACCACTCTATATATGATAAAATACAAGTAATCATAAATGTATATACAGCCACACACACACACACACACCAAAATCGATTTTTACACTGACGAATTACGTTACGTTCGATGGATTACTCCAAGCACAGAGAGATGGCCACCAGGCAGCATCCGCTCGATGAAAACAATGGACACTCGTTTGACATCTGTCAGCCGGAAAATAACTTGTCATCGTATTTGATAATGTCGATACTATACGCGTATCGATTATCGAACGGTTACATCTACGCCTCCCTCAAGAGAGATTCTCAACCTTGAATATATGGGTCGGTGGAAAAAAAATGTCGGATTTTTTGCCACGATTAAATGGGAAAATGCGACATTTTTTTTCCTCCCAACTCAATATATTTTTTATTTTATTTCTTTATTCACAACAATAATACTCTTTCGACACGTGCAATGACTTGTAGTTAGCTTATATCGTTGAACAAGTTTCATATTGCGCATAATACTGCATTAGGTGATGCGGAAAAATCGATTCCTCGAATTGATATGAAAAGAGAACGAGAAAGAAAGAGAAACAGAGAGAGAGAGAGAGAGAGAGATTGGCAGTAAAGTAATCACACACTTACAATTAGTGGCAAGCCAATTACTCTCGTAAAAGCATCGAATACCAAGAGCGTTGCATATAGGTGGGAAGAACCGTCCGATTATATCGAGCTCGTTAATTAACTCCAGTATTGTTCTTTACGCACGGGACACTCTCACTTTCTCTGTTTCTCGTTGAAGCGGCGAACGGTATATCGAATTATGCCGTTGAAACGCATCATGATAAAGAGAGAGATAGAGAGAAAGAAAGAAAGAAAGAAAAGCAGACCATATGTATATGTATATATACAATATATATATTATACATATATAGAGACAAAGAGAGCTTTGAACCAAAAGCCTTACTCCCTATCCGTCGATTCGTGTTATCCGGATTTAAACAATTACAAACTACATGCATGCCAGGTCTGTCAAAGTTGTTTCAATCGAAGTGGAATAATAATTACACTCGGTTAAAGCTTGTAATGATAATCTCAAAACAAGTATTAATGTATTGCGAATGACTAGACTACCTGGGATACACGTACGTACATCATAACATACGTATCATACATACTAAAGCTTACAATTAAACGACATTGTTTTAAAGTAGTAAAAGAGAACAATAAAATATGACGGAAAAGAGGGATGGGGGAATAGGAAAATAAACGTAAGAAACAACGACATTGACCGATGTTACTGACGCAGAGAGAGAAAGAGAAAGAGAAAACGTGCATCTCTTTCTCTCTTGTTCTCTTTAAACTCATGCTCTCGAAATTGTTTGCCTTGGCGATTTAATTAAACCCAGCGTTAATTCAATAGACGTGTCCTGAGCAACTAACGAATTACAGTCGCATCTGCGAGCTGGATTAGTAGGCGCGTCGTGTGCCTTCTCTCTCTTTCTCTCTTTCTCTCCCTCTCTCTTTCTCATGCTCTCGCACTCTTGACTAAGCAATGCGTATCGTGTACATGAATATGGTAGTAATTAACCGCGATTGTAGCGACAGCCCTCAAAACGCACTGTGAATACGAGTATACCGGCGCTCTATCGCCGCACGAAATGTCTCCGGAATTCTAATGCGCCCATGCCCTTTATCCTATACCCCCTTCTCTCACCCCCTATCCACAAACCCTCGAATCTACCCGCGTCATTTCAAGATATCTCCTTGCGAGATATATATATTATATTATATATTATATATATATACCTATATATATATACATACGGTACACTTGTATTATATATATATATATTCTCAGTGATTTCGTTACTCATCAGTGAACTTCTATATTAGTCAAGATATCGAAATTTCTCCTTTCATCTCAATATATCTATTTAATCAAAACATATATATATATATATATATATATTGAGTTAGATCTCCCTACATGTATCTCTCTCTCTGGGTTCGATTGGAAAGTTATGCTAATAGGATATTTTTTTTTCCTCGACGTGAGGTCAGTGGACGTTACTGGATACGAATGAGAACAAAAGACAGAGATAGATAGATAGATGTATAGAGAGAGAAAGAGAGAGAGAGGCAAATCTAATAGCAGTTAGCCCTCGTTATTCCTCGCTTATACGGTGTACGAGTACAGCGACAAAGTAAACTGCATCCAGGTGTCGGAGTAGAGCTCGTTAGTGGGTTTACAGGTAGGTCACCATTGTGTAACCACGTAACCAAGCCACTGCATGCAGCTTACTTGGCAAATAATGCTCCCGACTATGTAACTATAAGGAAGGCCGATATTATCTTGGTAACAGTCCATGATAACAAGAAGGAAAATCGCCTGACTTTTCATTTCGGTGTTGGTAAACGCGTGTCTTGCTACCCTGTTTCTAAAACAGAAGATTGAAAAAAAAAATAGAGAAAAATAAGAAGAAGAAAAAAAAACAAGAAAACTTTTCTTACTTATTTCTCTCTACCAGAGTATATTATGTTTATCATTGGCATCGATCGTTCATGTTTTTCTTTCTTTCTTCCTATATCTATCTTCAACGATCTTCAAAACGATCTAGAGAGAGAAAAAAAAAGAACTAGAAAAAGATGGATCGGTTCGGAAGGATTAATCTATTTCTAATCTTAAATACCTGGCAAACTAAAATTCTACCCCTTACCCTTCCAGAATGGTTCTGTAGTTAGGCAAAGGGAAAAGAGTGAGAGAGAGAGAGAGAGAGGGAAAGAGAGGAAACATGATGGAAAAATAAAAAAAAAAAAGGCTCTTGAATGTTTCGCGGTTCGGCAAATACGATAGGACAAAAAAAGGGTGAGAAGAACGACGGTTCGGCAAACAATATAAAAAATGATGGATCCGCCAACAGACGAGCGCGCGCACGCCTGGTGTGTATGGCAAAACGGATGGTAGAGAGAATCCCATTGGTCATTTTTCGACTTCCCGAGCTGTAGCGTGATATCGTTCTAGATAGTAGCGACGTGTTCGACGCGTACAACCAGAACGATGCTAACCAAAATTCCGAGTAAATAGCGGACCGAAGCCGAATGGCGTGAGACCTGCTGGAGGGTGGAACAATGTTGTTGACGAGGAACGGGAGAGAAAGGGAGAGAGAGATAGATACCAAGGAAGAGATGGATATAACGAATCGATGCAGTTTACCTAACCACCTATCCCCCCCCCCCTTTCTCTCTCACTCTCTCTTACTCTCTCTCTCTCATTCATTCTCTTTTTCTCTTATTTCTTCTTCTCTTTTTTCTTTTTACCTTCGCATAAACGATAAATTTTTCTTCCTACTAACGTTTCTTCGATACTGTCATCAACAGTGTGCTTTTCCTTCTTTAAGCACGTCAAGTGACGTTTATTTTTAATAAAAATTCGTCTCGAGTTATACCTTCTAACCCCACCCCTTATAAACTTTTGATATAATATATTATTTATACATATACGCTTATACGTTTATAGTAACATAGTATATATGTCATCTACATACGTATATGTATATAGATAGATTAAATGTATACAAAGAGAGAAAAATTGGGAGAATGCGGGAGGGTTTGGAGATGTTTTTAAAAGGCTTGGGAAAAACGATGACAAGGTATCTCGAATTAGTCTCGAAGAAAAATTTCGAATCAGAAGCAGCTGCAAAAGTAGGTTTGCGTCGATTCCATTGTGAAAACCCAGATTGCTAATCCAAGAAATACGATCGTTCTTTCTATCATAACAGATGGATGTATATCGAATCGATAAATTTACTTCTCCGAATCTTCTTTTCCCATTCTTTAAGATTAATCAAATTTTTCGGAATATTTTCGAGTAAACGAGATACGAATTTCTTTTTTACGTTACTCCATATTATTCTTTTATCAACGAAATCTTTTTAGTTGACATGCAAAAAAAAAATAAAAAAAAAAGGAATAAAAATACGTCGCTTATTTTTTTTTCTGTCATTTATTTAGAGTAAACGAAAAACAATGACGCGAGATAATTAATAATTTGGCACGGCCCGAGATGATACGCAAAATAACTATGTCGTAGAGTGCGGTAGCTTCAGGGAGAAAAGGAGCTTTCCGGGAAATCTCACGAATTTGATCCATAAATATGCCCACGGGGGCCTATCTGTGGAATCTACGGTGAAACTTGTAACCCTAAAATACTCGAGGAATAGCTCCCCGTCACGAAGTCTCTGACTAGCTTTCAAGAGAGAGAGAAAGCTTCGTTGTGGTTACGCGCGTACATGGTATAACGCGCATGTTATATAATCGATCGTTATACCTTCCTTATCCTATTTTTCGTATCTTCCTCTTCCACTTTCTCTTCTTTTTCTTCTTTTACTTTTTCTTCATCTTCTTATTTTCCTTCATTTCGATTTTATTCTTATTCTTTACCGATAAGAAAAATTTTCGGAGTTGAGGTAACAACCCTCGAGGAGAAGAAATATCTCAAATTCCTCCTTCGTTCGAATATGCAAAAGTTGTTCGATATTAAACGAACGTCGTTTACAATCAACGAGATAAGCTACTTGTGAACTATTCCTTTTGTTTTCCTGCGTGTAAAAAATAAACTCTCTTTTATGGATTTATTCCAAAGAGAGAGAGAGATAGAGAAAGAGATAGAGAGAAAGAAAGAGGGAGAAAAAAAAGAGAAGAAAAGAAAAAAAAAAATAAACGACGAGGGAAAGAAGTTAACTACTACTTCAAGTTTTGCGATTAAATCTCGTTAGCTTTTCAAACCCTTTTTCAAACCCTATTCTTTACTTTCCTTTTCTTATTCTATTTTTTATTTATTTATTTTTTGTTGTTTTCTTCTTTTTGTTTTCTTTTTTTGAAAGAAGGAAAAGAAAAAAATAAAAAAGAAAATTTATGTGCATTTCTAAGAGAAAAAGGGGTGCGTTGTATCGATCGATCGTGAACGCCGATGGATAAGATATAATATGGAATATTTGTCCTTGTTTTTTATCCGAATTTCACTCGCGTTTATCTACGTTGAAAAAGTGAGCGAGAAATGTAAAAGAAGATGAGGACAAAGAAGAATAGGATTTGAATCTAGCGTGTTCTGGTAAATCAGACAAACTTCCGACGAAAATCCTTCCAACGAAAATCCTTCCAACGAAATTGGAATCGAAACATATAAGGAATTTCGATAAAATTCATGGAAATCAACTCAGAATGTATATCGTGCGTCTCCAAGGAGTTGCACTTCCAGGAAGGGTTGCAAGTATAAAGTCATTTGACTTTTAGTCAGACGAACTTCAACGCGGATCAATCTATTCGTATATTTTTACATAATATTTTCTTTCATCCTCCCCCTTTTCCCTTTTATTTCTTCTCCTGTATTTTTTTGTTTTTTTTTTGTTTTTTCTTCTTCAAAATATTCTATCTCTCGTCATTTTATTTCGCGTTTAGTTTTACGCAGTATCAACCTTAAACAATAAATGCAACGATATGCAAGTAAAAACAAATCCGTATGAACAAAAATAATATTTAAATCGTATTCGTATTTTTGGTTTTCATTATTTGGAGGAAAACAATCAAAAAATATCTTTTCTTTTGTTTTTTTTTCCTTTCCTTCTCTACGCAAATAGATAAAACGAAACGAATATATGTGCGTTGCAATCTAATATAATAATAAAGTAATGTAATTTTTATTTTCTCGTAAAAAAATGCATATAGTTTTGTGAATAGAAAGCCATAGTAAAATGTGAGCGAGTGAATCAGTAAGAGAAAAGAAGAAGAAAGAAAGAAAGAAAGAAAGAATAAAAGAACGAATGTTACAGGACGGCGTTACAGCATTCGTAACGATACACTTACAGGCAAGAGCTTTCTGCAGTTTCCTCCAGCTATCTATCCATCTAGCTAGTAACCTAGCTAGCTATTTCTATAGTAAAGCTCCTAACGCGCATACACAGAAACTTGATGCAGAATAGCACGTTAGATTATTGCGTATTTGGCCTGGTCGGTGGATACCGAACAGGATGCTAGCAAGCAAGCATATCCGTAATACTGGTTGCTAGTGCATACGAGATATGTACTTTTATTACATAAACGTGTAATACTTAGAAGAAAAGGTGTAGGTATCTCGTCTGGCAAAAAAATCCCGACATCCTCTTAAAACTCCATGAAACGAAAATCTTTTCTCTCTCTCACACACACACACACATACATACATACACAAACACACACACACACACATATACTTTATATTATATTTTTCTCTTTCTCTTTTTTTTTTTTAGTTTACTCAAACGACAGCTCTGAATTTTACCGTACCTTTAGCATAATATTTTAAATTCAAGCTTCATTCTTTTTTACACTCGACTCGAGATCGATCCACCGAACTCCGATACAAAAGGGTTGCCATTCATGTCGGGATACGGGCCAAGGAGAAAGAGAAAGAGAAAGAGAAAGAAAAAGAAGAAGAAGAAGATAGAGGAGGTGGAATAGCAGGGGTAGGTGGGTTGGTTAAAGAGAAAGATATAGGAAAGAAAAGGAAAGGAAAGGAAAGGAAAGGAAAGGAAAGGAAGGAAAAGGGGGGAGAGAAAAGAGATTCCAGAGGCTGCAAGGGGTTGCGTGAAAACTTAAAGTCCGTCGATACAATGGCTTTTTGTAAGAAGACTACGACAAACCCCCTCGGGGTGGTGACACAAGGAAAGTAAGAGCCCTAGATCGCATGCAACCCTTCCTTTCTCTTATACATCGTACTCTCGACACGTCAAAAGACGAAGAAGACGAAAGAGCAAAGAAAAAAAAAGAAAAAAAAAGAGAAGAACTAAGAGGGAGAAAGACAGAAAGACACACAGACAGACAAACAGACAGACAGAAAGAAGCCTACTTTTGGTGAGGCCAATATATATTCATATACATATCAATATATAACATCGATATATCTGACGCATAACTTATGTTACCTAATATATTATTAACTTTTTAACTACCATTGGCCTATTAGTAGGCTTTTCGTCAACAACGCCGAACAACCTATTAATCGGTTTTTATGGCAAACAATTATTATATGAACACTAATTTGTTATTTAGTATTAAGGTACAATTTTATCTGAGCATACGAAACGCACAGTTACTCCTGTGCGACAGTCAATCACAGAATATGTGATTGAGCGACCGGTTGGATGTGCGTATGCCGTTGAAATGTTAACAGTCGATAAAGTATTAACATATTTATATGAATCCATTTTTATACTTTTACAACCTAAACGTAACGCCGTCATACGAATCCTCCAACTTATTATTTCTCTCTTATCCTTTATCTTATTTCGAAAATGATCATCCTTGAATTATACGGACAAGAAAATCAACACCTGTGTATAGGCTTTGTTATTTCGTCTCGTGCAAATAAGACAAAAATGACTAGCTTCCACACGTACGTGCCCACACCACGAACGTTGTCTCGTGTGTTCAACGTCTTCCTCCTTCCAAACTCCACCCCTTCCACCCTCAAGCCTCTCTTTTTCCTATCCTTTCAGCGATCCTCGTACGGCTTCTCCTCGCGGACGATGAAAAAGGGAATGAAATTCTTTTATTCCGAATATGTCACCTTCAAGGTAGGTACAATAACTCGAGCTCTTGTATGCGCCTGCGCAAGAGAGAGAAAGATATATACAGAATGAAAAAAAGAGAGAGAGAGAGAGAGAGAGAGAGAGAAAGGGGGTGGGATAGGAGGAAAGGAGAATCGTATTCAGAGCATCGCAGCAGCGGCAGGTCACAGGGAAAAAGGCGAGAAAAATCGAGCTACTTTTTTCTATCTCCTCGTCTCGATTCTCCCCGTTTTCTTTTCTTCTCTTCTTACTCCTTGTCGTTTCTCCTCATCCTCTTCCTCCTTCTCTTCCTCCTCCTCCTTCCACATCAGAGTAATTTTTAAAGGTCGCTTGAGCTCGACGGCACGACGAATACGAAGACTACCACGACTACCACGACTACCACGACGACGACGAGAATGAGGATGAGAACGACGAGAAGGCGAATGATAAACGATCCTTAGCTAATTTAATGGCTGCTTAGAAAAAGCATTTTGATCTGCCGAGAGTACTTGAAGAATAAAATATAATAGAAAGAAATGTAGGATTGAGATATAGAGTTTAAATTCTTTACTTTTAGTTCGATTTGTCTTTTTCTGTGTATATATGATATATGTTATATATATGTGTAAACAACTTTTCTATCCATTCCACTTCTGATATCGTAAGTTCTAATGATCGTACCTTTTCCATAAGATACATAAGGTGCGTAAGAAGGGTAACTTGAGAGAACTTGAGAGACGAATGTTCTTTACTATGAGTTTATTTCATAACAACTTATAGACTATTCTTCTCACTCTTAACTGATTAACTAACCCCAACTCTTCATTCTAAAATAATACCTCCGAGTGACTCTCGAACTATGATCTGTGTCCCTTATATATTCTTTATACTCTTATCTTAGAATATCGATGTCATAAGTAAGCATCCGCACACACTCATACATCCTGGGTCTCGCCGACAGTCCCTTTGTACTGTTTTGTCTCATCTGCTTCCTTTATGCAACACGCTAGCTGAGGCTACGCTACACACTCATACTAATGCGGGCGTCATATACGCACGAACCTGCATCTTCTCATAAGGAAGAAATAATATAGAATGATCAAAGCTAAAATGTTTACATATATGAACCACGTTAGTATTCGTACAGGCTTCTCTCTACTGTCAATTTGAAATTAATTGATATAAGCTTATAATACAAAGTTTTACAAATCTTATACACAGAATGACCAATTTACGATTATTAAACTTTCAAATCGATATAAATTTTATTTTTAAAAAATATTTAATTGTTAGAGAAATATATTATTTTACTTAAATAATCGTAATAACTCCGTCTGCAGTTCTCTGAGTGAATTGAGTAGCTCAGAGACCCTGTTGCCGGTCCCAAGCCCGGATAAAGGAGGAGGGTTAAGGAGCAAGGTTAGCCACCTACTCCCCGTAAAATAGATTCCTGGCTCAGAGAAAACAGGGACGTTAGCCTCGAATAACGGACGGATTCACGGGAAAAAGACCAAGGTAAGGAAATCGATTCACCTAATGGAACATAGAATGGTCAAAACAGTAGGCGACGATAAACCACAAGGATGCAGACCACCAGAAAGACCCCTAAAAAGATGACGAGACAGGTGGACGTCAACTTTTCAGAATGACTCAGTCCAATAAAACACAGGTCTCAGGCCTAACGTAAGAAGAAGAAGAAGAAAATACGTAAATCGATACAACTAAAGTATTTGAATCTACGTATATAAGATGGATAATAAAAATATTATTATTTTTGTAAGTAATATTTACAATTAGTAAATCCCTTTATTTTGCATTCTTCAAATATCTTTTCAGACGATTAGGCATATTCTGGTGAGACTAATTTTGTTAAAATAAAATACATGTTTTCTAATATCAAACTTATATCGATTTAAAACTTTAATATTCCTAAAATATGTTTATTTTTTTTTATAATGTAAAAGAATTTTGATATATCGTACTACAAGAAAATATTGATTGATTTAAATTGACAATAGTAGTTCGAATATTTCTGTATCTCCCTGTACGTATGTGTACACGTATATCGAACAAATTGGCTTCCCTCTCTTTTCCTCCCACTCTCTTGCTCTCTTATTTCTCTCTCAACCGACATTATTTCGATATTGAAAGAGCTCTCGTTGTTGCTAGTACTACATATCGTAGGAAAGATATTGAGAGAAAAAAGAAAGATTCTGCACAGGGCCGGAATAATTACACCAATAGCTATGTGCATATGAAAAAAAAACAGACAGGTATGGAGAAAGAGAGAAAGAGAGAAAAAAGAGAGAAAGAGAGAAAGGAAGAAAACTTTCACGTGGTCGTACATTCCACATCGCTACGTCAGAACGAACGAACGACAGCTCGATTCTACGTGCCACTATACCTCTCTCTCTCACTCTCTCTCTCAACGTAGAAACCCCTATCATAACTACTCGTTCGCTCCGATAACTGCCAATAATTTCATTTTCCTCAATCTTCATCCAACCGTTACGATACCTTATCTATCTATCTGTTTTCACCGAACTTGTTCTTCACACAACGTTGATCGCAGTATCACCTACGAATAAGTGTCAATTTTCTTTTCTATTTTTTATGAAAAAATTTGCAATTCATATTTAATAGAAGAAAAAGAGAAGTTTCTTTCAGTAATAAATTATAAAATTATTTTGAAACATTCGTAAATAACTTAAACATTAATAAATACCTAATATCACGATCAGTTTATTGTTTAATTTTAATTGAGAAACATTTAGAATGAACTTTAAAGATTTTTTTATAATCTTTATGCACGAAGCTTTGCATTCTTTAGTTTTTCACTATTTAATTATAAAATTAATCGAATTAATAATAAAATATCTAATATACTGTAACAGTTATTTGTGATTTCAT
Source organism: Mischocyttarus mexicanus (assembly GCA_023678845.1). NCBI lineage: Eukaryota > Metazoa > Arthropoda > Insecta > Hymenoptera > Vespidae > Mischocyttarus > Mischocyttarus mexicanus. The sequence continues at coordinate 1,021,652 of JACGTP010000011.1, read as the reverse complement.
TAAATTTTGTCTCTCGCTGGTTTGAAGATCTTAAATTGATCTACTTAGTTTTTAACTTTAGATGTTGTTTGTTTGAAATTTATGGCCTTGCAAGTAGGAAACTCGCTTAACGATGCAACAAACGTAAGCGTTACCCTTTTCAGACGAACGAACACGAGTTATCTTCTTATTTTCAAAAAGAAAAAGATAAAAAGAAAAAAGATCTTTCTACTTTACGTACGATGGGTATCATTTTTACGCTTCGCGTAATCGAAATTCAAGACATACCTAAACTCTTGCGCGTACGAATAAGGTATGCATGCAACTCGTGTATCGAAGTAAGATGCATAAATGAGAAAAAGATGAAAAAAAGTATAAAGAAGAGAGAAATAAATAGCTCAGACAAGCATATCCTCCTTCCCGTTTTCCTTCTAACTCTCTATCTCTCTCTCTCGGGTCACGACCTTCTGCTCACCTAGTATACGCTTTTCATGTGTTCATTATACCATGTATGTGTATCTATAATATATATATATATATATATCTACAAAACGAATACATTTCATAGATCTGCCTATGTATTAGTGGGATTTATTCCATGGCGAACAATTAGTATGATATTTATGTGGCTTGCAAGGCACGCCATCGTTCATATTACCTGAAACATGAGCTAGCATAATACATATGTATTTATGTATATATGTATATTCTATAGTTGCATGATAGTTATTGTTACGTATAATAACGTAATATTTGGTTAGGAGAATAACAAAAAAATTACTTCGTATTTTAATGCAAAAGTCAAACAAGTTTTTTTTCCTTTTCATATTTAACATCTAGCCTTTTTCAAATGATTTAAAATTGCTTTTCTGCTCTACGTTTAGTTCCTTATCAATATTATGACCGTTAATAAGCCCGGTTTTGCACGAGTTTTTTTATTTTTTGTATAATTTCATCGACTTTTCAAGTTGTTATTTATCGATCTAAATGAGATGCATCCTTGACATAGAAATTTCAAGATTGAAAACACGTTAACCAATACGCATGCAGTATCACGCGTACAGTTATCGTATCATATAAATAAATGTTACAAATTTATTTATTAGGATCTTGAATAAGTTTTCGCCATTTTTTGACACAAAATAAAATATTTATTTAAAATATAAGATTGAAAATATAAGGAAAGGCAAGGTTCAAGGTTAAGGTGTAAGATTCAATAAAAGGTTCTAATTGTTCGTCCTGAAACTTTGTCAGTGCGCCAGAACGTTCCTTATTCTCAAGTTGAAAATCATTATTTTTGAAGCATCGAAAGCAGTCTTTGCATATTGTATCCGACAGAGAATTGTCGTCGTAAGTCTCAACAAGAATTCTGTATGCTTCAGCAGCAGATTTCTTTTGAATAAAGTAGTGCAATAACATTCTCCGCACAAACACTTTAGTTGACACAAAAATAGACACTTTCAGAAGCAATAAACAAACACGTGGTTAAGATTATAATGAAATACCATAGACTGTAATTGAAGGTTACATACAGTACTTCCTTACCGATACATTGCCATTCGAAATTCTATGCACGGAGTACTACTAATGCCATTTTTTAACAAACGGCAAGAATTTATTTAAGGTCCTAGCAGATTCGAGAACATATGAAGTAACATTTTCATCGAACCAATATTATTAGCGTGTAATATGAACGAGTATTGTATTTTTGTACACGTAGATCGATTTATTCTTCTAAAGTTCAAGAATCACCCTTTCGCAGCGAACAGCGTTTTTAGACGTTCAAACAGAGTTGCTTTCTCCGAAAAAACTCCGCTTTTTAGCGCCGTTCATTTGTTATCAGTAACTGCCCAATAATGTCCATTAAGTTGTTGTCGTTTGTTAGTAAGTTTGCTTGTTTTTGTCCGCGCGGTAGATCTTTCACCGCCACACCAGTTGCCTAGAGCGCAATTCAATTTTAAGCGCACCGTCGCGAAAGAGTTAAGATGATTATTCAAAAAAAAGAAGAAGTAGATATGATTTTATAAAAAATACTGTTCAGTATGATTTGAAATTCCATATGATATTACACATCGGATTTCATCGTACACGTTTCTCCTATCCGATGATGAGATAATAATGAGGTAGTTAACAAACTTCTCATCTAGTATTCTCTTTCTCTTTCTCTCTCTCTCTCTCTCTCTCTCTCTCTCTCGCTCTTCCCCCTCTCTCTTTTTTATCTCTTTACCCATCTCTCTTTCACAATGTCAATAAAAAATAACCGCAACGAGAAATTAAATTCCTCTTCGATTTCAAATTCCGAAAGCGCGTGTGTACTACATCACACACATACACACATACATAAATAGAAAAGGTAGAGAGAGGGGGGTAGGGTCAGAATAAAAAGAAAGAAAGAGGGGACAAAAAAACCCCTCTCGAACGCGCCATGGGAAATAAAAATTCAAATGTGCAAATTTTACTGGTATGCGGAAATAAAAAAAAAAAAAAAAGGAGAAAAAAAAATCTGGCCGTCGCGTGGCAAAACGGTCGAACATGGAAATTCTAATTGAGCCCGGTGGTTTTGTGGAACGAAGGCTTGGCTTGAAAATTATGCTCATTGATTTTCTCTGTGCTCGACTTTCGAGATACTCCTTCGCTTCATCGTTTCACCGTTCTTCTTACAAACAAGAAAGATCTTTTTCTCAGTCTCTTACTCTCACTCACTTTCATCTCTGTCTGTCTTTCTTTTTTTTTCTCTCGAAAAAAATTTCCATTTGTAAAATTTCCGTCGATTAGGTGCTCTCGACGAGTGAAGATGATTTAAGAGAGCAAAAACCAAAGAGAAAGGGAAAAAGTAAGAGGAAATACTATTCGAAATTCCACCAGCAAATTCATCTGAGAGAAGAGACGTTTGCTTTAAGCAAACCAAATCCTAATTTTTCAATTCATTTATCCGATTTTTTACGTTTATCAAAAAGTTGGATACAATTAGTATCAACTATAGGCGACTTTTTTCTTTTTCTACTTCTACCTTAGTAAGATTGATTAAAAACGCTTGATTATTTTTTCCCAGCTAAAATTTATATTCAAATAATATGGTACATGTATGATATGTAAAATCGAAAAAGTAGAACGAAAAAATTAAAAGTTTAAAAAGTTTTTTTTTATAATACAGTTTTTAAAAGCATACTACCAACGATTTTGCTCTTTTCTGGTATTTTTTAATTTTTTTTTTTTCGTAGCATTGATTATATACGGCTTTCAGTACAGTTAACAAATCATTGAACGAATTCTCTTTACGTACGTACCATAAAAATCGTTAATATGTATTTATTTTTTCACATAAAATGTTCTAGTAGAGAAAGAAAAATTGTTTTTATATTTAAAATCCATTAACATTAATGAGATTTTTTGTTGTTTAAAAACTTCACAGAGATGAACTGTTCTTAATATGGTACCGGTTCTGCTTATGATATAAAATAATAATGTAATTGTCGTAATGTACAGTTTGTCTCAAAAGTTTATAATTTATCAAACATAGAAAAAAGATTAGAAATTTTGTTTTGTTAGATATATTTGAAGTAATTGCATTATTGCAACCTCAAAACTGTAGATTCGTATGTTCGAATAAAACTGAAAATATATCATATTTCTATTAATAAACTAATAATTAATGTTATATTTTGTTATTATTATTATTATTATCTTATCTTTTGTAAAATGACTTTGTTGATACTATCTGTAATATTAAATTAAAGTACACGAACAATATCGAGGATAATTTTCTCTTTTTTATCTCGTATATAAAAAAAAAAGGAAAAGAAAAAAAAAGAGAGAAGTAAAAAATAATAAAAAGTAGATAGACAGGGTTAAAAAAAAGAGTGGACCATTGTTTTGGTTCGTTCGATGCACTAGATACACTGAAGTCTCGTTTTTCCTTTCGTCAACAACGTCACTCCAATTTGTCAGAGCCTTAGAGAACCAAGCTTCGTCCTTCCGCTTACAACCTTTTCCTTCCTTCCACCCCTCTCGTCATGAGCGTGTTGCCAACGTGAAAAGCCGAGTTGACTGTTTCCCTTCTCATCGTCCCTTCTAGTCGACATAATGAACCGCATTTTAGCGGTGACATCGCCACGTCATCTTGACGAAGACGAGGAACCACGAAGAAATGGTCAGGACTTTGTCTATCCCCATCCTTCAGATTTTTTTTATCCTTCTTGACAATGTTGCTTGGTATATTATATATATATTTATTTTATACGAGAGAAATTTCTTCAATCCTCGAATTTATTTTAACGCTAAGCTGATCATGTTGAATGTTACGTTTAGGTAAAATATGTGTAAAGAAAATCATATACAGGTTACCCTCCTTTAACACGGTAGATAGGTTCCTAGAAAATTCCGTGTTGTGTGAAACCGTCTTGTATGAGATCCAGAGCCAGTACAAAAAGGGGAGTTATACTGTGTCTTTAAGACTGCATGCCTTGCCACGGCTGTCGAAGTACAGTGCTGTACAAAAGTTTTTGCAATTTACGAATCGTGTTGGAGCGAAACCGTGTTAAAGGATGCCGTGTTGTAGGAGGGCTACCTGTACTTGGATCATCCAGATTTTCCTTAACCCTTTGAGTTTTTGGTACATTTGCGAAAAGTGCCAATGACGATATATCGTGGCGCATGCATTGGCGTTTTATTATACGCATCACGAGAGATATGTACCTCAAAATAATTTGATAAAACGCTAAAATAGTTCAAAAAGTACATCATACTATTACTCCGATTGGGATTCATCGATATAAAATAAACAAAGCGCTATTGCGCTCCTTGGATCTTTTCGTACTTATTTAGAGAAAGCGCGGTTGCGCTGTTTGGGATTCTTCAATAGTATTTTTTCAATACTCCATTGAGACTCAAACGGTTAAAAATGTTGTTTCGCTTATTAATATAGAAATTGTTAATTAATATAAATTTGAGAAACAATATAAAGTATTTGTTTAACGTGTAAATAGTGTAAATAAATCTAGTATTATTAAAGTGAAACACAATTACGTCTCTATCTGAGTCTCACCATCCCTAAGCGGAGAATATAACTTATTATATATGTAAATATAACAATTTTATTAAAAATTATAATGTACAATAAATTAATAAAAATTGCTAATTAAATGTCGAGCTTTTTTTCAATTTGACATCGTTAATCCTTGGAAATTGACATTAAGCTTTTGCATGTAGAGACGGTGCATAGATAGAATAAATTAAAAACTTATTCCAAGTTGAAGGAAATTAAAATAAAATCTAGATTAAGTTTTATTTTAATATTAAGCAGTCTTTGAAGACCTTTATTAGAGATATCTAATTTATCAAATCTACACGATTTTTCCTTGTTTTATAATTTCATGTTTCTTGTATTATTTATTATGATTGAAATGTATAAAGGAGGAGAAAAAAAATATAATGCTTTATTGTATCATTCAATCATTGTCAATTAAAAACTTTAAAGCTACTTGGTAAATAATTTAAAATTACCAATACTTGGTTAAAGAGATTTGAAAATAAGGTAAGATTATTACCCATTAGAGAATTCGTCAAAGTATTAAAATATCACGATGAAAATCAAGGTCATTATTTTCTTTAGTTACTTTCTAAAGTGTTTATAAAGTAGATCGATCAAAATCGATCGATCTGTCGTCGAGAGTAAAACTATCCTACTCTCATTTTACATATTAATTTCCAATAAAAGATTAACTACCTTAAAGTCAACGCTTTGAATAGGCAACGAGATAAAAAGAAAAGAGAGGAAAAGAAAAGAAAAAAATAAAGGAAGAAAGGGAAAAAGGAAGGACAAGAAAAAGAGGTAAAACAAAATGAGGAGAAAAAAACAAAAAAGAAAAAAAAAAAGGTTCCATCATACCCCCTATTCTCTATTGTTTTCGAAACTTACACTTGTTAGGTAGAACAATAGAGAATCGTTCATGGTATGATCGCGGTTTGACGTATCGAGCATCCCGTAGAATCATCCCGTGAATTTCCCTGGAACGTTGAAGCCTCCATTGTGCTTCGCGGCAGGATTCAAAGGATTAACCCGAGCTCTTCAACGACTACTATCTATGGAATCGCATAGATATAGGATACACAATGGCCGTCAAGTTATCTATTTGATTTTTCGAATTTTCTTTCAAATATCATTTGCGAAAAAAAAAAAATAAAACGGCAACGTAACATAACCAAAATGTATAACATTCTCTCTAACACGATTTATTTTTATTTGTTATGAGCACGTTAATAAAAGTCAAGGGAAATACATCGTTAACCATTTGCGGACGATCGCTGCATGTATGGGTTTTTTGTAAACCATCAATTTGGTCGAGCAACTCATATGTGCGTTTGACTAAAACAACTGACAGAGTCAAAAAAACACATATGTGTCTTTATTGCCGAGGAACTTATATTGAATAATATTTGCTATAAAAGATTATTTTCGATATTTGTTATAATCTTGAATCTGTATTACATCCTAATTTGTTATAATCGTATTTCCTGTTTTTGAATTAATGGGTTCTTCCGTAAAATAAAATAAGATAAAATAAAATATGCACTCGATAAAAACAACTGATAGAGAAAAGACGTTCGGCCACGCAATACGGTTTGAGTCGTACCGTCTCGTCCACAAAGGGTAAACGAAACGCGAATAGATTCGTTCTTGCATAATTGGTTGGTTACGTTATTATTTATATTTGATTTCACGAACTTCTTTCTTTTTAAATATTATTTACGGTAAAATGTAATCCAACATATCGCGATATAAATAACTTTGTTTCATCGGTATACTATTTCATCATTTTAAATATAAATTCAAAGAATATTAGTTTTTCAAACAGTACTTTCCGGTGAGCGGATTTATGCACAATGACCGATAATTTATTAAATTCAATTTAACGAAATTTCTTTGAAATATTATATTTACGGTAAAAAAATAAACACACCACAAAAAATAGATAACATTATCTCATTGGTTTATCATTTGCAATGATTATTTAAAATACAAATTAACTCCGCCTGCAGTTCTCTGGGTGAATTGAGTAGCTCAGAGACTCTGTTGCCGGTCCCAAGCCCGGATAAAGGAGGAGGGTTAAGGAGCAAGGTTAGCCACCTACTCCCCGTAAAAAAGATTCCTGGCTCAGAGAGAACAGGGACATCAGTCTCGAATAATGGACGTATTCACGGGAAAAAGAACAAGGCAAGGAAAACGATTCGCCTAATGGAACATAGAATGGTCAAAACAGTAGGCAACGATAAACCACAAGGATCCAGACCACCAGAAAGACCCCTAAAAAGATGACGGGACAGGTGGACGTCAGCTTCTCAGAATGACCCAGCCCAATAAAACACAGGCCTCAGGCCTAACATAAGAAGAAGAAGAAGAAGAAAACAAATGAAGAAAACAACTGTTAACTGAATATATGGGAAAATGATTAAACGATTTGTATCTCAACTGTAGGCCAAAACCTATATTCGTTTTAATTATCCTACTCGATCATTTAAGTTAACGATGCTCGACATTCCCAAATGAAATTGGCTAGTTTAGTTAAAATTACTCATCGGGCTGATAACATCCTCGCGAATGATGACCGATTACCAAACTAGAAAATAAATGAGCAATGAGTATGATCAAGAAAATAGATAAGGTAATTCCAATGATCTTATGTTATACTTAACATGGGACCAATGGTAACTTTTGAAATATCAAACGTGGATATATATATATACACATACATACGTGTTTAAGTAAGTAAAATGTGTGCGTGTTTACGTTCAACACGCCATCCTCATCCTCTTTTTTCTTTTGCAATCGATCGCTAACGTCGACTTTTTTACCATCGGTCATCTCGTACTATTGACCTGAGTGAACTGCGTGCTCATGAGTACTATACTACCTTTTGATGCTCTTCATTACTTCCAAAAGCACTTTTTTTTTTCTTTTTTTCTTGCGGTACATGCTTTTGATTAGAAATTCGACCTAATATGTAGGTACTACGGAATGGATGAAAGATAGTTTGAAAAAAAAAGAAAAAATGAAAAAAGAAAAAAAAGAAAGACTAGATAATTGATAATGAAATTCGTCGAGTACATAAATGAAATGAAAATTAATTAACACGGATGAATGTGCAATGCCAAATTTGTATAATGCCCTCGAGGAATCGCTAGAGAATAATAATACGTTTCGTATATACCTCGTTTTGTAATATTTATATTTAATAATACAAATATTTAATTGCAATAAATGGTTTATTGTTTTTTTAATTCATAGAATTAACCAATTAAGAAAAAGAAGAGAGATGGCAAATATGCAACGAAAGATTCGAGATCGTAGAATACGTAATAGGATATTTTCATGAAAATAATTATTAGCCTGTGACTGAACGTAAGAAATGAACGAATAAAATAAATTTAAAAGATTATAAACAATATCTACTAATAATATTCTACTCTATGTTTGTAAGGTTGAATAAAAACATTATTATCGTCTAATTAGCTAAAATTAAATTTGTTTAATTATCTACAATATTAATTTAATTTAAATTATTTACAAATTTAAGGTACCGGATAACGTAATAGCAGCAAACAAAAATATTAATCAAATATCTAAATGAAAAAAAAATATTATCTTATCTTTTCCATCTTTGTCATTCATTCAACCAGCTATTGTTTTAATGAAAAAGATTTGCGAAGAAAGAAAGAAAAAAGAACAAAATAAGAAATTGTCCTTGAAAAAGATGACCTTTCGATTAACGTAGCCGGATTCATTCAACAAGGAGAAAAAGTAAAGAAAATCCTAGAAAAGGTTTGGAATACTCCAACCACGTTTCCTTTTTTTCGCGAGCGGACCCGTTGGAAGATAACGTCGGGAATGTTGATGGACTCTGGACGTGATATCTTGCCCGTTGAAATCGAGCCGAGTAAAGTTGGACTTTCTCTCGTTCTTCCTTTCTATCTTTCTATATGTTATTTTACGTGTCACGGATGGTAGAAAAGCAAAAAAAAAGAAGAAGAAGATCTAGGGACGAATGATGACAAGGATGGAATTCCCTGTACCCCGAGATTGAATCTGTTGGGTCTGGTTAAGACTAACAGCAACGAACGGTGGACACGAAGATGAGCAGATTTCTTGAATGAAAGGAAAGAAAGAGAAAGAGAGAGAAAGAGAGAGAAAGAGAGAGTTACGTAACATCAAAGATGGGAAAGTTGCTGAACGCTTGGTGGAAATGAGGTCAACGAGGTCCTTAAGGATTTCGAAGGAACTCGAAGGAACGATGCCTCGGACCTGAAAATGCCATCGTCTTCGAACGTTATCACGTGAAGTATAGACGAGTAAGTGGTAAGAAAAAGAAAAAGAAAAAGAAAAAGAGAAAAAGAGAGAGAGAGAGAGAAAGAGAAAGTAGATGATGACGGCACAGGTGGGTAAAGTCGTTCGCTGTGACCGAAGATCCTTGAAATGGGAATGGGGAAGAAGCATCAAAGAAGAAAGGACATCGAGACTTTTCAGTTCCCGACTGAAGAGAACTGCCTTGTGCGACCGGAGTAGACATCCTTCCAGGAGAAGTAGACGAGTTCCCGCGGGATCAGGCGTTGACCAGGACTGGAAAGAAGCTATGAGAGAGAGAGAGAGAGAGAGAGGTGAGAAAGAACGTGACGAATAAAGACGAGATATTTTTCCTTTTTTTTTCCTCTCTCTTTTTCAATATCTCCCTGGAATTTAGAATATAACTTGAAAATATATAACTTAGAATTTTATTTAATTTAAGAATTAGATTTTTATCCGATAAAATAATAACAAACACACAAAGTACGGAGAAAAGAAAAGTAAAATATTGTATATAAAGAAGGGAATCTAGAATTGTTTATTTAATTGTTGATCTCTTTATGGCCATTCCAAATCCTTCTTTTCTTATTAAGGATATAAAACGTTCTAGTTAAGAAAACTTATTACGAAGTGTACAGAAAGTATAGTATCTCTGATTCATTGCGAAATAAATAAAAGCGAAGCTGACTAAAGCGTGTAATCCTAGAGACATCTGAAAAGATTTACATGCGTATGTATAGTATACGTGTGTAGGTATTTATATATGTATTTGTACGTATACGTGTGGAAGCACAACCGTTTCTCGATATTTTTTTACTATTGAGTAGTTTCTATTTTTGAGAACTTACGAGTTTAGTTTAATCTGTTAAATAAATAACGATTATTTTATTTTTTTTAAGACTAACTTTCGCTTGAAAAGAAAGTAAAACTAAGAGAAACGTATTATTTTATTGTGTTCGAATTTACGACTGTGCATGTATGGTCCAATCGAATTAACATTTTGACAGGATGTTGCTTCGACCTACTTGAAAAAAATTTGAGAGGCCAGAATGTGGTCTACGATAAGTGGTGCATTGTGCGGTTGCTGAAAATTGTCTGCTTTTTGAGAACAAAATAATAATGTGAAAAAAATCACGAAAAAATCGTGTCTTCCAGTAAATCTTGGTTTATTTCTCGGTAACTAATAGTCTTGGGTAGAAAATTAAAAATTTAAAAAAAAAATAAAACAAATATGAACCTAAAAAGACTTGAACACGCGACACCACGATTACGAGCCTGTGCCCTTAGCCACTCGGATATCAGCAGATTGTGTTAACTGTAGCAATAAAGATATGATCGTTGGACCTTAATATTAGCGTTACTTGATAATACTAGTCAACATCTATAAGTATGTAAAGTTTAAAAAATATCTGGGGGGGGAGGGGATACGACTTGTCCAAACCCTTGTAAGATAATTTCCTAGATAAAACGGAATCTTGGATGGACTGAATCCGACACTACCCCAGAAAATTAGACTTCGATTGTCTATGAAAAGTTTCCTCCTACCGTAAAAAGAAAATCAAAAAACCGAGTTGCTGTACACCTCTTCAGACATTTTAAGAAAATATTGAAGATTTCTCGGAGAATTTGCAGTAAGTACAAAAATTAAAAATTGTATCAGTAGAATATAATAGAACAGGAGGTTTTTGCATTTCATCTCTTGTTATATCATTTTCTCCTGATAAGGGAGAAAAAAGGATGAAGCAGTTGGAAAAAGGGATGCAGGTGGCGATAAGGGCTAGAGGATAGTGCGACCAGTCGAGGAGCTATCCTTCTTTGACGGAATGAGAGTGGCTGCATTCCCACGGGAACTACAAGAAGGACAGGGATAAAGTCATGAGCGACCGAAAATAAAGAAGAAGGAAGGAAAGAAGAAAAGGGAACAGAAAATAGAGAAATAGAGAAAAAGAAAGAGAGAGAGAGAAGATAGAAATCAAAGCCAAAACGACTCGCCATCGAGAATCTAGCTGAAACAGCTAAGGAAAATGGAAAATAAAGTGAAGGAAGCTAGCTAGCTCGCTGGAGCTTTCTTATTTCTACTTTTTGTCTTCATTTTAGATTTTCTTTTGCTCCCGTTCCCTTTTATAGACTCCGTTCGTGATTTTCAAAAGCGTCGGACCGTTAATTTCATGCCGATCAAGTAAAGGGAAAGAGATACCAACTGGGATTGGGAGGGGGGTTTTATAGAATAGGAATGATTTGAAAGGAAACTGACTTTCGATGAGTAAGTTTTCGGTAAGTAGAGACAATGTGAGCTCGTTCTGAAGTAGGAAAGAGGTGAATAGAAAGAGACAGAAAGAAAGAGAGAGAGAGAGAGAGTCTTGACGAAGAGTAGGACGGTTTGGGATAAAAAGAGGAATAATTTACTAGCGTCGAGGAAAGTATTCCCGTCGTACAAGTTGGTAACTCCGCCCCCACAGTTACTAGCGGCTTCCAGCGTTAAAAGCGATATTCCGTAAGTATAAGCCAACTTTCTCCTTTGATACTCTTGGACGGTGACCGTGCCAAGGCGGACTACTAACGGGCACAACTTTTCACGGAGGAACGAAGTTCAAGATGAAACCACTCATGGGTAATCCAAATAATCGCCATCTTGGAAACGTGCATGTGTATCCTCCTATACTATACTTATTTACTTTGACCAACTTGAGAAAGAGAAAGAGAAAGAGAGAGAGAGAGAGAGAATATCGATTTACTTGTTTATTCTTTTAAAGTCTTCCAATAAGAGTAATCCCTGACAAATGAATTTTGTTTTACTTAAACCGGTAAACCACCCTTAAATGTTATAACTCCACGCAGGCAGATACGAATAAAAATAACCCAACCAATATATGGTAAAGTATTTAATAGAAAGAAAGAAGGAAAAATAATAAGAAGAAACATTATCTTTGAGCGTTTATCTCTGCTAAAGGCTCGCTAATCTGTGTAACGAGTTCACGTCTGGAATCGACCTTTAAGTAGGGGAGGGGGGAAAGCAGTGTAGGTAAGGGACGAGTCCCGGGAGTCGCATTAACACTCTTAACGTGAGCTCTCTATCGTAGCTAATGGAGATCTTCGGTTTCAAGTGCACCGGTCCATAGATACGGTACTTAGTCTGTACGTATCAGCGATTACCATGAGAGAGAAGGTAGGTAGGTAGGTAGAGGTAGGTAGAGGTAGGGAGGTAGGTAGGTAGGTAGGTAGGTAGTAGCTGCTACTACTATCCTGGGTCCTGCTGAATTCGAATCCGTTCGAGTAGGTCGTACCTTGATAGAGAACGCTTCAACCTTAGGTATACTTCGGTAACCGTTTCGTCGATTTTAACGACCATCTCGAGATTCGTCGATCTTTTTTATACTTTTTCTATTTTTTTTGTCTTAGCCCCCCACTCAAAGAAAAAAATCCGTAATACTAACGAAGTAATCTTTTAGACGTTAAAAGCCAAAGTATATAAGAAAAAGAGAGAGAGAGAGAGAAAGAAAAAGGATGTTACTCTTTCACGATATCCGCTTGTCGGCAAGATGGTACACTTTAACATTTATCGCGATTAACGCGAAGACGCTTTTCGAAGCGTTGAATATATTATGAACGATTAAGTGGTTACCCCATGGTAAAGTTCGAAGAAGACAGAACGAGAAGAAGGGGGTGTGACGGGGGCGGGAGCGGGAGCGGGTGGGAGAAGAGACGAGTAGGGCGTGAATAATCTGTCGGCTAAAATCTTAATGTAATCTCAGACCCGTCAATTTATCTCTCCTTCCTTAATCTCACGAGAAGTCTTAGTGACGTAATTAAATATTACATGAAGTCCCGTTATTATTACCAACGATTTTTCTTTTTTTAACCTTCGGCCCCCTCCACTACCCCTCCACCCCATCCATCCAGCCTTCTTTTTTTCTATTTATGTTTGCAATAATTAACCAACGCGATGGAGAAAACTTGAGAAAAAAGAAATGAAAAAATAATACGACAGGAAATGAATGAATACTCGATTAAGGATATTTGACTTTGAGTAATTTCCATTTCATTCATTTCCATTAAAACTTTTCATTCATTGAAATAACTCACGTACGATTCGACTTATTATATTATAATACTTTATCCTAGATGACTTTCTTAATTCTATTCATGTTACTTTCCATTACGATATATTCATATAAGTATCCATGTACGTAAGTAACAGAACGATAAGCTTTGGCCCTTTTAACGATCAATTCTAGACTTGTAAATCGGATTTCGAGGAACGAGACGCCTTGTCTTTTTGAGAATGCATTACGACAATGATTCAAGAGAATGAATAACTACCGAGCTAGTAAACATAGATATGTAAGAAGATTTACTACGTATATCTAACCATATATATATATGTATATGGTTAAAGCATTATATAGAGAAGTACTTCAGTGCCACGATGGTTGTCCATTATTTACCTCGAAAGGTGTGGGCTATCTCTTTTCACAAACTAACGGGTGTTCTATTGTCCGGAGCTAGGAAGAAAAAAGAAAGAGAAAATATATATAAACAGAGAGAAAGAAAGAGAAAGAAAAAGAGTGAGACCGATTACGTTTGTTGTGCAATACCCGAAATGCAAGCTGGTCGAAATGGAAACACAACGCCAAAGATTATTTTTAAAACTTGGAGTCTTCGCAAAAAAAGAAAAACAGGAAAAGGATCATCCAAAATTCGATCCCTTGTATTAGATATATGGTTATTTTCCTTCGTCGCATAAATCTCGCTTCTCACTTTTAGTTAGAATTGCTTTGCAGCTTAACGAAACTGGCCGCGTATAGTTTCCACCCTTCACGAGCACACCTATTCCTCCTTGTATCTTCTCCGACCCTTCGTAGAACATCTAATTAGCCTTCCATCCAATTACTACCACCTTCCATCTTCGGTAAGTGCCGACGATGGTTACAAATGCCTGCGAGGGGTTCGAACAATGAAATTAGCTACGTTGAATCCTTTGTCTTGCGAATTATCAGCAAGGCGATTCTCAAACGTCTTTTTATATGCTCTATACCTACAAAAGAGCAAGAGAGAGAGAGAGGGAGGAGAGAAAGACAAGGAAAGATAGTCTCCTAACATAAAATTTATCGACTCGTAAAATTCTAACTTTTCTTACGTTTGCCTTTGAACAATGTTATGTACCTATATATAAAAATATATATGTCTATGTGTGTGTGTGTGTATGTGTGTATGAGTGTAAGAGAAAGAAAGAAAGAGAGGGCAGATGAAAAATCGAATCTGGATTAAATCATCCGAGTATTTTCAAGAAGACGTCTAGAAAAGAAGAGAGGCCCTGCTGATGGAAGGAAAAGAAAGAAGCATAGAATGGAAGAAAGGAAGAGGAGTTGGAAGAAGAAGAACGACAGTAGACGAGTACGTCTCCAACGCAGCACTTCGCTCATCGTTCACATTTCCTCTCCGAATCCTTCTTATCCACCGCGGCATTATCATAATGCCATCGCCCCGCTACGTGACAGGAAAGACGTATTATCTCTGCTACTCGCTCCAGTTTTCCGATCTTCTATTTCACTTTCTTTCTCTCTCTTTCTCTTTCTCTCGCTCTCTCTCTCTCTTTCTCTCTGTCTCTCTTCTTCTCTTTCTCATATGGCAGCTTATCGCGCGTCCTCACTTTAAAACGGACGCGAATTAGCGTTTCCACCGCTCTTCGACTTCCCCTACCCAAAACCCACCCTACTCTCGTTCCTCACCTTCACCCATTTTCTACGTATTCGCGTTCTTCTTCTTCTTCTTCTTCTTCTTCCTTCTTCTTCTTAGTCTTCTCAAGAGAAAGTGCTACAATAGGACGCGATGCATTTTATATGGACGCGTACATTTGCAAAGTAGCAGAGAAGATAAAATGGCCGGTGGTGAAAAGGCGCGCGGTATCTGGGAAAAAGCTTCGAACGTGTACGTAGACTGCATTTTGAAGAGTAGAGAGCGAGTAGTGCTTAGCAATGATTAAATTTCAAATTTTTTTCTTCTTAAGGGTTGTTTCTTCCTCTTCTTCTTCTTCTATACCGATATAAAAGAAACAAAATTCAAGAATATATCCGTACCTTAGTTTGCATACAGATTTATGGAAAAATATTATCTTTTTCTCAACAAAAATTCCTGTAATATTTAATTATATAATATTTTTAGTTATAAAAAGTTGAATCTTTGTTTATATTGAGTTGGTTGAAAAAAAATTGACGTATTTTTGGCCATGATTGAATAAGTAAATCAATGGGAATGTATATTAGATCGTCCCATAAGTTTCTTCATTATTTTACAGTATAAAATATTTTTCTCGTGTTGTATTTTATATTATTTTACTTAACAATATACGAATTTATTCCTATTACTTTGTTCATAATATACTATGGTATTTTAATATTAGTAAAATAATATTAAATATTAAGTATAAAAAGTTAATTAAGAAAAAAAAAAAACTTATGAGAGGACCTAATATATATGTATTGGGTTGGTGGAAAAAAAATGTCTGATTTTCTCATTGAATTGCGGCGAAAAATCCGACATTATTTTTCCACCAACCCAATATGTATATAACAATGATCCCCATCATCGAGATAATATTTACAATCATTTCTCGTACCTACACTGAACTTTTCGATTAGACTTAATATATAAATATATGTATAGAATTTATATATATAAAGAAGAAAGAGAGAGAGGAAGAGGAGGGGAGGGGGAAAGTACAAGCCACGTTGTTGTATCCATTCCGAAGCTCAATCATTAAATATAGTAGCGCAACGATATTAATTATAATATCGTTATAACTTATAACGAGGTACTTTGGTGCAAAAGCTCGCGTTCTCGCGAGCTTGTACGCGTTTCATAAAACTACGAGGAAACCGTCGTTATTCGTAGAATAGAAGAACGCTCTCGAAAAGATCCGGAGTTTGTTTAGTTTGACGACTCTTTACAAAGATTCGAAAGGTATCAAGTGGAAATATTAACAAACGGCCTTTTTATCCTACTGTTAAATCTCTCTCTCTCTCTCTTTTTTTTCTTTTTTTTCTTTAACTTCCTGTGTAACTATAATTTTTTTTCTCCTTGCTTTTTATCTATTTTTATTATTCTTGAGAACAAAAAATTAGTAATAATATTGTTAATATTGTGGAAAAAAAAAAAGAAAAAAGAAAAATAGAACGAAAGACAGGTGAAATGTTCGTATAATAATCAACGCGATCGAAATAAATCGCGTAGAATTTTTTTTTCTACTTTTTTTTTTTCTTTTTTTATCCCTGTCTACTCTCTCGTTTACGCTCGACTTTACTTAATACTCATTCTATGAAAAAAGTTTTGTGAGATAAACGAAGGGCTGGGAAAAGGGAAAGGGAGAGAGAGAGAGAGAGACAATGAAAACTCTTTGCGATCGAAAAGTAAAACGGATCTCATTAAACCTTTGTTCGTTACAACTTTCTCAGTATGATCCTGCATCTACAACGCAGTGGCGTTAAACTTCGATATAATTTTGAAGAACTCGATTTCTAAAAGATATACCTTTTGACTTAAGAATTTAAACAACAAACTCGTGGTTTTGACCTACCCTTTCCATCTCTTTCTCTCTCCCTCTTTCTTTCCATCTTTACGCATCGTCTATCTATTCCCATCCAATTGGAAATAAAAGTCGTAGTACGCTAAATCAATTTTATTTCTCACAATAGGGAAATGTACAGTGTATTCGTGTATTGGTTCATAACATACATTCGACCCGTTTTTTCCATTTGGTATAAAAATAAACTTTTTGTTTTTGGTATTATTTTTACAAAAAAGTGAAAACTAAACGAATATATGTCATAACTTAATACAATGGAACTTTCCAGTATCTGACAATCTAGTATTCCAACGTTTTACCATTCACATGTTCAATTATCGAAACACTCTATCATATAACCCAACCCGATAGTTCCAACCCCCTAAATCCGGAGATTCATCTTCCATACAATCATATTATTCATTAGGGTTGAACGTAAAATATATAAGAGTAAAGTCGAGAAGAAAGGAGAAAAGCAAACGAGATACCCAGATAGAGAAAGAAAGAAAGAAAGAGAGAGAGAGATAGAGATTATTACAACAGTGTCGACAAGAATTTTCGAAGCAACTTTTCTTCCTAGTAACGCCTAAACGTGTTGAATTCCTGTCGGCGGTTCCCGCAGGAACGAGGAACGGAAGCGGATAGTTGGCTAGCTGCCAGACGACAGTCTTCGTCCTGTAAAAAAAAGAAAGAAAGAAAGGAAGAAAGAGAAAGAGAAAGCATTCGCACGCATACGGGAAGGAGATAACCAGAGACGTGTGCATACACACAGAAAACATCTACATCCGTACAAGTATAGGTGACCGCTATACATGTACCCTCTATTCTCGGATCCCGAGTAATAATCCTAACTCGCAGGTTAGCCCGAGCTTAATTAGAATAGGGGTTAGTGGCTTGCTAGTTATAGCCACTATTGGATACCGCCGAGCACCTCGCTTCATTTTGCATCCTTCCTGAAAGTGGCTTCTTCGCTCTCTCTCTTTCTTTCTTTCTTATTCCTTTACCTTTTCTTTTTTATCTTCTTCATACTCCTCTTTCTATTATTTTTACTCTCTCTCTCTCTCTCTCTCTTTCTCTCATTTTTTTATTTTCCCCGTGAGAAAAGTTGTTTACTCCACGTAACGACTTTGCCTTCGCTTTCATGCTCCTTCCCTAACTCGCAACGTTCCAAGTTCTGTCTCTTTGAGAATACACCTACTAAAATATGTAGATGTATATGTACATGCGTAAACACGTTCTACACGGTTTACGTTAAAGTATGATAATGATTTATAATATTAAACGAATATCTGAAGATTTTAATATTTCAAAAGGAAAAGATAGAGATGGAGAGAAAGAGAGAAAGGGAGATAGTCAATGTTGTAGAGTAATTTTTTATGTTAATAAAATGATCCATCGCTGGAATAAAATTCGACGCTGTGAAGAAACAGCTGGGAGTTATATCAGTCGTTAGACTAATACGAGGATTATATCACTTGGAAAAGTTCTCTCCGACGAACATTAGAGACCCCGGGACTATCGCGGAATTTCCCGGATCGTAGGAATTCCCAATTATGACTTTCTGGAGAGCTGTATTATGATAATCACCTAGAACCTATCCTATAACGGTGCTTGGATATTCGCACGATTACGCGTAATTATTTCGTACTCCTTTGTATAATGTAGTACTTATATCCCCTTTTTACGGGTTACTACATGCACACACACATACATACATACATACATACGTGCATAAGCGTATGCGCGTATAAAATATATTTTATTAAATAATTAATTATTTCCTGTCTCTCGGGGTATAAATGTAAAATTAAATAATAACAATGAAACTCGCGTTAAATAATAATTAAATAACATATTATGTATATATATGTCGAATGAAAAAATTCTTTTAACTATCAAGATAATATTTGCAACGTTAATTACAATTTTGACAATACACAATATGAAGAACATTTATTTTACCAGTTTGTAAACGCCCTTCTGCTCACACCCCCCCCCCCGCTACCAAACGGTATTTACTTTTAAATATTACAGAAATATTCCCAATACAAAAGTAAAAAAAAAAAAAATAGAAAAAATGTTCTTTAAAAAAAGAAAATCGATTAACACCTTAGAAGGTTCATTTGTAGGAGCGTAATTAGCCGGCGGAGTCATCGGTAGTATCGTTACGCGTGTAAGTAGAATGGAAAAGCGTACGAAGAAACTGCTAAAAGCTAATAACGTGGATGAGAAGAAACGAAGGGTAAGAAAAAATATATAAAAAAAAAGAATAAGTTGGAGAGAAAAAGAGACAGAGAGAAAGAGAAAGAGAGAGAAGTAGGAGGAAAAAAGTAGAAAAAAAAAGAAGAAAAAGAAAAAAAGTAAGAGGGAGAATAAAGGAGTCGCGTTACGCCATCGCGTTTCAACAATATTACGGAATGAAAGGTTCTTCCTTATATAAAAAGGTTATTCGCTAGTGCCCTTTCTCTTTCGCGTCTACTTCTAATTACATTGAGAAAGCCGAAAAAAAGGTCATTTTTTCCATCTTCTCTCTCTCTCTTTCTTTCTTCTTCTTCTTCTTCTTCCTCCTTTCCTGTTCTTTAAAAAGAAAGAAAGAAAGAAAGAAAGGTAGAAAAAAGAATTGATTAAAAGTCCTTTGAGAAAGGGAATCAAGGAAGGAGTTCAATTTAATGCGTCACGTAGATAGAAAAGGCGTCGTTAAATGAAACAAATCGGATCTAACTATTTCGTTAGATCTACTCTATGCTCAAGTACACACAAAGGTAACATCTACAAACTCAAATACATGCATTTCTGTGCTCGTGTTAATAGCGCGCGAAAACGACTAAGAGATTCCGGAATCGGTGTGAATCCTATGGTGAAAATGAAACGCATGTCTGAGTGTGTATGTGTGTATGTGTAAGAGAGAGAGAGAGAGAGAGATAAATAGATAGAGAAGGGATGAATAGACCCTACAGACCCTTTCTACGTATTACGAGCCTTAGAAGGGAAGGGTTAAACGATAGGCCGGTTACTCGAACGCCACTATTTCAAGCGAGCCGGTGATCCGCTTTGTGATTTTACGGCTTCCTCGATCGTGCCACGTCGACGTTGAGAGTTGAGACTCTCTAACGGTGAACCTTTGAGAATGGATATCCCTTACGAGATTGACTTCACCAAATTGTGTCACGTGAAACAAAGCAAATTGGTTTTATAGAATTTTAGAGAATTTTTCTACTACCTTTTTGTGTTGCTCTTTCCTTCTGTTTTCCTCTTTGTTACCTTATACTCAACTTAATATTTTCCTCTTTTATCTATTTACTACCTACCAGATTATTATTATTATTATTATTATTATTATTATTATTATCATATTCTTATCATTATTATTATGACTATTAGAAACATCATAGTAAGGCTGTTAAACTTTGACCTCCTTACCTTACCATAAGACACCCTTATCTGAGCTAACGCTTTATTGTATCCTAGAGACCCTTTCCTAATCTCTAACATCCTAAATCAAATCCCAACATTTCCTTAATTTAACCTATTTCTAACCATCCATGAGATAAATGCATTCTAAAGAAATTTTCTTTTCAATTATCATTTATGGATTAATAAAAACGAAAACCATACAGAAACGAATTTTATACTTTATCCTGTTTACATCTGAATCCGGAACATAACATTCGTATCCTTTTTATCTTTTTTTTTTTTATATATCTTTGCTGATAATAACAACGCGAAGGATATGCATAATTGTATAATTTTCAAATGAAATTGTGATATAATATTCAAAGTACGTTTATTTATCGTTCCAAAAATAAAAAACTCGATAAACGTTTAAAGAACTCGCCGAGAAAGTAGCCAAAAATTCGCATGGGAATTTTCTACATACCCCATTCATTTCCAAGATTCATGTAAATGAGGGAACGAGCCAAGGTATAGTAAGTATATAGATACGTAAGTACTTGTACGCGAATGGTTTTCAAGAAATTATACGGGTCAGTATGTCACCCAAATTCCGACAAATTTATATAGATCGGCTTACGAACATACATATACGCTAGGATTAACGTTAAGTACGGTAGTAACATATACGTTTATGTCATACCCACTCTCACATACGAACAATATATATATATATCCATACGTACTCATTCAAGACTCGACATTTTTTTTATCTTCTTTTTTATTTTTCAAAAACCTTCGTCAACGGCGAGAGACCAATTGCACAAATTTATATAGGTCGATTATGTGTTTTAGTGCTATTTTTGAGACCTACGCGGTTAACATGTCAACTGCACAGTGTTTTTTTTTTTACTTTTATTTTTTTTTATTACAGATATATAAAGTCTATCCTGGCTTGAAAAATGGTATATTTTTTTAAACGAATTTTTGTATCCGTTTCAACAAATCACATATGTGGATGAATAAAAAGACCCAAAGAAAAAGAGAGAGAGATAAAAACCTAAAGTCACGAGAATTTTTTTAATCGACAAATCGAATAGAGTTGTATGAAAATACGTCCACAAAAAAGTAACGAATTTTTTTGTTAACTAACGAAAACCGCTAAAGCGTATAAACCTCATTTGTCGTTTATATCTCTACGTTAGGTATTCACGGTAACCGAGGAAATGACAAAGCGAACAAGATTTACTTTAAACCAACCTACCCCCTTTCCACACACACATACACCTCGTAATATGCTCAGTATAATTTAATTCAGAATTTTTGGCGAAAAAAAAAAAGAATCGGTCTGATTTTGTGGCAAAGCGTGCGGCTCACCACAACGCGAAAAACGTCTACGAAAAAAAACCCTGTTGTATTCGTAAAATCGTCTTTATGAACGATTAAGAAAAAATTAAATAATTAATATATACAACAAAAAAGTAGTAACAATGTATAATAATTTAAATTTAAATATAGATAAAAATGAATATTTCTTTATTGTTTCAAAAAAATAATGGAAAAAAATAGATATATACTTTTAACATATAAATGTAATATAATATAATTATAAAAATATATATATAAAAACAGTATTTTATATATCCCCGATATATAAAATAAAAACTACGACAGAGAAGGAGAGAGAGAGAGAGATAAAAAGAGACAATTATGCAATTATTAATTTAATTCCTGACGTTTCGAAACTCCCTGCTTTTTCGGCTATTTTTTATAAAAGTTATTCACCCACACAAATAAAAACTTTTCGAGTAAACCATTTTTCTTTACCACATAGATCACTTACAATTATTATTAAATAATACTGTAACATCTAAAACAGACACTGTCTGTGTATTATAATAATAATAATAATAATAATAATAATAAGAGAGATGATCAAAAAGAAAGAAAAAAATAACCTAAGAATTAGTATAATAACATCGCGGTCGATCACCCCGCGTATAATTAACGCGACTAACTCTGGCGTGCACGCCTCCCTCGTCCTTTAGATTCTCGTTCAAAAAGTTAAAGTTCACGATCCGCTTCTTGTTTCTCACCTTTTTGATCACGCCATGACTTTTTTTTTCCATGGTGTGAGAAGTAACAACAGTAGCAGCAACGACAATGTGACAATGAAGAAGAATATATAAAAGTGACGACGGATAGATAGGCATAGTGTAAAACGAGAATGCTAGAAAGAGGAAGATACAAAGAAAAAGAGTCAAAGAGAGAAAGAGAGAGATACACACACACACACACACAGAGATAGATACACATATACAGAAGAACCAAGAGCCAATGCAAGAGAAGCACGAGGTACTAATCGTTTTAATGAGCAGCGGACGCGTTCGCTTTATAAAACCACTCTGCGATGGTCAGTCCTGAAAAAAGGGCTGGAAAGATAGGAGAAAGAAGATAGAATGACGCGCCGAAAGAAAGAAAGAAAGACAGAGAGAGAGAGAGAGAAAGAGATACGTGAAACGAGAGGAGGCGTCGAGTACTTTCCCGTTCCTGAGCAAAAGAACAACCACGAGCGGGACTTGAAAAGAACGACGAAGTAACGAGACAGGACTGGGATGGAAGGGAGAATGGTAGGAAAGAGAAGGAAAGAAAGAGAAAGAAAACAAAAGGGTAGGATCACGCGCGACAAAGATATCAGGTGCGGAGAGTACTCTTATTACGGTACTCGTCTTCCCGAGGCCGACAATAATGAGCTTCGAGCTAACGGCAGTCATAGTCGGGTTTCGAACAACCGATCCGCTTTAACATTTCGTTAGCATCGCCTTTCCCTCTCGTATACGTCGATAAGTACTACGTATAACACCCCCCACCCAACCCTCATCATGCAAAAACTACTTTTCCGTGTTTCTTCGACAACCTTTCAAAGCTCGTTCACACGACACCTGAATCGCTTTTTTTTCTTTTCTTTTTCATGAATCGAGTATAATACCGTTTACTGCGACAAACCTAACGCATACGTTTTATATTGTACGTTTACGTGTTCACACGATTTTATTATTTAACCGTAACTAGTAATTTAACTGAATTCGTGTTAACGGTTTGTAATGTTAACACGATTTGACTTTTTTTTCTCTCGTTGTATTTTGTGTATTCTTCTCATTAGGATAATCAACTAATAAGAGGAATTTAAATTGATGATTATGGTATACATAGCTTTAAAAATGAATAAAAATCAAGAAATGGATAAATAATTATTTAAAATATACCAGACGCTGATATTTATTCTAAGAACATGTGTATATTTGATTTTATTTTCGTTATATTGTTATTAATTTATTCCAATTGATTTATTTTTATCCTTTTGATTTGTAACGTATCATACTCCTTAAAATGCTGAATATAGAAGAAAAAAAACGAAACAAAAAAGCATTACTACTATCATTTGGATAAATGTATCCATTAGAAACTGATTGAAATTATTTTACTGAAACGTTGATAAAGGATTTCTACTTGTAAAACTGAATATTAAAAATTATCGATTTCATGATTGCATCATATACAGTTGGCAATATCATGTGAACATGTATTTACATAAGTAAGCACCTTTTAAAACGAATCGTCGATTTTCATATTGGACGAGGCAATGATATTAATTAATAATTTCGTTACGAGACGATCGATATTTCGATATACCAATACCGACGATATCGTCGGCAGGTAGCCAAAACTATTTTGTTTTATTTTAAAACCGTGTCTCGTAGAGGAGAATTTTGATTTCAAAAATTAAGGAAAAATACATTTAAAAAATGGAAGGTTACGTTTATTGCCAAACTCGTGAGTTTTTATTAACGATAGTTGTTTCGATGAATTTAAAAACGATAACTATGATTCATTTTTCAAATGAAATGATTAGTTTATTCGTTAATGGAAATTGTTCTATTACGTGATGGGTACGTACGTGAATATATCTAATTTACCATTAGCTGAATAGTATTATTGATATATATATAGATATATATAATGTTATAGGTACAGCACTATTCATTTATCAATATACCAAACATTATTATAAACTAATATACTCGCGTCGCAAGTTTATTATATGCATTAACGAGCTCCGAACAATGCAAGAAGAATTTCTATGCGAACTTTGTTCCGCAACGAAGAGAAACGACTAAGATCGACGAACGGGTATATAAGGAAAAGAAAAAAGATAAAGATATAAAGATAAAAAAGAAGATATAAAAAGAGAAGAGAGTTATCCATAATAGAAAATGAATGACGACGGGTGAAAGAGGGAGTAGTTTTCTCTGTCGAGTCTCGCACGTTTTAAAGGATTTTTCAAGAAGAGAATAATTTCGAGGATGTTTGAGACGCTTTTAAATTCGTTCTTCCCCACCCCGCCACCCCATCCACCCTTCCTTGCTCCCCTACTTCCCGTTAAACGAATCGAAAGAATTCGTTAAAGAAGAGAGGGTTGTGCATTAGAGGAGACGTGGGTGACGCAGTGGGCTTTTATCGATGAAGAATCGACTGAATTTACTTCGATTTTCGACAATAAGAAGAGAAACGAAATATTTGTTGGCAAAGTCGATGTCTACTACTACTACTACTACTACTATTACTACGTATGCGATAAAGAAAGAAAAGGTGTACGGCATCTAAGCACGTAGACGTGATAGAAAGAAAGGTAATGCCGGTAAAACCATAAAAGAGAATAAGGAAGGGGCATCGAACCAATCGAATTTTCGGTACCAAAGGAAGAAAGAAAGAAAGAATGAACTAAAGAAAGAAAGAAAGAACAAGATTCTAGAAACGGAAACTGGGCTTCGAAGGAGAGTGGCTATTTACGCCATTAAGCTTGTACCGCGAACAACGATGAAGACGACAAGGACGAAAAGAAACAACGACGACAACGACGACGACGACGACGACGACGACGTAGTCGTAGTTGTGGAAACTAAGGGGTGAGATTCAAGGGACGTAAGGGTGAGAGGAGACCACTAACGGAAGAGAAAGAGAAAAAGAGTAAGAGAAACGAACCGCTCACGGAGAAGAGAGTCTTTGTGTTATTCAGTCGGCCACCGACGATCCACGTTCGGCTTAAATGGCCCCTTCCGTCTTCCCTTTTCCTCTACCATCCCCCTATTTTTATTTCTCTTCCTATCAAAAGCGCCCCTCTTCTCTTCTTTTTTTTCTTTTTTTTTCCCCTTTCTTTAAAAGCCGCGAGACCGAAAACGCGCACCGCGTGACGACTGCCAAAATCCCAACAACGAAAAACGTCCCTTCTTCGATCTATTTTTATTTTCGCGTTCATGTAAAAGAGAATTCTTTTTTTTTCTTTTTTTTTTTGACCTTCGCAAAATATCTCTCTTTCTCTTTTCTTTTTCCTTTTTCCTTTATCCACAAATTTTCATTATCAAAACGTTTTGATAAAAAAAAAAATATGTTCGATTCTAGATGAAACAAAATAAAATAAAATAAAATAGAAGAAAAAGAAAGTGGAAAATATTTCGGTGTAAAACACGCAACTCCGACGCAATTTACGAGATGGGAATGAAGAGAGAGAAAGACAAACGAGACAGAGAAATGTGGATGGAGAATAGACGGGAGGGGGAGGGAGGATGGGGAAACCAAAAAATAAAAATAAAAATAAAAAAGTAACAAAAACAACGGAAGGTTGAGGGGGTTGAGGTAGGTAGGAGAGGGAGAGAAAAAAAGTAAAATAAAAAATAGGAAAAAAAAAATATACACAGAGGAGAACGCGAGACGTCCGCGTATTCGATGTCCGCGAAAACGTTTCCACGGCGTATTCCACGCTTGACCCTCGGCCACCCAAAACCACAAAATATTCTAGGCGAGCGAAGCCGTTCAATGGAACAGACACGAAACTCCAGCCCTTTTCTGTTTATCCCTATCCCTCTCTCTCTCTCTCTCTCTCTCTTTCTCTCTCTCTCACTGTCTCTCTTTTCCTCTTTCATAGTAGCCTCGGTTTTATGCAAGGTACGTGCGCGTGCTTCCTGTACGAGCCGAGGAATGCAAACTCCCTGGAGGGAGGCCAATCCCTGGCGGCTTCGCGAGCCTTGATGAATTTCGTCCGGAGAGCGTCGGATTTGCGCGGCTGGGGAGGAGACAGAGAAAACTCCGAGAAAGGAACAACAGAGATAGAGAGAGAGATAGAAAGAGTGAGTGAGAGAGAGAGAGAGAGAGAGAGAGAGAAAGAGAGAGAGAAATGGGGAAAGAAAAGGAAGAAGATAGGTAATTGGAGCACGCCGGAGGATGAGGTACCGCTTCAAGGGAAAGAAAAAGAGAACCAGAGAGAGAACAAGAGTGAACGAAAGAAGGAGAGAGGTATACAGGAGGAAGCGGGGGAGAATGTGGGAGAGAGAAAGAGAGAGAGAGAGAGAGTCGACTCCCTGCGAGAAACGATACCCATAATATTCTGCGGAGGGACGAGATAACAGGCTGGTACGTGAGGTTGCAAGAAATATTCCTGTTTCTTGTGTACAAGCTGCTTTATAACCTTTAACTAAATCTCCTTCCGTTCTCCATCGCGGCGATACACGAAATAAGGATCCGCGAGATGATGGATGCCATTAATTTTCTTCAACCTTATCGTTTCCTTCTTTATTTTTTCTTTTTTTATTCTTTTTATTCTTTCCTTTCCTACCTTATTCGCTTTCTTTATATCTTTCTTTCTTTCTTTCTTTTCGTTTCTATTGCTGCTCTTTGAAATATCGAACACTTGTTATAGAAAGTCGAGAATTTAATCGTACGGTTAGAGTTTATATATTTTTTTTATATTCCTTTTTGTTTCTTTCGTCAGTCATTAATCAGACGTTGATTGATTGTAAATAAAGAAAGTATATTTTACGATTAACAAAAAAATATGTATGTATACATCTACCTAATTGAATTATATTAGTTGAAACGAAATGGACGGGAATGAACTTTTATACTCTCTATCAGAATATTTGTAAAACTTTGCATGCAATTATATAGAAAATATATATATATACACGTGGAATAAAAAAATATATATAATATTATATGGGAAAATTTTTTTAACGTAGAGCTCTTTTATCGAATATATATATAATATATACATGAATAAAATATAATTTAATACGGTATATAGTTTCATGTCGCAGTGAATAATAAAAAGAATAAAAAGAAGAAGAAGGAATGTAAACTCTGAGAGTAGAGTTTTGAGGCTTTTTGAGATGAGAACTTCTACGATCTCCAGGGATGTCTTCAAACCGTCTATGATGTTTGTAAAATAGTACCGGCGATGGCATTTGCCATGTCACAATTTATCCAACTTCCACCCCCGGGAGAATTACTCGAAAGCAGCTGGCCGTTGGTGTCAGACAGGATCAATGTCTCATAGCTGGTAGAACATTTCGACGTGTAACGCAGACGCTTATAACTCGAACTTGAGGTCCACTGCTTGAGGTATTCACCACGACCAACCAATCGATCGATTGTTAGAGAAGAAGAAGAAGAAGAAGAAGGGAGAACAGAGAGAAATGATTTTAAATGAGGAGGAAAATAAGCCATCGTTATTTGAAGACAAGAAGAAAGACCGAAGGAGGAAAAAGAAAAAAGTCAATATCAATCGGGAAAAGGGAAAGGAGGAAATAAAACATAAAAATTTTATCCAAATGGAAATTTTTTGTTTTATTTTTTTTTGCATATATATATGTATAATACAATACAAAACAACAAAAATAAGAAGCTTCCGTGGGTCCATTAATGGATGAATATATAATAGATATACTATGGATTCCGAATAATAAAATAACAGGAGTGTATAATCCTTCCTTCCCTATTCGTTAGTATCCATTAGTCAACAAGCCCTTTTAGTTGGACCCATGAAAAATAAATAAAAACAAAAAAACACGTAGTATATATATATATATATATATATATATATATATATCAAGTTATATCCGTTGGAACATTACGAATCGCTTTCACTTATATCTCGAAATACACGTCGGCTTGGTGGAAGGGGTAGGAGGAAGGGGAGGGGAAGGGGGAAAGTGGTAAAACCCTTGGTGGGATCAAAACGAAGTTGGGAGTTGGTCTCCGGAGGGTAAGCTGCGCGTGCGCACTAACACGAAACGATGTTGGTTTCGCGATCAGTCGAACGCTTTTCTCGCGAAAAAGCTTCTCCTTTGAAAGTCCGAAACTTCTACCCCATCTCTCTCTTTCTCTCTATCTATCTCTTTCTTTCTTTTTCTATTCTCTGAGTAAAACTTTCGCGTATTCCTGACATGGAAGATAAGGTATACATATATCACGATTCGATACAACTGTTGCACGACCATGAGTGCTGAAGAAAAGTTCGAAATTCCGGACGCGTCTGAACGTTCTTCTTCTTTCCGAAGAATGCTCTTTCTCTACTGGCTCGTCGTTTGACTTAATAAAATATCGTTGCTGAACGAAAGAAGGAAGAAGAAGAAGAAGAAGATCTAACTCGAAAGGAAAACTAAAAGAAAGAGGAAAAAGAGCAAAAATAGCAAAAAGTGAGAAAATCGAAAGAGAGGTGGGTTGGTAAAAAGAGGAGGAAGAATTCAAAACCGCTGCTATTCGTTATCGAGAAAACCCAGGAAAGTAAAGTAAATGCCTGAATTTAGTTGGAAATGGCGAGCAAATATGAAATCTGGTAGGATCTAAAATTCAAATCCTCATTACGCCGATAAATCTTCGGAAAAGGGATCGACGGGCACAACAACAACGGCACTTCGGTCAGTAAACAACCCATTTCTGCTATCCCTTTTGCCCATCCCACCCCCTCCCGATAAATTATATCCCCCTTGTCTTACTGTACTGTTCCCTAAAGAGGAGGGCTGCTGCTACTAGTGTGTGGCCTTACGAACGACGCAACACGTGCTATCCTCGTAAATCAAAATCTGTTATACAACGACGATCTTCTCAGAGCACTTAGACTACTTAAGCTGACTCATAAAACGTTTCCTGTATTTTCCTTTTTACGATGATATACAGTGGACGACCAAATAAAGCTTTCTTCTCTTTCCTTTCTATTATTATTTTTTTTTTTTTTCTTCTTTTCTTTTCTTTTTATTTTGTTGAAAATATTTTCACATCCTCTACAATTCTTTCTGTAACTTATCATTCTTTTTATTTTTTTTTTTACATTTTTTTCTTTTTTCATTCGACAAATCCCAACGTAAATCGATTACTCCTTTCACGAAAAAAAACAAGGAAGAAATAGAAAGAGAGAGAGAGAGAAATAGAGAGATAGTGTGTGAGAGAGTAAACATGTAATATAGCAAAACGTTTATACCAACCAAGCTTGTCTTTCTTCGACCATTCGCTACCCTCTCTCTCTCTCTCTCTTCTTCTCGTATGGCTGGCAAGCTCCGAACGGCCGACAGGAACAGAAATGAAATTGTTTGCAAACTAATCTATCCTCCTGCCAACTGAGAGAAACGTATATACGTTTATCCCTCTCTCTCTTTCTCTCTCTCTCTCTCTCACTCATTCTCTCTCACTCACTCTCTTTCACTACATATATAGACTCATTCGCATCTCTTCAATGTATACGTGTATGCATATGCGACTCGTGATTATCCCCATACACGCGATCCATATACAAACTCATGCATACATACACACTCACAGATACATACACACACATATCCACATAGAGATACGCAAAGAGAGAGAGAGAGAGAGAGAGAGAGAGAGACATTCGTATAATACATACGAATGTGTATAGAGGCACATAGATACATCCAGAGTAGGATTCTGCCAACGGCAGAATCAAGATACCGAGAGAGATCATAGCTGTGTACTGAATCCGCTTCGCTGAATGGAGCCGTACAATTAAAATTTACTGTCCCATAACCACGTCTATCCGTTTCGCTACGTGCACGAACCACCAACGCCGTGTCACCACACTAACGCTGTGTCTTCGTTGTTGTTGTTTGCGAGCTTGCCCCTATACTCATTGCTAGACCAAAGTCTCGGAACTTCAACTACGTTACTCTTTCCAAAAAGAAAGAAAGAAATAAAGAAGGAGACAAAAATAAAAGAAACGATAATAGAAAAAAAAAAGAAAAAAAGAAAAGAAAAAAGAGGAAAAAGCTTTTACATACATTCTCTCTCGTTTTTCGCCGGAAATCTACGAACCCGTAGATTTTCTTTATTTACGTGCGAACGAGAAAATCGAAAATAAAAAGGAAGAAAAACAAAAAACAAAGAAAAAAAGAGGAAGGCAAAAAAAGGATAGGTCGGAGGAGGAAGTGGTAGTAGTGGTGGTGGTTACTTCGGAGTAGGAATGAACCTTAAATTAAAGAGATCGATATAATAACGAGATGAAGGGCGATTTTCTACCAATTCGCGCCTGTATTTACCCAATGTGCATATATTTGTGGGCGCGTGTACCCATACGTGTCTGTGTTTACAGAAACCGGGATGAGGATACTGGGTACAGACGGGGAGAGGGGAGAGTGAAAGAGAGAAGGATTCGAGGTTATGAACGGAGAAGCTCGTTTCGTTTGCGATCGAAAATTCGGAAAGCCTCGAAGCGAGGTAGCAAGGCAAATGAAAGATTCGAACGATTCGAAAATCCAGGAATAGGAAAAGAGCTCCTGTGCATGCTTGCTGATACATTATATACGTTTTATATATATGTAATCTATATATTGTACATTAGTAGAGAGTTTGTATTTGTACTGACCGAATGCCCATTTCTCGAATTTCACTTTGTGTATCGTTCGAGAATAATAAAGATGATTAATACACTCTCCTGTCTCTCTTTTTCTTCAACGTTTTCTTTTTTACAAAACTCTTTTCACTCTCTCGAAATATACTTCTCCCATTCTTTATTTCATTCTCATCGACGAGAAATTGAATACCATATCGCGTAATTCGATCATGACAGAGTAGCATGTATTATAATTCAACTTTCGTTTTATAACAAATTCTATTTTTTTTTGTGTAAATATATATATTTAGAGAGAGAGAGAGAAGAAAATATCATTATTATAGTAATACAATATAATACATCAACGATGATAACGATCAAAGACTCTTAGAATTAATATCATTGATTTATGTTATAAATACGACATTCGATTCCCACTATCCTTTGGGTTTTGCACCTAAAGAAAATGATACCATCAAAGGCATTCCCAAGCTCTCGATATCGTTATCAAGATAAATAGGAATCTTGGGATATTAGGAATATCCTTGAGAATATATACTATATATATACATATATATACCTACTAATACTTGGGATATTAACTCGTACTACTATCCCTAAGGCTTATTAATATAACCATCGTAATAATTAACATCGTTTTAATATCATTGTCATTATCGGTCAATTTATTTTCTAATACTTTGCCCTAAGAGTTTCTAATACTAATATAACCAAACGATGTCTGTGAATTTCAAAGAGAATTATATTGTATATGAGTTATTATTACGATCGATTTTAGGATAAAGCATAGTGCTTATTGTTCTAACACGTAGTTATTTTATTTTTATTTTCATATAAAAAGAGATAAGGATTGATGAGGTGCTATTAAAACATGCAAGAACCGTGTGTTAAGAATGTTTGTTCACTATAATTACATAAACTGTTAAAGTGGTAAATGTAATATACGAATTCCTATCTAATGTCGCGTTTCTAACATTATCCAATTTCTCTCTTCTCTCTCTCTCTCTCCCTTTCCCATTCTCTCTAATTCTCCCTAATTTTTCTTGTTTCTTCTTCTTTCTTTTATAATTTTAAAAATCAAACGAGACAAAGATATGATGACCCATTCCAACGTTACATCAACCCACGTTCAATCCGTTAGTTTAAGTTACGTGGACCTTACACTACTTTATGAAAATTAATAAATCTTTCTAGCGTGTAATAAATTATAAGAGACGTAGAGGGATCGAGGAAGAGAAGAACAAACCCTGTAAGATTATAAGCAAGAAAGTTCGCTGGAATAAGATCCCGAACCGCGAAATAACGAGTTGGCGAATTCAACGGGACGCGTTCTAAAAGTAATTATAATTAATTAACGCGTCCGGGAGAGTTTCTCTACGGTACACACCGATACTACGTATACCGTAATATTGCGTATAAATTTCTTCAATTATTTTCAAGGTAGATTTCAAGGTGGATTTCAAGGTGGAGTGATCTCTAAGTGACGTGCATGAAAGAGAAACGAGGGAAAAATACGAATTGCTTTTTGTTCCGTGGTTCTTTAAGATAAAGTTAAGTTTATTTCTTCGTTTTCTGTATAAATGAATGTGCATATTTATGTCTATGTGTGTGTTTGTGTGCGTGCATGAATATATGTGTATATGTATGTATGTATATGCGCAGTGCGAGAGAGTTTAAATTCTTTGTTTTTAAGTTAATTATTAATTTTGATATTAAATCGTAGAAGTTAGATTAAACTGGAAAGTATAATTATGTCAACACGTTAGGATAGATATGATAAATTATTCGCAAAACTAATAAAGAAGGTTGATATCGATGAACTAAGAAAAGTGGCACTTTCCTTCCGTCTTCCACGCGATCGAATTAATTGCAGGTTAGATGACGACGTTCGAGGGCGTGGTTGGGTGAATTTGTTTTGCAGATTTCATAGTGCTTGCGAAAGAAAATAACCTTACTTTATATCTAACATATGTATAATAATGCATACATATACACGCCAATGTCGTTAAAACGAGCTCGCACATTTGATATTTTCATTTTCCCCCGAGTTCAGTTTTCTTTTTCTTTCATTTTTCTTCGTATCGCGTTTTTTCTTACCTGGTTAAATTGTAAGACTTAATTTTTTTTAACTTTAAACTATATCGATCGGATTCGTGATTACCTTTACGTGGACACACTCATCCTGACACACGTTGACACAAATTTCTTCCCCATTGGGAATAATACGAACGAACGAACGAACGAATGAATCGACGAGGAAAAAAACGTGATGAACTTCCTTAGACTACTTTCTTATACACAATCTCTTCTTTTACCTTATTTTTTCTACTCTCTTTCTCTCTCTCTCTCTCTCTCTCTCCCTCTCTTTTTTCTTTTTATATTTTTTTCTCCAAAGTTATTTGGTCGAACCGAAAAAAACTAAAGTTTGTTCCCTTTTTCCTCTGAGAAATTAGAGAACGCAGAACGTTAATCGCAACAGCCCTTAAAATAACACTCTATTAGTCTAGGATCCTTTAGTAGTAATTTTTTAAAATACAATGAAACAACGAAAATTGTACGAATTGAGATGGAAGTAGAAGAATAAAAAGGAAAAAGTAATAAAAGAAGGTGGATAAGAATAAGGAAAAAAGAAATACGAAATTTGCGAGTGCTTGCCGCATTTAATTTTCGCTTACGTGGATCTCTCGACACACTAGCATACGTACGTACGTACGCACGCATGCATACACACATACATACACATACACATACGTTCGTACGCATACAGTGACGTTGAACGCAAAACGTTTCCACTTTCCACATCGCCGAACCAAAAAGATTCTATGCTTCGAAACAAAACGAAATTCTCTCTTTCGATCTCCTCCTATCTCCAACACTCCCCCTACCCACCCATCATCCCCTCTCTATTACTAGCATTACCACCACCATCGCAATCACCACTACCACAACCGCAACCATTTTTCCTCGGTATCGTTGACTCGTTCCCAACGGAAAGCGACCTCAAAACGTTTGTTTATAAAATTACGGTCACCGAGCGTGCCCCGATGAAAAAGATACTCGCCGATTCGTTCGCACGGAAAGCTGGAAAACCAAGATACATATATACATATATGCATATATATATATATAATATCACCGACGCGTTAATAATTCGATGACGTCGGTCAGCTAAAATACACATGATCGTTGAATCGTTGATCGTACGTAAGAGATCGTAAATAAAAAGAGATATAGCAATAACGTCGTGATAAAAAAATTCATAATGATTTTTTATGCTTTCTTACCAATTTTCTCTTTATTTATTCAAAATTTAATTCAAAAAGGTCTATGTTATTTTTGTTTCTTCATTCTACAGAATGAAGAAGTAGGAAATAATTTGCTTTGTTCTCCTTGACCACTAATACTACAGCACTTAAGTTATAATTAAAGCACTTAACTATAATTTTCGATATGGACGATAAAATTATCCAAGTAATTTTGAAATAACATCATCGAAATTCTGGTTGATTAAATACAAGTGTTACTCTCTTTAAAGTAAGAGCAAATAAAACCTTATACGTATTTGTTATTTGGGCATAGATGTCAATTAAAAATAATCAGAATATTAATATACTAAAAGAAAACAAATGTAGATTAACTCAAAACGAAAAACAAGACACGTTGTTAGAATAAAAAAAGAAATGTATATACATAAAATAAAAGTGAAAATAAAATAAAGATAATAGAGGAACGCGTATTAGTTGGTAGAAAGGTATAAGGTTGATCTTCAAGTGAGATTTTAATCGAAGAGAATTCGGGATGAGAATGAAGGAGAGAAAGAAAGAAAAAGAGAGAGATGTGGGCGCGTTTGTTCGTTGGTAGAGAATGTTCGTCTAAATGAGAGGTAACTAACAAGTAGTAAGATACTGGTGGTACGAGTATGAGTAAGTTTTTACTGGTGCACTCGAGCCGAACTGAAAGTCGTCATAAGCGGTAACTGGAGCACTCGAAAGTATCTCGCCGGCAGCGTCGAGCCGCGGAGTAACGCCCATGGATACTTAACAAGACGCTCGAGTGTTCTAAATTGTACCACCCTACCCTTACCTAGCAAGAAGGGGTCTCCTCTCTCTTTCTCTCTCTCTTATAAAGCTTCGTAAAGCTCGCATTGACTTTCCTTTCGGGGAGCTTTCGGCTTATAATGTATATTTCCTACCTGCCTACTCGCTTCTAGGCGGACCGATTATACTTAAGTACCTGTAATTTCTCAAAGATCCTCGATAACCGGCAGAACTATGCTCGTTAATTGATCTACTCTTCTCTTCTCATTCCCTCTCTTTCTCTCTCTCACTCTCGTTTCTTTCTATTTCCCTTTTGTTCGATAATAAAGCGGAACAAACCTCGTAAAAAGAAAAATAGTAAAAGAAAAGGAACAAAAAAGAAAAGAGGTATGGGTATAAAGAAAGAAGGCGAACGAAATACTTGATGTTCTTGCGCTTTCCGATATAATATTCTCTAAGAACCTTTTTCTATTTTTTCTTCTTCTTCTTGGTCTCACTCTCTCTCTCTCTCTCTCTCTCTCATTATTTAATCGTTGCTCGATTTGAACGCCTTTACTCGCGGATTACGAGCTAAGCGAAATAACAAAGCAAACTCGTGCCGGGCATCAGGAAAATTCCAACGACGGAGCGATTCGACTCGATTCTAGAGAAGTATTTGCCCATGGAATTTCGTGTTACGAAGAGGGCGGTAGGAGGGAGAACGGGAGGGGAAGGGGTTGGTGAGAGCGTGAAGAGTAAATTTAATAGGGGGGTACTTTGGTATGCTCGGCCAACGATGAATGGCCGTTAGATACCACCGCCCGCGCGCGCGCACACACACACACACACACACACACATACATTTACATATATATATGCATATATGAGCACGTACTTGGTTTCTTTTCTTTTCCTTTCCAACGACATCGAGTAACGTACGACACGTATATATTTACGAGGTGAGATCCCACCAGACCAAAATGCAACGTCCGCATAAATCCCGATAATCGCAGCCCACTTTACGACCCATTACCGTCGTTCGTTTTCCCGCTGGTTCGTTGCTTCTCGCCATCACCACCACTACCACCACCATCACCACCACTTCTACCACCTATTACCAATACTTCTACTACCACCACTACCATTACTCTTGCTTATATTCTGTTAACGGCGAAGGAAATTCATGTTATGTAAGCAAAGAAGACCCAAGAACTTTCTCTCCCTGTTCAAAATTTCTATTTTTTTCTTCCTTTCTCTTTCTCTATTAACTATAACTGGTAAAAATCATTTTTACTGTTCAATCTTATAAACCCTCATTATTATCAAAAATAGATCTAGTAACGTACGGAATATTCTGAAAGCATAGGTACTTCCTTGAAGGAGCTTTTAACTCTAGTAGCAATTAAAAATAGATTCATAATACGTTAAAAAGTCAACGTCGAATAAAAATAAAGAAAGAGAAAGAGAGAGAGAGAATGAGTGCATTCTAAAGAAGAAACAACATCCGAACGATTTATCAACGTCGAAACGCGTTCACCAGGCCAACCTTTTCTTCGTGAATACATTTTCTATATATAAGTGCTAAGTAAATAAAGTCATGTATATATATATATATAATATCTAAGTAAGTAAGTAGCTAGATAATATATCAAAGTTAGAGGAAAACAAAAGGGGCAAAGAAGAAAAAAAAAGAAATGTTCTTCTTTGATCTCTTTCTAGCACTCTCGTAGATAAAAAGCATATCGTTTCGCATACGTTTTAAACTGAAACGTAATTATACGATCTGAACTAATCGGATTAGTACGATAATGCTATCGTCGTGTCGTGGCCGTTGGGTACAGGTTGTAGGCACATCTCGGCATGATATTACTCGCATCATCGACACGCGAAAAGCCTTCGGATATTACGCTTTCAATTTTCTCCATTTAGTCCCTAATGAAGCACCACCAACCCTACCAACCAACTACGGTGAACGAAGGGTGACACGAAGAAAGCCCCTGACACGGGTAACCGGTACTTGGAGTCTTCCTAAGGTCCTCTTCCTTGACGACAACGACTACGACTACGACTATAACGAATAAGACGAGCCAAGGCAGTTTCCACCACACTATACTTCGTACTTCAACTTATCTAATATACCTTCGGCCCTTCCTTCCTTCCATCCTTCCTTCCGCATCGTCGATACCACCTTTTACTCCCACGTATTCGCACCCTCAGGAATTTCTATTTTATCCAAGACACCAAAAAGGGGAAAAAGATCCTGTCAGAGTATCCAGTCATTCTGACGTTGACGGAAAGAACATTCTTTTTTTTTCCTTTTTTTTTCTTATTTTACATTTAAGAATTATGCATCAGGTTACGGCGAGGGAAATAACAACAGGAAGAAATCGTGCGTGTTAAAATTGTTCTCTTTTTTGTTACATAATCGTATCTCGTTCTAGGTATTAATTGAAAAACAACATTACTAACTAACACGTGAGTTTATAAATAAAATATAATGTTAAGAGAGGTGTAGGAAATACGATGATCGGAGTTAATGCCAGTAGTTTATCTTTATCAATTTATTGTTGATCGAGCGTATAAGATAACGGTAAAGGACGTTATAGCACTCCTATCGGAAAGTTTTCCAAGCAGAGTAGAAGCAAGCCAGTCGAACGAAATTATCCATAATCCAAGCAACGACGTGCGAGGAATATTAAGGTTCCTCGACTAGACATGATTTCAACGAAAATTGCTAGAGATGTTTGCGATTCGAAACTATCGAATACGTACTCAACGGTGTGGAACTTGTTAGTTGATCGAGCGTTATTTTCCTTCGAATCGGTAACGACCAATTAAGAAATTAATTGAAAAACAACTCTTAATACCGAGGCAGATGGGGGATAGGTGAGGGGTAGATGGGAGGGGAGGGGGAGAAGCACCAGGTGGATTTTCGTCGAAATGGGAAAGGATTTTCCGTGACTGAATAAGACAATCGGCCTCTTTCTTTCTTTCCTTCCTTCCATTCCTCCCTACTCCCCCCCCCCACACACAAAAGAATAAGATCTGTCGGACGTGACAGCGAGTTTATTGGCCTGGATACAGATTGAAGAGAAAGATCCGGTTGGTTGGGAGGAAAGAAAATTATCCACTTCGTCTCGCGACTAGACTGAAACCTTTCTTCCTTCTTCAACATTCGCGAAAAAAGGGAACGAACGAACGAACGAACGGGTTCATCTCTCGGTCCACTTCGGATATCGTTCCTTCGATACACCTGTGTTCCTACTGTATTCGAAGTTTCGATTTTCAGGGAGAACGCGTTTGGATCTTCCAGACACCTGCTAACACATAATCCTACTGTCTTTCCTGCTAATCAATGAGGATTACTTTTCTTAAATAAATCGTTCCTCCTGTTTGAGTACGAGATAAGAATAATTTATCTCAATGAAATATCTTTTCCTTAAATATATATACATACATACTCGGCAAAACACTGAGAAGAAAAATCCTGGATTGAGTATAAGGACTAGGATGAAAATATTCCCACGTTCCACCTATATTCCCCTACTCTTTTGACATTCACCAAGCATCACGGAGTAAAATCTTTCTGACATAGTCGTATATTTACGGTTAACACACATTCATATTCAACGATCAACCATGGATAAAATGTAAAACACGAACGTTTACATTAATTCTTTATCGTTATATCCTATTTGTTCACAACGCGTTCCATTTGATTTCTTTCTTACGCATCGGAATTAACAGATAACGATCCTTTATGCTAATATAGGAAATACTGTTACGTTTCGACCAATTAAAATTATTCAAACAAACCATATTAAAATTAAAAAGAAGATAATCTTATGATTTAAAAATTTAATTAAAATACATTTCTACGGCGAAATTAAGTGTTTAAAAATCCATTTCATAATGTGAAAATGTATAAATTGTAATAAGTGTGTGTGCGAAGGAAAGACAATCATCGTCATTATGGAAACATATAACCGGATTGGATAAATTGTAAAATAGGCGCTTGCGTATGTTGAATTTTCCACCCTCGTAGTTGGACGTTGAGTAGATTCAGGACGCAGAATCGAGGGTGACCGGACAAACGTCGAGACGAGTCGGTTCATTTGGTTCTGAAGCATGTTACTCCGCTTAAGTCGGCTTTATGCCAACTGTGTCTGACTGGCTGACATGCTATCGATTCCATTCCTATCGCTCATTAATGGGAAACAATTAGTTCACCGAGTGCCCTCGACACCGAGTACCCGGACCGATTAGCGCTCCGAAACGATTACTCGACGTGCGTTTAATCGTTCCCGTTAAACTATCCTGAAAGAAAATCGCCGGAGAATCTCTCCTGTCGAAAATAAATTCACCAATACGTTAATATCGCGTCTGATAATAATTTCATCCCGGAGATAGATAGATAGATAGATAGGTAGATAGATAGATAGATAGATAGATCGATCGCGCGAAAATGTTTGGGATCGATCGGATAGGATCGATCGATTAATTTCATCTAATTCTCACATTAATGGGGAATAATTAATCTCGTGAGTATCCTCGATAGGAAAATCGGCCGTTAGATCGTCAGAGAGATAACTGCAACCTGAAATGGATTTAATTAACCTCGGTGAAAGCATCCAGAATAGGAGTAACTCTGAACGAGGCTTTGTTAATATACATATACATATATATCGTCAATGAACACTTGTAACAAGTATCTATTATAACAAATCACCAAAAAAAAAGAGAAAGAAATTATATATATAGAAACTCGATTGTTGCATTAAAATGCAACGCAGAAAAATTAAAAAAAAATCCATTTTTTACGTGAAGTTTAGCTAAAAACATATATCTCTTCCAGTCTATACCAGCATATTGTAAGCCTCACCGATCGACCGTTCGTTATTGCTTTCCTTTATTTGTAGAAGATTGAAGAACGATACCTGGAAGTCTGTATTCAACCATTCATCCATTCATTCATCCATTCAATCATTCTTAGTAAGAATGAATTTCGTAGTCGACAAATTACACTATAGCGATCATAGTAACCGGCTATCTAACAAGCAAACAAACTCAATTTTATATTAAACAAAAGATAGTAAGATTAATATTTATCATAAATCGCAACTATTGTAACTCGGAATTCAAAGGTGTTTTTAATTTGTAAAATTATTATATAATAAATCTCATTATTAACGAAAAATGTGAAATCTTAAAACTTTACCGACCGTTAGCGCTTCAACGGCATACG
The DNA here is from genome assembly GCA_023678845.1 of Mischocyttarus mexicanus. NCBI lineage: Eukaryota > Metazoa > Arthropoda > Insecta > Hymenoptera > Vespidae > Mischocyttarus > Mischocyttarus mexicanus. The sequence goes on along the minus strand of JACGTP010000011.1, from coordinate 981,425 downwards.
CACGTCCGACCGGTCGCTCAGGCCACAGATTCTTCCTGGCGCCAGCTCTGTTTCGGTTTAGACTGTCGCACGGGAGTAAGTATATGTCCCACATATATGTCCGTTGTCATATTAATACGTTTTTCATATTTAAAATCCACGAGCCATATCATTTTTTATTTTAAATCACGTCGTTGACGTGGAGTACGTTATTTGTTTTTGTTTTGTACGGCTAAGCGCCGTATACAGTTAAGGTTTATAAACGGACAGTTTAGTGTTAAACATCTCAATCAAACATAAGTGATACGACGACTATCAATTATAGATAAAACCTCAAGTACCGAGCAAATGCAACGATCATGCAACATCGATTATTATAGAATAATAACACAACGATCATAGATAAAAACAAAACAAAAAAGATAATCCTTTCTTCCTGTGGAAAGCTTAACCAACCCGTTGGCTCGCTGACGAGTATTCTACATTTCAAGTATAATAGAGATAATAGAAGGAGTCTGGAATAGGGATATACGGATGACGAGTGGTGGTGGTGCCGGGTAGGGGTAGAGAGAGGAGGTAGGGAAGGAAGGAACGTACGGAAATCAAGCAGACGTTTGTCATTAGCGGGGCGGAAACCGAGCTTAAAGTAGTCGCAACTCGGACCCGCCGGAGGTAAAAGAAGGAATAAGGTTGAAGAAGGGAAGAAAAGACAGAAAAAGGGTGGTAGGATGGAACGAACGGAGCGAGAGTGCTCGGGCAAAGGGGTACCCGAGGGGTAAGATTTAATAAAAGATTGCCTTATGCCCGTGGGTCAGGACGTACCTTCTTCTCTTCTCGACTGGTAGGGTTCACTCTGGGTATATACGTTCACTAGCACCGTTCTACGATCTCTTTCCCTCCTCCTCCTCCTCCTCTTCTATCTCCATCTCCATCTCTATTTCTATCTCTATCTCTATCCTCTATCCTCTTCTTTTTTTTTTTCTTTTTTCTTTTTTTTCTTTATTTTTTTTACCCTCGGCACACTCTTGCCTTTCTCTGTCGTCTCGGTCGCCCCTATCAAGGCTGCTTTTCTGTCCAAACTTTTCTTTCTTTTTTTTTTCCTTCTTTTTTTTTCTCTCTCTCTTTCTCTTCTTTTTTTACCCCCCGGTTTTATGAAATCACATTAGCCTTTCTCTATCTCTCTCTTTCTCTCTCTGGTGTTTTTTTTCTAACTAGAAACTACTCGACTACTTCCTGGCCCACATTCGACCTACGGAAATTAGATAGGGACTTTTTAACATCATCTCACCACCTACGGTACCAGTCTCTGCCGTATTAGATTAAAATAACGAAATAGAATCATCGATCAGAGTTTTTAACGTTGTTTTCTCGTACGTTTAAAAAAAGGTTTATATAAATGTTACTTTTTCGTGTTATATAAAAAGAACAAATTTTTAGGGAAATTTTTGTTTGAATCGCGTTTAATTGTGTTATTTCTTTCTTTTTTTTTTTAAGTATCACTTTCGAGTAATTCTGGTTAATAATTCTTACTATAGATTAGATGCGATACCTTTTCGAGATCGCTATTAAAACAACGATATTCAACGAAATTTAAAAAGATCCCGTAGATCCCTTCGGGTATCTTTTTAGAAAAAGGAACTCTTCGCTATGTTTATCTTGCACGGAAAAAAGAAGATTTTTTTTTCGAAGTTTTGATATCGATATTAAAAGCATCGTTTTCATCCAACGACGGATAAACCGGAGCAACTTTCGTCCCGGCTTATTAAAACCCTTATTAACCTCCTTCGCGGATGTAATCTGAAGTTCATTATTTAAAATTCACCTGGTGCAGCGATCGCATTCTCACGCGGGACGACCGCATGAAAGATTCAGTTCGGGGATGGTGGCGAGAGAAATTGGCTGACGTAAATTATTTCGGAATTCTCTCTTTCTCTCTCTCTCTCTCTCTCTCTCGGTATGGTCTGTTCTAGAAACTCGGTCGATTCTTACAATTTTAAAAAGTTAATCAAACACAAACACACACACACACACATATATATTATTTTTACGTTTATATCTAACTTCAAATAATGGATTTCTTTTTACCTAAACTAATATGATCTAATACATAAATTTTGACGTAACAAAGGAAACAAGTTATTCAACAAATTAATCCTACAGATTAGTTTACGTATACCCATTTATAACGGGTAACAGATTAAAATAATGGATCTTTTTAATAAAAAGTTAGACTTCTGTTTAATTCTTTTATTTTTGGTTATAATTAAATGCAAATAATAATCAATTATAAAGAAAAAAAAGAAAAACAAATTATCTTTTTGCTCTTGTATATTATCATGTTAGTAAAGTTAAATGAAAATGAATGCAATATAACGTAACATTGAATGAAGAAATTTAATTTAAAATTTTAAATTAGTGTCCGTGATACGTTTTATAATGTTAAACGAAGGAACACAACGTTTTATAATAGTTCCGTGTACAAAATAACATTTGACGAGAGTCTTTTACGAAGATTTCTCTTTCGTTCTCAAAGAGACATTATCATCGTCATAATTCAGAATAATCCAAAGAGACGCGTAAGAAGTAGAAGTAGAAGAAGTAGAAGAAGTAGAAGAAGTAGAAGAAGTAAAAGAAGTAGATGTAGAAGAAGAAGAAGAAGAAGAAGGTTCTTCGCGATTATAATCAATGCTATTGAAAGCGTAGCACATAAAGAAAAGAAAAGAAAAGAAAAAGAAAAAGAGAAAGGGGAAAAAAGAGAAAAATAGGATAAAAGAAGGAAGAAACGTTAATCACATCTACAAAACAGTTTTCAGGTCGGCTTTAAACCGGGTATACATTTTTCTCGACTGGTACACCACCGACGAGGTCTTTCCGCTTAATTTTCAAGCACTCTCGGTAGCAACGTTCGCCTCCTTCCGCAATCTTGAAAACCGTCGGCCAGGAACGACGCTTATACAAACGAAGCTTGCGACGAGAACTGAAGAGAGACAGGTAGAAAGAGAGAGAGAGAGGAGAAGAAAGGTTGGTTCAACCCACTTACTCTCTCTCTCTCTCTTCTATTCCAGTTCATGAAACTTCCCTTGTAAAATCACTGCGAAGATTTCATTAAGCGAACGTTTACTCGTCATCTGTTTCAAGATAATGGACTTTTCTAACGCAAAATAGATAAATAAGTAAAAGAAAAACGAGAGATAAAAGATTCAGGATGAAAAAAGGAAAAAAAAAGGAGGAAAGGGAAAAGGGAAGGATTTTACTTAAACATACATCGACATCGGAATATGATCTAAAACGAATAAAAATGTATATTATTTCTGTTAACCTATTATAGCGAGCGAGCGAGTGCGTTCTTTTGTTCGTTCGTTCGTTCATTCGTTCGTTCGTTGGTTCGTTTTATGTAAATGAAATCGCAATCGAACGATCGGTACCCGTGTTACCAGAGTACTATATCTATATCAAGCAAGGCTACAAGTTTATCACGATTGTCACGAAGCATGGTTGGGTTATACCACCTCTGGGTAGTAGTACTTTCCTTTCTCGCGTGTGTATGTACGAGTATATATGGTATATATATATTTATTATATGGCATATCTGAAAGCAAACAGCGTACTTTAAACTTGAACGAAATTACACGAGATTTTCTCGTATCACGAATGTTTCTATCGGTAAATTATCATTTAAAATTATCTATCAAAGACACCCTAACTACGGCGGTGAAAGAAGAGGGAGGTGACGATATTATTATACTCTTTCTCTTTACCTATTTCTTTCATTTTCTCTTTCTCTCTTTCTCTCTTTCTCTTCATATATATATATATCGTACTATTTGAAAGTTTTAATTAAAGACAAAAGATAAGAAATATCCTAGAAATCCTGTTTTAATAACTATCCGGCTAATAAGTTGGCAAAGTAAGAGAATTGTTCGGTAGAAAAATAATGCTAGATTCTAAGAATCGTTAAAGGTTACGTAGGATGTAAATCAAAGCACATTACACCTCCATGACAGCGAATGAGTGAATGGCAGTAGGAGGAAAAGAGATAACAGAGGGTGATTGTGGTTGTTGGTTGGTATGGTTTGGTTTGGTATGGTTTGGTTTGGTATGGTTTGGTTGGTTTGGTTTGGTTTGGTGATAGAGAAGAAGAGTAGGGGAAAAGAGGAGGTATACAAGCAGTTATTACTGCGTGGATACACGTGCTCCGCACTCCATATAATCACGAACGTTCCTTCCTTCCTTCCTTCCTTCCTGGCTTCCCAGGAGTGCACTTTGTTCGACAAAGGAACGCATATAAGCACGCCGGCCCATAATCAAGTGCGAAGTCTCGACTAAAGGAGAGCATAAACGACGTGCATTCGAAACGCTCGGCAAGGTGTGCTTAAACCAACCCACTTCTACGTGAGCACCTCTTACACCTATACGAATTGTGACGGCATTCTTATTTTTTTTTTCTTTCTTTCTTTCTCTTTTTATTCCTTTTCCTTTCCCTTCGCTCTTGGTGTACTACTCGTCGATTCGAAAAGATTCCAAGAGAACTGGCACTATCCGTCCCTCATGACGTACTCCATAAACACACACGGGAGTAGCCATAGCCTACGTCAGAAGAATGCTTCCGAGGAAGATTAATCACCGTCAAGCACGAACTTTCCCGCTAGACGACGACGACGACGAGAACGACGACGACGTGGTGCTGGATTCGAAGAAAGTTAGAACGAGATGAAAGATTTCGATGCGAGAAAGGAGAGGTACGAACCAACCCAACGAATGAACGCTAGCCAAAACTTCTTCTTCTCCTTCTCCTTCTTCTTCTTCTTCTTCTTCCTCTTCTTCTTCTTCTTCTTCATTCGCGCCCGGTTTACGATCCTTTTTTCTCTACTGACTTTCTAGATTCTCACTTTGTTGGAGATATTGTGTGGCTGACTGGTCGATATTGGGCCTCTATGTTACTTCCATCGTCCTCGATTAATCATATCTTTAAATTAAACGATAGACCAGCCTGACCTTTCTTTCTCCATTCCTCCCACCCCCCAATACCCTCGTTGCCCACTTGCCATTGCACGGATGTATGCGCGGAAATTTTATATTTTTATTACGCCCGTTTTTTCAAGATGGTTTTATTTATTTCTTTTTTCTTTTTTTGTACTTTTTATTTATTTATTTATTTATTTATTTTCCCTTCTTCTTTTTTTCCGTTTTAACCCCACCCTCTCCCCCCATTTATTTTCCTATCGACATCTTCGTATAGGTGTGTACGTTTGTACGCGAATTCGCGAAAGAGTTAATTGAGTTTGATAGAAAAGCGAGAGAATTTTTATTTTTATATTTTATAAAAAAAACATGTATATTTTTATTTGACCGACCTAAATAAAAAAAAAAAAAAAAGAAAAACCCTATTCGCAACAATTTTGTAAAAAGGTATCGCGAATGTCGCTATGTAAAAAAAGAAAAAGAAAAAAAAGAGAGAAAAAGAAAGAAAGAATGAATGAAAGAAAGAAAAAAAAAAGAAAGTAAATAGGTAAGAGGTACGACGTGAGGAAGAAGAAGGGGAGTGGGTGGGGGTGTATAAAGAAGGTAGAAAGAAACGCGATAGGAAACATATTTGCGCTCTACCGAAAACCTACTCAAGAAGCTTGAAAGTACCGAGAGAACCGGATCACTTTTTTAAGGAGATGGTGCGAGTGTATCGATATTCGATACTCTCTATTGAGGAAACGAGAAAGCGTAAATAGTAGCACCGCCTTCGAAGATAATTTTACAGCTTTTCACGATGCCACCTGAAAAGCACTTCTTTGTTCAATCTCTCCTTCTCCCTCTCTTTTTCTCTCACTCTCTCTCTCTCACACTCTCCTTCTTCTCTCTTTCTCCTTGTATCGATCGTTTAATATTATCGACATCGGTATTCCTCCATCCACCTACCCCACCCATCCCTGGTTTCCTAGCAATGGCAATTAACGATTTACATGTTATTCTTAACATGAATCTCGCGAGTCTAGAGTAGAGAATTCGCGATAGAAACGTTTCAACGAATAGTATCGCAGCGTTAACCGTTTAATCGCATATTCCAAGAGTTCTCACCCTCTTAATCCCTTTCTCTCACTCTTTCTCTCTCTCAAACTGTAATTCTCTCTCTCTCTCTTCAACCCTTTACAGTGCTTACGCAGGGAAGCTACGTGGCAAGGCCGATCTTGATAAGAACGGTAGTTTGTAGTCGGTACTATTAACGATAAACCAGTGCCATTTCGCAACACCGTGTTTCTAGTCGTGTGACAAGCGTAACCGTATCTATCCCAAGGTAAGAAGTATCAGTAACAATGCCTCCCATGTACATAACTTCTACGGCCTTGCTCCCGAGTGCACGGCTTTGAACAATGCAAAGAGAAAGAGAGAAAGAGATAGATATATAGATAAATAGATGGATGGATAGATAGATAGATAGAAAGAGAGAGAGAAAATATCTTTATAAATTTCACTGACAGTACACGACCCTTTAGCCGAATTAATTAATATCTAAAGCAATTATAATAACAACCACCTAAGTCCCTTGATCTCGTGTTATCGCGTAAACTTTTCCCTTTGTTCCTTGAAATTCCTAGAAATTTTCCTAGAAACGCGATGATAATGTAAAAAGGAAAGAGAGAGAGAGAGAGAGAGAGAGAGAGAGAAGGCACACGAATCTCTCAACTCGAGCGTGAAGTTTAATCGAAAAGCACAGAAAGAGAGAGAGAAAGAGAGAGTGTCAGGGACACATCGAAGAAGCAAGAGAGATAAAAACGACTAGGAGCTACTAAAAAACGATCGCGAAAAAGCTCCGCGAGAATGGAAATCGTCCGTGAAAAGGGGGAAGATTTATTAAAAGTGCATTCTCATTGTCACCGGAACTCGCTGACTCGACGGGGACGCGTTTTCGCGTGCGACTTTATGCGCACACTCTTAAATCTTCAATGCGCGTGTTTAAGTTCTCTCTGTAGGTGTATATGCATATATATGTATGTATGTATGTATGTACGTGTGTGTGTTTGTTTGTGTGTCAGCTTACAAGGGGACAAATTCCGATATAAGTGCGAGGTACTCTCGGCATTTGTCGTTTGTGCATGTGCCGAGTCATAGGAGGACGCAAAGGAAAGTGGCTCAGTCGCGGACTCTAATCGCATCTAATGAGCGGGATACTACGTCAGCGAAGATTAAACCGACCGTTTACAAAAGCGGCTAGACGCAACGACCGTGGGAGTCGTTTTAAAAATTCCCACGACAACCAACCAACTACCACCACCACGAATGCGCCTCCGGGAATCAAAATAATGTAGTATTTTTCTAACCATTCGAGTGCATTCTTCTTTCTTTCTTTCTTTCTTTCTATCTCTTTCTATTTAACGAGGATAATTTTCTTCTTGCGTTAAACGTAAAAAGCTTATAGAAGTTAGCTCGTTACATTTGTTTATACGAGGAAAGAAAAAAATTTATTTTTTTTTTATCTTTGTTAGCAAAACGATAATAAAATTTTTCTAAGAAAAAATCGCAAAGGGAAATAATAAATTAGATTTCTTTTGAGAAAATGTCTACTCTTCGTGAAGTATTTGTATTATCTGAACCTATTTAATTGTAACGTTTCTCGAGTAATATGAAACAAAGAATATTTATATCATGTATATACAATTTATATGTGATTCACTTACAAATCTTTATGTAGAGTATCGAATATACGAAATAATCTTTATGATCTACATTCTCATCGGTAGATAGTTATATACATATATACAAACTATATATATATATATACAAACTACATATATATATCCATCGATCATTACTATTCGTCGAATTAATTAGACAATGTGTATACGGTCATTATAAATGAAAAACTAATGACGCGGTCGAGCGATCGTGTACTGCTCACGCTTTAACGCCTCGATGGAAATAACCCGGTTGTTTCGGGTATGAATAACCCACAACGAGGTTTAAAACGGACAGGAGAGAACCAGGTCCATGAAATTAACCGTAAACCAAATAAGAATACACATCGACGATTCGTCGTTAATTTGTTGCGCCAATTCTATCTATCTACCTATCCATCTATCCATCCATCCAACCATCCATCCATCTATCCACCTCTCTTTCTCTCACACACACACACACACACATATACACACTTTCTCCCACTCTGTCTCTCTCTCTCTCTCTTTCTCGTTTCGAAAATTCATTTGTCAAGAGAATTCCGTGCACTCGCGCGCTGTAAATCTGCCAACGGGAATGTAATCGAATCTATTCGAGCGCGAGCGAACGAAATCTCGCGTCCGAACAGCAATTTTATCGTCTGGCCGAACGAACGAACGAACGAACGAACGACGACCAACCAACCAGTCGGCCTATCGGAATATCTTCGATGATTCCTGTTGCGAGGTTGAAAGCCGCGATTTTCCATTGCCAAGTATTGAAAGCACGTTCCCTACGTTAAACTCGTTTCGGGTCCTCTACAAAGGGAAGATCCGATCTATCGATTCGAAATCTCGAAATATCATAGTTATTAAAAATACATTAACGTGACGGAGTATTACCAATAGGTATTGAACGATATTCAAAGCGACTATTATTCGACTAAGGCTATACATGCATATACATATAGTGTATATATATGTATATGTATATATATATTCCTATACGTAGGTATATGCTTTTGAGGATTCCCAACAGACATGGATAGAAACGAAACCGCGCGTCGTGATGTGGGAACATCGATTAAATGAACCGTATTCCGACGTTCAAAACCAAACGGCGTATCGGCTTCGAAAAGCTGGCTAATTGGAAGCACAGAAAATTTCTTCTAATCGAAACGTTCGACATGTTAAAAAAAAAACCTTTCTTGTCATTTCTTATCCATTCATTTTTTTCAATATTTCTATTTTTCGTCACAATATTTATTATCTACGAGATATGTTATAGTTACAGTATAACAGAGTGTATAACGATTTTCAGGGTGTATATCCAAATAAGTAAAGCATCCAGATTGAGGGTGATTCTATATGTAAATATAAATCGAAAAAAAAAGATTATATTTGTTAATTTCCAGAAATTATAAATTAAAATATGTATCTTCTACTTTATTACTTGAAAATCACGCTCGATTAAACTCTACAATATTTAAAAATCGTTGGTTATGATACTCAGCTTTTGTTGTTACGTCCTTGTCAACAGCTCGACTGACGTAGACAAATTGAACGAAGAAAAAATAAACCTTACGGGTAAAGAGCAAATGTAAACATCACAGAGGAACATGAATACGAGATCGTAAACGAAAGAAAATGCTTTGTACGTGATAAATAATCAGAGACATAATTCGACATACGCATACTCGATAGAATTATCAAACACGATTTTTTCCCAAAAATATGACTGTTTTTATTCGATTTATTTTAACAAGTAGAATAGAATCCCTCGGTATAATAAACCTTATAAATAATCACACAATTAATGTATCAAATTATTCCTTTTCATTCGTTTCCTGTTTTTATTGATATTTTTTTTTTTCAACAAAATAATTATAAAAGTTTAATATTAACCCGAAGCTTAATTGATAAAAATTGTATATAAATACAATATATATTGTCTACGTGTTCAATCCAAAGTAACTAACTAACATTTATGCTAATCCGAGTTATCGCTCGTCAAACAAATTTTTAATGAGAAAAATCACGTTTTGGTAAAAGCGTGTATTTTGTTAATACTCTTTTACATACTACCGTAGATACTTTTTTATAAAGCAATGGTTTTAATAATTTAAATTGTTTATGAAATTTTAAGCAATGTAAAGCACACATATATATAAATTTATTTTTAAACACGTTAGAAAAAAAAACAAGTAATTCGTCTATAAAGTATTAAAGTTCTCCCTCTCTCTCTCTCTCTCTTTCTCGAAAGGCTTCGATGGAAAAGCCAAGACGAGAATTCACTTGCTCGTTTCCGAAGAAATTGAAACTTAGATGAATGGAGTGCACGTTGGCCAGCAGCTCGTTCGTGAACCGAATGGAACGCTATAAGTCGTTGCATTGCCGCTTAGATCGTACGAAAGTATGCTACGAAGGATATCTAAGCGAACGAGAGCTTTAACAGGGAGAGCTAGGAGTCGTTGAGCTACCATAGCTATAAAGTATACCTACTTTCCTATACTATCCTCGAAACTTAGAGACGAAAGCTTTCGCTGTAGTTGCGCTTTTATGCAGCTGAATGGCCCTAACATTACGCGTTCTTGGCTATTACCAGAAGATCAAGCAAGAAAAACCTAAAGTAGCTAACGAAAATGTGCCAGACTCACGCTTCGAATTAATGGTTTTTTTTTCTTTCCCCCATTTATTTATTCTTCACTATACTTTTTTTCTCTTTTCTCATGAATCTTTATTACTATCTTCTTTGTGTGTGTTTTTTTGTTGTTGTTTTTTAACTGCACACAACTATTCCCCGATTTACACGAACTTTTTTTTACTCTAACGAAGAGTATGTATTTTATATTAGTTGGTATTATAAAAATTAAATACTACCGTGGAAAAAAAAAATTTATTTTATCGTACTTTTTACGAATTCCAACCATTTATTTCCCTTCCTGCGAAAATTTATACGAAATAAATATTTTTGTAACTTGTATAGACTTTTGTTTGTAGTATTGTACTTTATTTTTTTACCGGTAAACTTTATATCGGATGTTTCTTTATCACGTTGAAAAAAAAAAAGCGTATAGGACGAATAATCCAGATAAATCCGAGGAACTTGTATTAAATGTTTGCTCGAGTCTTAATCTTTAAATTACAAATAAAACAAAAAAGAAATCGTTGACTTTCAAACTTAAAATACAGAGTTGAGAAAACATTTAGTTTAGTTCCTAGAAAAATTATGTTTAATATCGAACGATTAAATATCAAGAAACAAAAATGTCAGTAAATCATAACATTGCATATTCAATACAAGTTATTTTTTCTACATAATATCTCGCTTTTCGTTTAATTGAGTTGTTGAAAAGAAAAACAGTTTAGCAATTATAGAGCTATTGAGAAAAAGTTCGTTGATTATTCCAAATAATAAATAAGTTTTAAAAATACGAAATATATTTAACTATGTAGAATATTAAAATAAATGTTACATTGGGATATTCGTTAATGATGTTTAAAATGTTTTCGTATACTTATTTTATACTCCAAATAAATATTTTTTTAATTTCTACAATATTTCTTTTAAAAAGTAAAAAAATATTACGTAAGAAGCTAATTACCAAGTGTAACAACGCATTATGGGAGTTCAATTTTACCACTTTGTCAAATAAAAATATAACGTGTTTGGTTTATAATTATGCATTGATCTTAAATTTAAAAAAAAAATATATATATATATATTTTATTTGTAATCTTTCCTTTTTAGACACTTTTTTAGTAACTTCCATTAACGAACGAGGACATTTTCTAAAACAATGATCATTAGGTCAACGGATTTTTAAGAAATTAAATGCTTTATTTCCAGAACGAGAAAAAGTGCATAATTAATATCGCTTTATTAGATTTTATGGAAACTTACAGTAATGATAAGTAGTATATGAACAGATATGTCCATACAAAAGGATACTGAAGTGAAAATTTTAGAAAAATAACGGGAGTTGGAATAAACGAATAGATTCGTGACATGTTGCCTGAATGACGGCTTTCATATTTTTTAGAATATTTATAATGTCACGAGTATGGCGGTATTCGTTCGTTAAAGGCTAAGTCGATGAAATATCTAAAGCATGTAAGTAGCTTTAACACTTACAGAGAAAAATAAAAAAAATAAAGGATAGAATAAGATGATAATATAAAAAGCGCACTTTTATCGAGGAATAATAAACCAGGCTTGATCGTAGATACGAGAATCAGTTTCTACACCACTAAGATCGTTCCTTTTCCAAAGTGGATTACACCGATTCTAGGCCGAACGTAATTAAGGATTGTCTCATAAATTTACCCTTACCCGCAACGATCTGCCGGTATCGAATAAGAGAAATAACCAATATATAGGGGTCACCCACGCTTTTCCATTGAACACATTCAACACTATCGTAGAAATTCATCGAGAAATTCTCATCTTCGGAACATAGTCAAAAATAAAATCAAAGAGGGGGTTAAAAGTGTCAATTACGTATCTTGTTACTATGAATTCAAAATTCTTCCTCCCTCTCTCTTTCTCTCTCTCTCTGCTGCCAATAGGAATATTAAATTTCGCAAAATCGAGGAGCATTCGTAATCGAGCATTAACGTCGAAATAATCGAGTTTCAGTTGAAATAAACGAATAAAAATATATATAAAACCAGCGATGTAACATCAAAATACTTTTATACGAAAAATACGTATCGAGTATCAATAAAAATTTTGTGTAATTTAATCTTCATCCGTACTATCCTAAAAAAAAAGAGATAGAGAGAGAGAAAGAAAATATATATACAAATACATATAATAAATTTCTTTGATGATTAAAATTTTGTTTTAACAAAACAAAAAGAAATGAATAAATAATAATTAGAAATAAATAGATTGTAAAAAAAAATTACAATGAAATATAACATTTGGTATTATTACTTCGTATAAAATACCATTACCCATCGACGAGGATAGAATACGTCGAGGAGATGATTGGAGTGTATCGAATTTGTAGAGTAACCAAATGATTTCACAGGACTTCTCTTAAACGAGAATCATCCTGGACGTTGTTAGAACGCATCGCATATATGGGTTTCACGTAACGTGCGTTCTCGATGCGAGCCGCGAGATATCGCGGCATAGGTGGCTCGCACGACCGCCACCGATGCTGACGGGAGTATTTGCGGAATGTAATTCACTAAAGACAATACTGTACGATAACCACCGATGGTTCTGCTTCGCACGCATGCTCAAATGTTGAAAATTCCCAGAGAATTAATACGAGGCCCCCAACCCATCTCACCCTATCCCACCCATCTCCCACCTTCTCGAATATTCGAAAGAATACGACTGACGACTGAATATTATTTAACAAAAATATAACAATTTTTATTATATTCGAAATTATCCCACAAATGTGTTTAAACGTATCTTTATTCTTTCACGTTGAAATGAAAATTATTAAATTAACAACGATAACAAAATTCGCAAGAAACATTTTCGATATTAACGACAATTATAGTAGTCACGTGTTAAACGTTAACGGTCTACTCAACGACGATTATTCACAACAAATTTTTATTTTTTTTTCATTACAGTTGAATACTTTTAATTATATAATAACTTTCCATTAATATTGAATATTATTTTTGAATTTCAATGATTATTCTTGATATAAAGTGTTTTCGAAAGAATACGACTGAGAATAATAAAGCATACAAAACAAATAAAAATAACAATTCGTTTAACTGAAAATTCGCCCGTATGAAGTATCCTTATTCATAACATTGGAAATTGCTATTTAAAAAAAAAAAAAAAAAGAAGAAGAAACAAGCGCAGAATTGATGCACCCACGATTAATCAATTTTACAATAGATCACAAATAATATAAATTTTACCAAGAAAGAGAGTGAAAAAAAGAAAGAAAGAGAGTGTTTCAAGTAGAAAACTGGAAAACAAGAAGATGCGAATGCGAATCGTATCTAAAGTATATGTACATACATACACATACAGAGTATACGTACGTAAACACTTTGCGCGCAAACAGGAGTCGAAGGAATCGTGCAAGATAAGTGAGGCTACGATAAAGAAGCGGAATAAAGGAAAGGGGTGGAAAAAAAAGAAAAGAAAAAAAAAAACAGTTTAGATGCTCGAGCAAGCGAGGATACAGGTGCTCGCGTTCGCGGCACGTACGATCAAGAAAGGAGTAGCAAACTTTTTCTCTCTCTCTCTCTTTGTTTCTTTCTTTCTTCGTCTCCAAGTCGTACATATGTAGTCATAAGAAAGAAATAGAGAGAAAGAGAAATGCAAAAGATAGAAAGAGAGAGAGAGAAAGAGTAGAATAGTCGTAGCGGCATACGTATGCTCACCTGGGGAATACCGCACAGAAGCATAGTAGGTAAAAGAATGTCTATATGTGTGAGATGAGAAAGAGAAAGAGAAGGAAATAGAAGAAAGAATAGAGTACGCGTAAGGTAGTTGGTGGGTGGAGGGAGGGGGGGTACATGGTGTGCGCGGGATGCTTTACATAATATCTTTGCCATTGTAAAATGCAAAGCACTAGACGGGAAGTCCCGCTGAGCCAGCTTTTCCTTCCGCCCCGTGTTCGCACTCTCGCTGTATAGGCTAAATGTGTATGGTATAGCGAGACGAAGGAAATAAAGAGAAAGAGAGAAACAAAGATAAAGAGAATGAGAGAGAGAGAGAGAGAGAGAAAGAGAAAAGAGACGCCTCGAAAGCAGGTTTTTGTCTTCTCATGTAAATCGCGACGCAACCCCGGCCGATTGAGGGCTTAAGCACATATTTTTGTATTCGTCCCTGACAGCATATAGCGAGGAACCCTCTTTTGCTCGATTTCATGGCATCCCCCTTTGCGCATCCTAAAGCGTTTAGCGCTCTCGAAAGCGCTTTTCATCGAACGAGTATCTCGTCCAAAGATCCGGTCCAATAAATTTCCCACCACGTTTCAGAGAAAGAATGAGAGAGAGAGAGAAGTTATATCTCTCGAGTATCTGTGAATCTATCGAAAGACTCTTATACGAGAGGAATACTGGTAAACAAAGCTAAAGCTTTGCTTACAAGCACAATGGTAAGCATTCGAGAATAACTTCTCTTTCTATGGATTATTATTTCGAAATAGATGCGCGTAAAATGGAATTTTGGTTTGATAGCATAATTCGTTTAATAAATGTGTTAATAATCTAAAATACGAAGTATATGTATATCAAAGGTTAATTATTGTTCGTTATAGGGAAATGCGTAATAACAAAATCGTATAATTCTATAACACCACAATTATTGATTAATATAAAAAATTATATATATATATATAAATACAAAATACACATTGTGATTTGAGTTGAAAAAAAAACTTAAAGAAATGAATTTGTGTTTTATCTATTAGTACGAATACGGTTGGCGTAAACTACAAGTCCCGTATTCGTATTTTACAAGGACATACCACTTCGTTCATCGAATACGAAAATATATTTCCTTTCATTTTCTTGGATATTACTCGTAAACCAAATTACTCTCCTATACGCAGAAGCATTGACTGTATTCAATTATATACCAACGTTGGACGTAAAAGTTTGAAAAAGTAGAAAACGTTTTAAATGTTTGCGCGTTTCATCCGTAATTGAATTAAACTGGCCAATCCTCTATAATCCGAACGAAACAATTTCGACGACACCAGAGTAGGAGGTAGTTACCATCTCCACTCTTCGGAATGCATTGCATTCGATTAACTATCGGAAAGATATGATCTTCGAGTTTTCCGAATACGAGGAAAATTAATGGCAGTGCGCGTTTTCCTGTGCACTCGGAAGCGAGAGTAAAAGCACGCGGTGTTTTCGTGCCGGTTTTAACCGGCATGACGCGGGGCTCCTATGCCCGGGCCACGTCGATGGGATTAAAAAATTCAGGCGAACTCGACAACGGCGACGACGACGACGACGAGAGATGTGTTCTGCCTGGGATAATACTCGAACTAAAATGTGTATATGTATGTGTGCTTGTATGCGAGAGAAAGAAAGAGAGAGATAGAGACAAAGAAAGAGAGAGAGAGAGAGAGAGAGTAGTAGTGGAGCCCGTTGGCAACGAGACTACTCTTCTTTCTCTCTCAATCTCTCTCGTTCTCTTACATGTACCTACGTTGCAATAATAATTTAACGACTAATATTGTATATATCCCTAGTGAGATTCTTTAGCATATACATCCAAGATTTTCAACTAGCATGAATCATCTTCATCTTCTTCTTCTTCTTTTTCCTCTCTCTCTCTGTCTCTCTCTGTCTCTCTTTCTCTTTTTACATCTTGAATTTATGTTTACAAATGTTAACAATTTTCAATGGCATCTTGAGAAAAAGTAGAAAAAGATATTATTAAGGGATTCATAGAAAAGAATAAATGAAATATAGTTTTATTATTACTTAGGTATATGTTTTCTAATCTTTATTATATGTATGACGATTAATTATTTAAAGAAAGAAATAATAATAATTAATAATACAAAATGGACACCGTTCGATTTTTAATAGTAATCATTCATGTTTCTACGATGTGTCAACGTTAACATACATCATCTTGCATGGATCCTTTGCTACGTGAGATATCTGTAACGTTAACCAAAAGTCACAACGCGATGATCCTTCGTATTATACGAACCACTATAGCTGACCCGATCCCGTGGATCGTGTTTGAGAAAGCTCGACTTTGATCGAGTCTCTTGTTTAATTCGATACTATTGTACTTGTATACATATATGTACATGTGCATAATATATATACGAAATGTCTCGGAATAATTATTTCAACTAAAATATTTTTTGTAAAATAATTTTGTGTATTAATGAAAACTGTAATAAATAGCCGAATAAATTTAAATAATAATGTTAATTATTTAAAATTAAATTTCCAAAATATATTTCACTAATTTTACAGTGATTTAATTTAAAAAGAAAAAATAAATAATTATAAATCCATCATCGTAATCTTTGATTTCGATATTTTATATTTACGAAATACATATTCGAATACAATTTTACCATAATAAAAATTTATTTATATAAAATAAATGCACGATCATATTTGAAAATAAATAATAATTATTCTAAAATATTCTTTACACATATATATAATATTTATGAATTAGAGATCAATCGTAAAAGTTGAAGAAACGTAAAGAGCTTTCTTGGCGTATCTTACTCTTGACGTCCTCTCATAATATAGAAGTAGTAGTATAGTTCAACGTATGATCCGTCTTACTCTCTCAATGTCTTTGACGACAGAGGGAAGAGCTAATTGAAGTCACGAGACTCGGATCGTACGAGTTTGGTAAGTCTTGCGATGTCAAATCTCTATCTCTCTCTCTCTCTCTCTTTCTCTATCTATCCACCTCTATCTCTATTTCCCTTTTACTGTTCACAGTAAGATTCTACTCTCCTGTGGATCTAACATCGAATCTTAAAAGGGTTCTCTCCCTTCTCTACGCACGAACTTGCGTACGCGTATTACCGACTTTGCATACAAAGTAGAATCTATAGTTGGACCCAGAGATTTCGTTATTATCATTATTACCATTATTACCATCATATTTTATCGCGTTTTCCCTCTGATATACCAATCGTCTTGATAACGTAAGAAATAAAGAGAATAAAGTGTTTTATGTGCCCAGGTACCAGAGGTATCAAGGATGTGCTGTGTACGAGTTTGCGTGTGTGTTTCTGTGAATACGAGGTAAATAACTTTGAAATTTATATGTTGAGAGATATACGCTTATGTTCGAAGTGTTGTTAGGTAAGAAGTTGGAATGTTTCTCTCAGGATTTTGGAAAAAACGAAAACTAAGTAAATGGCGGAGTTTGTTTTGGTAGTTAGTAGGAGGAGTTAGAAAAGGGTTTGCTAGAAGCAAGAAAATTTAAGTGGAAATAAGAAAGGGTTATGTAAAGGAGAAGGGAGAACATTACAATAATAATGATAATAATCTTAGTAATGGTTACAATGGTAGAGAAGAAAGGGTAACATGGGAAGTGTAATTATAAAGATATTAAAAAGAAGAAATGAACAAAGGACGAATTATTTATATGGATACATATGTACTACGTATAATACGTCGAGTCGTTGTTACAAGGCGTTGACAAGGACACGCATATGGGAAACTTGAATTTTCATCATTCTCTAACATAGCACTTTCCCTGACGTATATTTTCGAGACAAGAGACAAGCTAAAGTCGCAACACACTAAAGATATTTCCATGTTAGTGTTTCTCACTTTGGACAAGGGGAACGGGTGACGTTTTCAGCCAGACGGCATTTTAACCGTCCATTCCACGTATCAGTGTCAGGCCAAACCGAATACGGCAAAAGGTAATGTTTGCTTACGTTCAAGTTAATAGTACAATACATGCACACATACATACATACATACGTATTATCTCGTAATATCATAATTTTAACTCATCAGTTTATACTTACAATAAAAGCAATTTCAGCATTTGCCTCGCTATAAGCTTACTGTTTTGTTTCATAGTCTACCCCCAAAGAGTAGAGAATTTAACTTGAAATAACCGAAGCATCATTCGTATAAACGTGTAAACACGCGAATGAACGAACGAACAAACGAACGAACGAACGAACGAACGAACGAACGAACAAACGTTAACTATTTGGCCAATTAAAATGATTCGCGAAATACACAATAAATTTAGAAAAGAAACTGGATATCTATTACACGCGTATCTATACAGTGTGTCTCGTTATTGATTGAACCAGATGACCAATAACCAACGGTAGTAATATTCGCATACTCGCACAGAAGTATTGTAAATCTTTTTTTTATCTCTATAGTAAAAATATTTACAATGCTTTGAGAAATATCATAGTAGCATTTTCTTTATAAAAAAAAAAACAAACCATCCCGATTGTTCGTTTTCCATACCGTGGATAAACTTTAATTAAAACTTTTATTGTATTTTATATTATTCGTACAACTAAAAGATTAAGTTCTGTTAAATGTGATTTTCATAGCAATGAGATGGATGTCCTTTTACGTTAAATAAATTTTTAAAACAGTTCTTTATAAAAAGTAATTAATTGGCTCTTATATATATATATATATATACATTTATCATTCTTCCAATCATCTTCCATTTAAACTTAGAATAAGAAAAAAAACAAATATTAAGAATTCGTTGGACAGATACGATAAAATGTTCGATTCGACCAGAATGACTAAAAAAGCATAAATGTTTGATTCGTGAGTTATCGGTAAAACTCCTTACCGAATCGTATCACATTCAATTTATATTCTCCATTAAATTCATTATTTATTCATGATCGTTAATAGATAATCGGAATAACGCGAATGCTGGAACAACTTCGAAACACGTCTAAATTGAGAAATAGATAGAAATAGAGAGAGAGAGAGAGAGAGAGAGAGAGAGAGAAGGAAGACACTTAAAAATAAAAATAAAAACTAATTACCTACGAATAAATTGCGTATGTTTGATCGATGAACGACCTGTAGAAGAAAATGAAGCTTTCAAGTTTTGAAAAGTGTTCGCGAATCGAGTGTCGTAGTGCAACGAGACGAAAGCAGAACCGGGCGTTGAACGGAATTGATTTGACGTTTCAATGGACGATCGTTTCGGGTCAAAGGGTCAGAATCTACTGGCACGATAAGCCTCTATATCGAGCATAAGTAAACACGTTCGCATACGTAACAATATCCTGGATGTACACGGATAGAAAAAGGGATGGGAAGAGGCCGGGTTTGGTGGGAGGGAGTGATGGGGGGGGAGGGAAGTATATAGGAACATGAACGCATGCACGCACGCATGCACGCACGCACACAGAATAATACATTTTGGATTTACAGATTACCTACGTAATTGGCGGATAGAGAGGATTTATGGCATTTGATGAATATACCTATTTACATTACGTTTACCTTCTACGTGCGAGAATAATCGGTTAGCTTCTATTTCCGTTACATATATATCTAATCTAGAATTCTATTTCACATATTTCTTAATTTTATGTTGTCTATTCTTATTGTTAGACACATTCTTAGAACCAACATCGACTTTCTCGTTAAATCATTGAGAATAAATCGATACTCGTATAAGAAAGCATATAAAAAGCTCGTTTACCAAGTTATTTCTCCCCTTTTGGGACTATTTTTTTGGGGAAGGAAATAAATGAGAAGATAGAAAAGGAAGATAGCGAAGTAAGAGCTAATAATACGCGTATAATCATACTTATCCGATAATGATTGATGCGAAATACATTCGTTTATGACAGGATTGATTTTCACATAGAGATTCAACGAGATAAATCATTTATATTATAATATATCGTATATTTCGTGCAATTGCTATTGACGGTATACCGATTAGTTTTCATAATTTATACAACGCGCGCATTAGTATTATATTATTTATATAGACTGAAATATAAATGTTCAGTGTAGTAATCGAATAAAGTGAATTGACGTTAAAATAGGTGATAATAATTTCTGTCACCGATAAGTTATATATTTATTAATGAAAAATGTTCATCTAGTTAATTAAGTATGAACCTAAAAACACGATAAGAGAGTATTGCGTTCCAGATTAATACAGAGGTTCGTCGATATATAGTTACACACACGTGTACGATTCTCAAACGATTTTCCTTTGGAAACTTGCTCGAAATCCGTCAACGGTGGGAGGAAAACAAAGGATCGAGAAAGATGTGTCTCGGTGATACGCAAGCATTACTCGAAGCACGTATGCACACAATACCTAGACAACAAAACACACACGCGCGTAGTATGCAATAGGCTTCGGCGATGCAACTTACGCCATTAGTTCGCACTACCTTGCTATGCATTTGCATGGGCCTGGCACCGTTCGTTCGTCGTTCCCACCGGCGATGTTCTCGTGAAATGCCGAATGTAGGTTAAACAGGATATCTAGGGTTAGATCGTGTATTTGTCTTACGCACGCATTATATCGTGCTGCGTTCGCCACATTAATTTCTCCGCAAACGCGTTACCGATTATCCGTAGCGATAATTCCGTACATTTGAATGGCTTGACTAATAATACCAAGGTTGCGATCCTTGATTCATTTATTTGTCAAGTCAATTATAACCGCATTATCTTTTAGAGTACTTTTATATATATACATATATGTTTCTTGTTACCAACCATAATGGGTAGAAAGGTAGAAATCGCAATCGTATCGTACTTAATAACATCTATTTCTCTCGACGATATACATTTTAACCGATAAATGCATAAAGGTAAATCGAATTTTACAGAGACGGTTTTGAGGTCAGGTCAATTCGGGATAACGCGGCCGGTAACAAGATGCGATGGTATAAGCAAGTATTATCCGTGAGTGTAATTCCGATCGGCACGATATAAATCTCGATTACGGTCCGGATTACCGACGTTCGCAAATATAGACGCGCTAGCAGTACAAATTGTATATTACCCTTTACCCTCCACCTTCCTATACTCCTACTCTTACTCCTACCCCTACCTTTACTCCCTTTTCTCTCTGTCTCTCTTCCATTCAGTCCATAGTACATAGAAATTACGATGTAAACTGCGGATCCTTAATACCGTTCGATATTTGCCAACAAGCCGTGTAAAATCGTACAACCGAAAAATTGGCTTCACCTATAATCCCCAATTTATGTGATATTTTTAAGTTGAATTTCGTTGATACCTCGATGATCGATCGATCGATTGATCGTTCGTTCGATGATAATTCGTCATATTTATTATATTTCATCAATTAATTTGATCAGATTCCAAATCCCTCGGTTAAAATTTCAAAAAAAAAAAATAATATAAGCCATGCTATCTATATACCCATCGACGGATGCACTTACAAATTCCATCGATTTAGATTATTTCCTGTTCTATTAAAAAATTACATCCTATACCCGTAATTACTAAATCGATATATGAAATTCGTGTTTTAAATTAAATTTTCCAGTCGACCTATCTAAGATAATTCGTCATTATCGCAATTAGTTTCGAATCTAAATCGAGATATATTTTGCTAAAATTTGTAGAAATGAGTAGAACACGCGTTATCCCCTTTTGCAGGGTGCACTTACATTCTCGTTCGATTTTAATCAAGCTCGCCGCATAATCTCAGGCTAAAACGTTATTGACATCGAATTTACTGAAAAGGAGTAACTTGAGGGAGTTCGCGAGTTTCACCGCGGAGGATCGATAACGAACTAGAAAGAGAAGGAGAGAGAGAGAGAGAGTTAGAAAGAAAGAAGGAGAGAGAAAGAAAAGGACAAAAATGAGTCTGCGGGTACGCAAAGCGGAGCCAAAAGATTCTATCTTTGGAATCGACGTAGAATCGTGTTTTTGGAACACGGCGTGGTTAAAACGGCGCCGGATAGAACCCGTTGAAAGTCGTTTCGAATGTATACACTCCGGTTCGTCGCACGTGACTCGTCGTCTACGAGTCAAATTTTCTCTGGCAAACCCGCCCGCCTAGTGAGTGAGTGAGCGAGTGAGTGAGTGAGTGAATGAGTGAGGTGGAATCGTCCACACGCAAACGCACGGTCGACACACGTAAACGCAACGAGAACACACAAATCTTCAATTTTCCACTTCGAATTTCGCGAGATTACAAATTTTCCTTGATTGCTAACCACCCCCCCCCCCCTGGTTCACCCATTCTTCCCGCGAAAGAAGAAAATAAAATTACAAGAATAATACTAGAGCTCGTTAAATTAGCTTAATCTATCGAGTTGCTTTCAGTGGAACAACCATATGAAAGAGTCTCCATTAGGTTCCAACATTCTACGTGTATTCTCCTTACTGTAGATGACGTGGAGAGAAGAAATGAAAGAAACCAAGAAAAATAGACCATAGAGAAAAGAAAATAAAAGAAAGGAAAGAAAGAAAGAAGGATGAAAGAAAAGAAAACAAGTCGAAACATTCCAAGTCTATGCGATTTTTTTTATGAGATTTCTGGTCTCCCACGGAGCAAAGCAATGTCAGAAAGAGAGACAGAGAGAGAAAGAGAGAAAGAAAAGAGAGAAACCGAAGAACTTGCTTGGTGCAGACGTCAAAGCTCCCTCTACTCTCCTGCAGGATGGCTGCTGAGTGTTGAAGAAGGTTGCCGCCTATGAGAGGACGATGAAAGAAAGAGGACACAAAATAAAGAGAGAAAATGAGAAAGAGAAAAATAAGAAAGGAAGGAAAAGGGTAAACGAAGAAAGGTATCCAAGGAAGGTCCAGGAAGTAGCGGCGTCTCTCAAGTCTTATTCTATCTTCACTCTTTCCCTCTTTCTCTCTCTCTCTTTCATACTCTCGTAACTCTCCTTTGCTACTTCAAGACTATACCACGGTACCACTTCACTGTACTCTCTCTCTCTCTCTCTCTCTCTATCTCTTTCTATCTCTCTTTGGACTCTCAAAGCTTCCAACTCTCGTCTCATCGTCGTCTTCATCCTTCTTCCGACTTAGCAGGTACCTACCTACCTCTCTCCCTCTCTCTCTTTCTCTCTCTCAAGCATATCTGTATTTAGCGATTCACTCTCTTTCATTAGGAACGGTAATGATAGTTACCGGCCTTCGTTACCAGTCCATCCAACGTCCTTGTACGCTATCGGCTACTATTAGTATTATAACTAGTAGTGTGTATCGCGAACAAGTTCGCCGGATCAATTTGTCAGTTAATTTAATAAATGCATCTATCATTGACATATAATTAAAATTACAACCGGCGGCCGGAGATATACACACAGACAGACAGACAGACAGACAGACAGACACAGACACACATACACACACACAATTAGCGACGAATATCCGCATATCGATCGTTAACGCGTTGCGTTAATTTACCTTCGATTCAATGTACGTCGCGAACAGTGAAAGAGAAATAGAGAGAGAGAGAGAGAGAAAGAGAGAAAGAGAGAGAGAGAGAGAATCGCTGTTATTGAATTTACGTCAGCGGAAAGGTATTCGAAGAAGAGTACCAAACAGATATCCGTCGACATCGATGGATCGATGAATTCGAGTTCGATTGAAAAAGCAAAAAAAAAGAAGAAGAAGAAGAAAATAAAAAAAAAACAATATAACAATAAATACCAACTCTTTTCAATTGTTTCTATATTTTTTTCCCCCATTTATTTTTTATCTTATTTATCATTCTTCGACTTTGTACTGTATTTAAATTAAAACGTCTAGTAAAAAAAGAAAAAGGTATAAAAACTTTTTTACTCCTCGTTGTAATCGTTTGAAAGAATTCTTCTCGTTAAAAATACGCACCGAAAAGTCTTACTAATTTCTTTTTTTTTTCTGTCCATAAATTGTCGTAAAAAAATTTTTATATGTAGACTAGTTCGGGAAGGGGAAAGAGGGCTAATAATAATGTTCGTCGTCAGGACGATTAACTTTAGGTGGATGAAAATAATCGAGAATTGAGGAGTTGGAAAAATTTCTTTCGATAAGTTAATCGCATTTGCCATTCGTATTATAATCGTCGAATAAGTTTGAGAAAAAGTGGAACGAACGAACGAACGAACGAATGAACGAATGAACGAATGAACGAATGAGAGATTCGTTTTCTCTAGTCTACATCGATATCCGCATTTTCAACGTTATCATCGCGTTTCTATCCGTAACGTCGTGGCCGAGTTTTGGTAGAAATGATTCGCCGAAAATAATATAAGAAAAAAAGAAAAAAAAGAAAAGAAAGGAAAGGCAAAATAGATTTATCGCAGCTATAAAGGAAAACGTCGGAATCACGTGTCTTACGATCATAATAATTTTCAGACACGATTATGACCTTCTCTTCGAAGAATTTATAAAGCAACCCTTTTTTCCTATGATCGATGCTTTATACCTGGTAAGATGAAATCAAATAAGAACAAAAAAAGAAAAGTGAATAGGAAACCGAGATAGGAGGAATAAAATTTCTTAAAAGTAAAAAGAAGAAAAAAAAAAAGGAGGGGTGAGAAGAAAGAAAAGTCGAACGAGTCTTTCGTACGATAAATCTACGCGTATATTTATATCTTATCGTGTTTAAATATACGTACATATATATAACATATATATATATACCAACTAACGTCTCTCGTGGAAACGGTATTTCTCATTCGCCTAAGAAGAACATCGATCGTCGTTGGTATAAATGTGCTAAAGTGTGCCGCTTATAAGGCACCAACGTAAATTATAACATATATATAAAGGAAACGGATGTGTGTACGTGTGCGTGTATGCAACGAGATACGTTTTAAAAGCACACACCATGATGACAACAACGATGAGGATTCGATGCACTTCCGATAAAATACGGCATCGAATAATGCACAATAAAATATTTCTAACTGCAATGGTTAGAGGAACGCGGAAAGAGAAATAGAAAGAGAAAAAGAGAGAAATAAAAGAAGATAAAGAATGAGAAAGAGAGAAAGAAAACGGCAACGATCCTCCTTCAGTTGTGTCCTCCTCGTATTCGCGCGCGCATTTAGAGATCGTACCTATTCATAATCTCCTCAATGTGCCTCGAAACGGTCCTTTCAAAGAGCTTTTATAAAAATTACTTGAAAAAATGAAGCTCCGAATCGAAAGAATCTCCGTTAGTGGTGCAGTTCACCACGGATACGTATATACATAGATACTGAGAGACCTATACATACAAGAAAACCTAAAGACTCGCATACTTGCCGGTGGTAACCAATATATCGTCAAAAACTCGGCCCAAGTCATTTTTTTCTTTCTTTTTCGTTTCTCCTTAGTCTTCCTCTCGTATTATTTTTCCTTTTTATTTTTTCTTATCTTCTTTTTTTTTTTATACGTTCTCCTTCATCTTTACTCGACGATGCACGTACGTAGGTAGAAGAAAAAAAAACCATTCCCCCCCCCACACCCTTAGGTACCATACCACTTTTTTGTTGGTGCTCTTTTCAAATCTAGTTTTCTGTTTTGTCTATTCTTTTGTTCTCTTTCTTTTTTTACGGGGTAGGACGCGTCAGCGCGAATATATATACATATATATATATACACACCCTATATGCACCCTATATGCACCCTAGATGCATATATATATATATATATAAATATAATTGTATAAATATAAAATATAATGCATATATATATATATAAATACATACTCGGGGCGACGTCGAAATTAGAGACGGAGGCGATTTTAAACCCATTCAAATGGTGGAACCTTTCTTCTTCCTACCTTTCCTCGTTCCATCATCTCGTTGAAATTCGTAGCGTTCACATTCGATAGCCAACAAACCTGTGCCAACGAATGGCTAGATACTAGCATGTTGTACAGTGTACGAACAAGCGAATGAGACAGACACAAAGAGTGAGCGAGTGAATGAGAGATAGAGAGAGAGATAGAGAGAGATAGAAAGAGAGAGAGAGAGAGAGAGAGAGGGCAAGATCTAATGGAGTAATGTAACTGCGACCGCAAACCCCCGTTCAACTTTTGAGAGACACCATATTGCGATAGCAATATATTACAAACTGTATTGGCCACGCCAATACCACAACGTAGAGCATGTATTTCGTGAAACTAGTGTAGTTTAATTCAATTTCGGACGAGACGAGATCCCTCTCTCTCTCTCTCTCTCTCTTTCTGTCTCTCTCTCTCTCTCTCTATCTGTGTCTCTCTCGCTCTCTTCATCTCGTTCGATCGTTCTTTAAAAAAAGAAAACAAAAGCAAACACATTCGAACGAGACTTTAGCGAAATCGATTTGATATTATCGATCAGGACGATAAAACATTAATAATATGCCGTTGAACAATACTGAACGGAATAAATCGTGAGCACCTAGAATGCGAAAAGCAATAGAAGAAAACACCTCGGGATCTAATCTTTTACAGGGTACCGCATTCCTCTACGATTTTACGCTTGCATCCCGTGAATTTCATCCCGTTCCTCGAATGGACGAAATTAGCGAGAGCAAAAACGCGTTAACGAGTGAACGAGTGAACAAAAATAAAAAAACCGAATAAAGAGAAGTTGAGAGAAAAAGAGAGAAAAAGAGAAAGAGAGACAATAGGAGCTGATATTCGATTATATATATATATACGAAATTATTATTAAAATTTATAACACACACGCGTTATCTCTCTCTCCGGTGTAAATTATTTTATCAAATATTTTCTATATACAAAATTAATAATAAGCCGATGGAAATATTAATTACACGGCGATATAAATAATATTAAATATTCAATTAAACGTGTAAAAGTAATGTGGGAGAGATAATGCACGCGCGATAAAGTTTTGTTGTAAAAAGTAAAAAAAAAAAAAAGAAATTTACGAGATGACTAATTATAAATAATACAATTTATTCCATAATATAACGCACGACAGGAAATAATGTTTTAATAGAAATAAATAAATAGAATGCAATAAAAAAATGTATGCGTCAGAATGGCATATCCTTAAAGATCGATTAGAACGATTTCCTCCATCTCGGTTAGGAGTACGTCTGCAAACACGAGTGACGTGGAGTTAAACGAGGATCGGCTAGACACAGCATGGAGGATGACGATCGGAAGGACTATTTCAACTACGTACCCCATTCGTCGAGAGTGGTACGCGCGACGCGTTTTCCCAATATACTCCGTGTCCTCCTTTACAACACGCTCATCAATCTCCGGATGCAAGGCCAACGTCCAATTCCTTCTTAGTACAACTACGGTATCTTGGTGCACGTTCCTATATTAGCCGTACCAGCAGCAGCAGCACCAAGAGACCAACACCACCACCTCCACCTCCACCTAACAGCAATAGCAGCGTCTCGTCGTCGTCGTCCTCGTCCTCGTCGTCCTCGTCCTCGACGTCGTGTAACAGCGATGGTAATATATCGTAGTAGAGTTGCTTGGACGACGTTAAAGGTACTACTCGTTCTTTGTCACAGAAAATCCTTTTTCACACACCACACCTAAACGAGGAGAGTCTTAACAACGTAACACACGAGTAAACTATTCGCGCGATATTAAAAATCCGACGATTATCTCTAAACTCTAATAATATTTCATAAAATATTACCCCCCGATCTCGAATATCCAAAACTAAACAAGACAAAAGTATACAAAATTTTCTTTACGAATGATAACTACCTAATTTGTATTCGTAAGTATTGTTACTTCGATCCTTAGGGGTATTACACTAATATGTTATAAAGAAGAGGAAACAAAAGGATAACTATGACAACCCCCAAATCAAATTGAATCATATATTTTCTCTTTTTATATTTTGTTTTCTTCTCCGTTATTATTTGTCTTTCTTTCTTTAAATTTCTATTTATCTCAGTTTATCGTATATTATATCTAATTTATATATCCTTTTATTTCTATATATAATATTTCCTGTCTCCTCTAAACCCTATCAAGGAGTCGACGAGAGTTCAATCGCGGTTCGCCGATGACTGCCGATGACGCTCGGCCACGGGCTCGGCCGGCACGGCGGCACGACGACCAATCCCTCCGTTTGCGCACGCGCACTAGTCGCGACTGCCACCCTTCCTCCCTCTTTACACCCTATTCACCCTTACCTTCGTCCTATGCCAATCGTGTCGCGAGAGATCGCGCGACGACGGACCTTTTATCGCGACTTTTTCCAAAGATTGACTTTTCTAATCATCGAATAACGCCTTTTGTTATCTATCTGTGTCACATTCTACGTGCATGCTTTTTTTTCCTTCCCTTTTCTTTTTTTTTTTTTGCTTCCTATTTTTTCTTTTTTTTTTCAATTACTTGCTCGTTCTAGCTGAGGATACTCCTATTGTTTGCAAAATTCAATTGATTATTTTCTCGATCAAATGAATGTTCTTAATCAAGAACTGAAATAAAAAATAAAATTGAAGAAAGAGAGAGAGAGAGAGATAAAATGATATTTTTTATCATAGTAGCGCACGTTGAAATATTATGTAGAGGATCAATGAAAACTGTAAACATTCGGTTGGACCCCGATGCGGTAAGTAACAAATACGAATACAGCCGCAATCGTGACCGCTAATTTAATTGATTGGACGCGTTCGGTTCGATGCCCGGCTTGGATACCAACCGTTGCATTGCGATTGACCCCTTGTAAAACCTTGTGCCGGATCGATGGGGAAAAAAAATTTCTGTTACATACACGTTACGTATCGACAACGTTTAAGTGCCAAATACGAAATGTACAAGTGTACAAAATAGGGGGAAAACATTTAGATATTATCCAATACCGACGAAGAAATCGTTACGAACCCTTCCAACTTTTACGTATCAAATAAAAACCTTGAACAAACTTGACAAACGCGATACGTTCATTCAAAAGTAATACATAATGTTCATTCTCAATGAACATATTTTGCTAGTCGAAATTTAACCGTTTGAATCCCAGAGGATATTGAAAAAACACTGTCGAAAAATCTCAAACAGTGCAACCGTGTTTTTTCTAA